>CM060948.1:10839443-11276943 GCA_030765055.1 Mantis religiosa
ATAATAATAATAATAATAATAATAATAATAATAATAATAATAATAATAATAATAATAATAATAATAATAATAATAATAATAATAATAATAATAATAATAATAATAATAATAATAATAATAATAATAATAATAATAATAATAATAATAATAATAATAATAATAATAATAATAATAATAATAATAATAATAATAATAATAATAATAATAATAATAATAATAATAATAATAATAATAATAATAATAATAATAATAATAATAATAATAATAATAATAATAATAATAATAATAATAATAATAATAATAATAATAATAATAATAATAATAATAATAATAATAATAATAATAATAATAATAATAATAATAATAATAATAATAATAATAATAATAATAATAATAATAATAATAATAATAATAATAATAATAATAATAATAATAATAATAATAATAATAATAATAATAATAATAATAATAATAATAATAATAATAATAATAATAATAATAATAATAATAATAATAATAATAATAATAATAATAATAATAATAATAATAATAATAATAATAATAATAATAATAATAATAATAATAATAATAATAATAATAACAATAACAATAACAATAACAATAACAATAACAATAACAATAACAATAATAATAACAATAATAATAACAATAATAATAATAATAATAATAATAATAATAATAATAATAATAATAATAATAATAATAATAATAATAATAATAATAATAATAATAATAATAATAATAATAATAATAATAATAATAATAATAATAATAATAATAATAATAATAATAATAATAATAATAATAATAATAATAATAATAATAATAATAATAATAATAATAATAATAATAATAATAATAATAATAATAATAATAATAATAATAATAAAGTATAATATTATGATTTTTCCATAAATAAGAAGAAATCAAAATCTTTTATAGCCTACCTAAGGTAAAGTTTCTCACAAAATCGAGAGAATACTACAAATAAAATAAACAACTCATGCCTATCTTTACATTTCAGTTGAATTGCAATTTGCAGTTAATAAAGTTTTTGCCACATAGGTACAAATAGGCATTTTAGGTCAACTTTTATCAGCAATTACCGAATATTAGCCCAAAAGTGTTCCTACACCCACCATTTTGTTGTAAATCATAAATATATTAAGAATAGTAATCCAAGTAAGTAAAGAATGGACCAGTAAATACCCGAGGTATTCTGTAAACCAGCTTTCACAAATGTTTCCAATGTTTAGGGTTCACACCAAGTTCAGTCCAGTCTATTACGGCAAGTACCTACAGCTCGCATATATGTGGAGATTTGAAGGTGTTAGGAGTACAAGGAGAATTACAAAGTACTTTTGCTTTCGTAAAGAAAGGAATAAATATTGAGAAAAACAATATAGCTTAAGGTGGTAGTTTAGGGAGATACTCTACTTCACTCATGAAGCAACCTGTGAAGGCTGTCGATTGAAGTGAATAAGGATTTATATATTTCTTAAGAAAATTTCCTCGTGTTACAACAGTAAAAGTAATGAAAAGTGTGTGTGTGTGTGTGTGTGTGTGTGTGTGTGCGCGTGTGTGTGCGCGTGTGTACGTGTGTGCGTGTGCGTGTGTGCGCGTGTGTGTGCGTGTGTGTGCGCGTGCGTTTGGGCTTGGGCGCGTACGTGCGCGTGCGCGTGCGCGTGTGCGTGTGTGTGTGAGATTCATATTAGAAGGCGTAGTGACAAAACTACCAAAATTCTTTTTTTAACCAAATTGAGTTATGCAACGCTTATGATAAATTTGACCTCGAGGAATTCAATGATATGGGAGCAAACACCGACACGTCATATTAAAATGTTCAGTCATAAAGAGACTGACAAAGGACACTTTTGACCTCGAACCCTCGGAACTGCACGAATACATGTTTAAAATAGCAATCGATCATGAATAAAAGAAGGCCGTGTGTCATTTCCATGCTAAACGTTGGATTCTGCCTCAAATAGCATTTAAATAGAGAGAAAATATGTAACAAAATGTCAGTGCCATGGGACGGAAATTATAGGTAATTCAATGACGTCAGTGCATCATATTTTCAATCAACTGTGCCAAAAACCCTCTGCTTAACGTACTTACAATAGCTCAAAACACACACATATATTGTAGAGCTCAAAGTGCTTGAAAGAGAGTGGAAGAGAGGAATGGCTGGCCATGCTGGCGGTCCCGGGTTCGATTCCCGGCGTTGGGGTTGGGGATTTTTCTCCCCAGAGTCTGAAAGTATGAATGAGAGTGTAAATGTGTGTGTGTGTAATCTAATGATTAAAACTCAACGAAACGAGTTAACACGTTCGCCATCTTCCAAAGGAGAACGGCGAGTTAAGGAGTTAAAGGAAAGGTATAAATGGAACAAATAAGAGAGAAAGAGAGAGAGAGTCATACACTCTACACTCGTATCAATCACTCGTGGTCGCACGGACTTCGAGCTGGTCGTCTAGTGGCAGCGCTCCGCCCTACTGGCAGCAGCAGCAGTAGTAGCCCTCAGTCAGCTGCCAGCTGGTAGAGAGAGAGAGGGCAGCATTCTGCACCGCCGATAACTTGCCTGCCGGCCGACAAGTAGCCCTCCACTGGCTATGGCGGTGAGAAGCAGCAGCAGTAGCCCTCAGTCAGCTCTGCACTGGCTATGGCGGTGAGAAGCAGCAGCAGCAGCAGTAGCCCTCAGTCAGCTGCCAGCTGCTAGAGAGAGAGAGAGAAGGCAGCATTCTGCACCGCCGATAACTTGCCTGCCGACCGACAAGTATCCCTCCACTGGCTATGGCGGTGAGAAGCAGCAGCAGTAGCCCTCAGTCAGCTGCCAGCTGCTAGAGAGAGAGAAGGCAGCATTCTCCACCGCCGATAACTTGCCTGCCGGCCGACAAGTACCCCTCCACTGGCTATGGCGGTGAGAAGCAGCAGCAGCAGTAGTCCTCAGTCAGCCGCCAGCTGCTAGAGAGAGAGAAGGCAGCATTCTGCACCGCCGATAACTTGCCTGCCGGCCGACAAGTAGCCCTCCACTTGCTATGGCGGTGAGAAGCAGCAGTAGTAGCCCTCAGTCAGCTGCCAGCTTATAGAGAGGGAGAAGGCAGGATTCTGCACCGCCGATAACTTACCTGCCGGCCGACAAGTAGCACTCCACTGGCTATGGCGGTGAGAAGCAGCAGTAGTAGCCCTCAGTCAGCTACAAGCTTCTAGAGAGAGAGAAGGCAGCATTCTGCACCGCCGATAACTTACCTGCCGGCCGAAGATAGCACTCCACTGGCTATGGCGGTGAGAAGCAGCAGCAGTAGCCCTCAGTCAGCTGCCAGCTGCTAGAGAGAGAGAAGGCAGCATTCTGCACCGCCGATAACTTGCCTGCCGGCCGACAAGTAGCCCTCCACCGGCTATGGCATTGAGAAGCAGCAGCAGCAGTAGCCCTCAGTCAGCTGCCAGCTGCTAGAGAGAGAGAAGGCAGCATTCTGCACCGCCGATAACTTGCCTGCCGGCCGACAAGTAGCCCTCCACTGGCTATGGCGGTGAGAAGCAGCAGCAGTAGCCCTCAGTCAGCTGCCAGCTGCTAGAGAGAGAGAAGGCAGCATTCTACACCGCCGATAACTTGCCTGCCGGCCGACAAGTAGCCCTCCACTTGCTATGGCGGTGAGAAGCAGCAGTAGTAGCCCTCAGTCAGCCGCCAGCTGCTAGAGAGAGAGAAGGCAGCATTCTGCACCGCCGATAACTTGCCTGCCGGCCGACAAGTAGCCCTCCACTGGCTATGGCGGTGAGAAGCAGCAGAAGTAGCCCTCAGTCAGCTGCCAGCTGCTAGAGAGAGAGAAGGCAGCATTCTCCACCGCCGATAACTTGCCTGCCGGGCGACAAGTAGCCCTCCACTGGCTATGGCGGTGAGAAGCAGCAGTAGTAGCCCTCAGTCAGCCGCCAGCTGCTAGAGAGAGAGAGAAGGCAGCATTCTGCACCGCCGATAACTTGCCTGCCGGCCGACAAGTAGCCCTCCACTGGCTATGGCGGTGACAAGCAGCAGTAGTAGCCCTCAGTCAGCTGCCAGCTGCTAGAGGGAGAGAAGGCAGCATTCTGCACCGCCGATAACTTGCCTGCCGGCCGACAAGTAGCCCTCCACTAGCTATGGCGGTGAGAAGCAGCAGCAGTAGTAGCCCTCAGTCAGCTGCCAGCTGCTAGAGAGAGAGAAGGCAGCATTCTGCACCGCCGATAACTTGACTGCCGCCCGACAAGTAGCTCTCCACTAGCTATGGCGGTGAGAAGCAGCAGCAGTATCCCTCAGTCAGCTGCCAGCTGCTAGAGAGAGAGAAGGCAGCATGCTGTACCGCCGATAACTTGCCTGCCGCCCGACAAGTAGCTCTCCACTAGCTATGGCGGTGAGAAGCAGCAGCAGCAGTAGCCCTCAGTCAGCTGCCAGCTGCTAGAGAGAGAGAAGGCAGCATTCTGCACCGCCGATAACTTGCCTGCCGGCCGACAAGTAGCCCTCCACTGGCTATGGCGGTGAGAAGCAGCAGCAGTAGCCCTCAGTCAGCTGCCAGCTGCTAGAGAGAGAGAAGGCAGCATTCTCCACCGCCGATAACTTGCCTGCCGGCCGACAAGTACCCCTCCACTGGCTATGGCGGTGAGAAGCAGCAGCAGTAGCCCTCAGTCAGCTGCCAGCTGCTAGAGAGAGAGAGAAGGCAGCATTCTGCACCGCCGATAACTTGCCTGCCGGCCGACAAGTAGCCCTCCACTGGCTATGGCGGTGAGAAGCAGCAGCAGTAGCCCTCAGTCAGCTGCCAGCTGCTAGAGAGAGAGAAGGCAGCATTCTCCACCGCCGATAACTTGCCTGCCGGCCGACAAGTACCCCTCCACTGGCTATGGCGGTGAGAAGCAGCAGCAGTAGTCCTCAGTCAGCCGCCAGCTGCTAGAGAGAGAGAAGGCAGCATTCTCCACCGCCGATAACTTGCCTGCCGGCCGACAAGTAGCCCTCCACTTGCTATGGCGGTGAGAAGCAGCAGTAGTAGCCCTCAGTCAGCTGCCAGCTTATAGAGAGGGAGAAGGCAAGATTCTGCACCGCCGATAACTTACCTGCCGGCCGACAAGTAGCACTCCACTGGCTATGGCGGTGAGAAGCAGCAGTAGTAGCCCTCAGTCAGCTACAAGCTTCTAGAGAGAGAGAAGGCAGCATTCTGCACCGCCGATAACTTACCTGCCGGCCGAAGATAGCACTCCACTGGCTATGGCGGTGAGAAACAGCAGCAGTAGCCCTCAGTCAGCTGCCAGCTGCTAGAGAGAGAGAAGGCAGCATTCTGCACCGCCGATAACTTGCCTGCCGGCCGACAAGTAGCCCTCCACCGGCTATGGCATTGAGAAGCAGCAGCAGCAGTAGCCCTCAGTCAGCTGCCAGCTGCTAGAGAGAGAGAAGGCAGCATTCTGCACCGCCGATAACTTGCCTGCCGGCCGACAAGTAGCCCTCCACTGGCTATGGCGGTGAGAAGCAGCAGCAGTAGCCCTCAGTCAGCTGCCAGCTGCTAGAGAGAGAGAAGGCAGCATTCTACACCGCCGATAACTTGCCTGCCGGCCGACAAGTAGCCCTCCACTTGCTATGGCGGTGAGAAGCAGCAGTAGTAGCCCTCAGTCAGCCGCCAGCTGCTAGAGAGAGAGAAGGCAGCATTCTGCACCGCCGATAACTTGCCTGCCGGCCGACAAGTAGCCCTCCACTGGCTATGGCGGTGAGAAGCAGCAGAAGTAGCCCTCAGTCAGCTGCCAGCTGCTAGAGAGAGAGAAGGCAGCATTCTCCACCGCCGATAACTTGCCTGCCGGGCGACAAGTAGCCCTCCACTGGCTATGGCGGTGAGAAGCAGCAGTAGTAGCCCTCAGTCAGCTGCCAGCTGCTAGGGAGAGAGAGAAGGCAGCATTCTGCACCGCCGATAACTTGCCTGCCGGCCGACAAGTAGCCCTCCACTGGCTATGGCGGTGACAAGCAGCAGTAGTAGCCCTCAGTCAGCTGCAGCTGCTAGAGGGAGAGAAGGCAGCATTCTGCACCGCCGATATCTTGCCTGCCGGCCGACAAGTAGCCCTCCACTAGCTATGGCGGTGAGAAGCAGCAGCAGTAGTAGCCCTCAGTCAGCTGCCAGCTGCTAGAGAGAGAGAAGGCAGCATTCTGCACCGCCGATAACTTGACTGCCGCCCGACAAGTAGCTCTCCACTAGCTATGGCGGTGAGAAGCAGCAGCAGTATCCCTCAGTCAGCTGCCAGCTGCTAGAGAGAGAGAAGGCAGCATTCTGTACCGCCGATAACTTGCCTGCCGCCCGACAAGTAGCTCTCCACTAGCTATGGCGGTGAGAAGCAGCAGCAGCAGTAGCCCTCAGTCAGCTGCCAGCTACTAGAGAGAGAGAAGGCAGCATTCTGCACCGCCGATAACTTGCCTGCCGGCCGACAAGTAGCCCTCCACCGGCTATGGCGGTGAGAAGCAGCAGCAGCAGTAGCCCTCAGTCAGCTGCCACTTCTAGAGAGAGAGAAGGTAGCATTCTGCACAGCCGATAACTTGCCTGCCGGCCGACAAGTATCCCTCCACTGGCTATGGCGGTGAGAAGCAGCAGTAGTAGCCCTCAGTCAGCTGCCAGCTGCTAGAGAGAGAGAAGGCAGCGTTCTCCACCGCCGATAACTTGCCTGCCGGCCGACAAGTAGCCCTCCACTGGCTATGGCGGTGAGAAGCAGCAGCAGTAGCCCTCAGTCAGCCGCCAGCTGCTAGAGAGAGAGAAGGCAGCATTCTCCACCGCCGATAACTTGCCTGCCGGCCGACAAGTAGCGCTCCACCGGCTATGGCGGTGAGAAGCAGCAGCAGCAGTAGCCCTCAGTCAGCTGCCAGCTGCTAGAGAGAGAGAAGGCAGCATTCTGCACCGCCGATAACTTGCCTGCCGGCCGACAAGTAGCCCTCCACTGGCTATGGCGGTGAGAAGCAGCAGGGGTCCTCAGTCAGCCGCCAGCTGCTAGAGAGAGAGAAGGCAGCATTCTGCACCGCCGATAACTTGCCTGCCGGCCGACATGTAGCTCTCCACTGGCTATGGCGGTGAGAAGCAGCAGGCAGGGGCCCTTTTCTCGTAGGCGCGTGCCAAACACCAAAAGAGCGTGAGCCAAAACAAAGCGAGAACCCCCTTTTTTCTTACTACTCTCACCCTGCGACAGACTGACTCACAGACCACTTAACAGCGGGCTAACAAGACCAGAGCCAAGGGTAAGGGCCCCCGGCCCTAAACCTTCAGTCGATATGGCTCGCACAGGCGCCTCCTCTGCTAGCAGCCGGATAGTAATCTCGCTGACTTTAGCTGATGGACCAGGACCTAGCATACCTTCCGCCTCCCTAGAGAGTGATCAATCTGCGCCAAAACGCAATACGCGCACGGGGTAGAAGCTCTAGACTCTGCACCTACCTCCCCTCCTTCATCCATGAACCTGCCTCTATGTTTAACCTGCCTGGGTGTGATGACTCAGACGCGGAGGATTTTGTTGTCGTTGAGGGACGCAGGCGGAAGCGAGCGTCAACTGACCTGCAGCAACCACCACCACCACAGGGCCAACACCAACCCCCATCCAAAGGGGGGCCAAAAATGCCACCCATTGTGGCAGACACGTTTAATAACGACGTGTCAGTTATGAGCCTATTGGCCTCTCACCTAAAGCTCTGCTTTGAGGCGAAGAGAAAGTCCAGAAAAGTGCATATTTTCACCAGCTTCCTTGGAGGACCTGGAGACGGCTAAAACCGTTTTGAGGGATCAAAAGATTCAGTTTTACAGTTACTCTCCTAAGCACCCACATGTTGAGCGCAGAAGTATCAGAGGGCTGGACTCTGACTGCACCCCTGATGACGTCAGGGCTGCTTTTAAAGAGGAGCATAGTATCGATGCCCTCTCGGTCGCGTAGATGCGCAAGACCGTCCTGTTGGATAGTGGAAATGAAATGTGTAGTGTTTAACGCCCGCTTTTACTACATACGGCACCGCAGGTGGTGACACAGATGATACAGATGGAAGATGGAACACTGGTGGAATGAGATGGCGGGGGAAACCGGAGGTCCCGGAGGAAACCCGCCCCAGTGCCGTGTTGTCCACCACAAATCGCACATTGCGGTCGCCTGGGATCGCACCCCCTTGCTGAGAGCCAAGCAGTCTAACCACTGAGCCACGGCACGGCCGTTTAAAGTGCCCATGCCTCTGTTTTTAGTTCTTGTGGACAAAGTGTGTGACGCTGAAACTCAGCCGATTGATACTCTCCGCAGACTGATATTCACCGTCGTGAATGTTGAGCGCTTTCACGGCAAAGAAGGCCCGGCAGTGCCATCGATGTATGGGCTTCCACCACTCTAGCACAATGTGCGAGCGTGCGTGCTTGAGGTGTGCGGAGCCTCATATGTTGATGATGATGATGATTATATATATAATCATATATATACATATATAATTAAGGGCGCTCAACTACGGTGGTCATCAGCGCCCTTTAAAAAACTAGTCATGGCAAGAGCCGGATATAAAACTTTTTAAAAACTATATAAGTGTAACAAAGCCTATTAAAATACACGTACATAAACAAAATGAATCAAACTCTACTAAAAATTTCGTTCACTATATCCTAAACTCTAAACTAGAAAAGAATCTACAAAGAATCTAATCGTCTCCACGCACGGCCTACACGTGGGTGGGCCTGTTGACCGTCTCCCTCAGCCACGATGAGGAGCCCACACGAGGGAGACTGTTGGCTCGGGACCCCGGGTGCGCCAAACCGAAGTAGGCCCCTGGGGGAGCCTCATATTGTGACTTTGTGGGTTCGTGAAAATAAAAAGTTCAATTACACCACTCAAAATGTTCTTTATTTCCACCGTATTCCAATATCACAATTACAATTTAATGTACACAATTAAATTTTGCCAGTTCGTCTTTACACGTACGCTCGACGCTACTTACACACCGCACGTCACAACAACACCACACTCAACTGACTGTCGCTTCCGGTATTGATCGGCCCGAAGTTTCCCGAATCTCCTTTTATGGAGGGGGAAAACATTCTGGAAGCTTCGTGTCACTTCGAGTGGCAGGAGGAGGGGTAAACGAAGACTCAGCTACCCCTCCTGTCTCCCCTCTCTCCACCGGCCGTCATTTATTGATCGGCATCGCGAGTCTGCCGCCTGGGTAACACTGCTCCCTCCTCAAGGCTGTTCGTCCCGAACAGCGCCTTCGTAGCGGGCCAGGTGATCCAGGTGTACCACCAACATCTTTCCTCGGGGCACCTTCTGGATGCGGTAGACCACGTCGTTAATCCTCTTCACCACACGGTACGGTCCTTGCCATGGCTGCTGAAGATTCGGGCAGCGTCCCTTGGTCCGGGTCGGGCGGTACAAAGAGACCAGGACACCTTGCTGGAACCCTTGGCTGTTGGCTTGCCTGTCGTATCGGGTTTTCATGTGGTCGCTCGCCTTCTGGATGTTCTGGCGAGCCATCTCGTGCATGTCGTGGAGGTGGTCCACCAGGTTCTCCACATACTCGGTCGCTGGCTGTTTCACCCCCGGAGGGCTACCAAAACCCAGGTCGAAGGTGAGGCGTAACGCTCGACCGAACATTAAGCTGGCTGGCGTGATCCCCGTGGTGTCGTGTGTTGACGAGCGGTAGACCAGCAAGAACAGTGGCACCTTGACCTCCCAGTCTCGCTGATGGCTGGCCACGACCTTCCTCAAGTGTTCCTCTAAGGTCTTGATGTACATCTCGACCATGCCATCCGACTGGGGATGTAGAGATGTTGTGCGGGTCTTGTTAACCCCAAGTTTCTCTAGTGCCTCCTTCATCAGGTTGGACTCAAAATTGGTGCCTTGGTCACTGTGCAGCTCTAATGGTACCCCAAATCGGCAAAACACTTGCTCCACGAGGCAGTCTGTGATTGTCCTTGCCTCTTGGTTCGGAATGGCATACACCTCCGACAACTTGGTGAAGTAGTGCACGACCACCATCAAGTACTTGTTGCCTCGGTCGGATATTGGGAACGGTCCAGCAATGTCAACGGCGATCCGTTCGAATGGCGCTCCGACGTTGTACTGTTGCATGCGACTCCGGCTCCTAGTCTGGGGGCCGCGACTCGCCGCGTACACGTGACACTGACGGCACCATCTCTCAGCGTCTGCTCGGAGCCTCAGCCAGTAGTAGCGCTGCCGTAGTTTGTCAATCGTCCGGTTCGCTCCCAGGTGTCTCCCTGAAGTACCGGCGTGCACATCTTCCAAGACTTCCGGGACCTTACTCCGGGGAAGTACCAACTGTTCTCTCTGCGTCTTCCCATCGGGTGATTGCCATACCCGGAACAGCACGCCCTCTCTGGTCTTCAACGAGTCCCACTGGGCCCAATAAGACTTGTAGGTGGCGCTCCTCGGTGCGATGTCCGCCCAGGTTGGTCTCGTCCTTGCCTCCACTTCCCTCAAGAGAGGCCCCAAGTCTGCGTCCGCCAGCTGCTCCCTCCTCAGGCCTGCGCTATCCCAGCCATCCGCAGGCACTGCCGTGACTACTCGAACTGTTGCGGCATGCTCCTTCTCCTCCACTCTTGTGCATTGGCCGCACTCTTATAGACAGGGTCTTCGGGATATAGCGTCCGCGTTACGGTGACTCTTCCCTCTGCGATGTTCCGAGGTGAAGTCGTACTCCTGCAGCCTCTGAACCCAGCGTGCCGTCTGGCCTTCCGGTCGCGCCGTCACCATCACCGCGCTCCTCGCGGGGACAACCACGTCTTCGTTCAAGATGACCCTGCAAATTCCAAGGCGCTCTTCTGGTTGACGGAGTATAACCTCTTCTCCGTTGAGCCTCAGGACCTACCTGCCGACGTCGACCGTCGCCTCATGGCTCCTGAGGGCATCCAGTCCCAGAATCACCTCCTCAGCCACATTCGCGACGAACACCCACAGACGCACGGCACTCCGTCCCAAGTTCAGCTACAGCAGAGGGCCTCCCTGTCCACAGGCATGGTGTCGCCCGATGCCGTCACAAGCTCCTATGTTCGGCTCGGTTTCCTCGCCGACAGACCCTTCGCCACGTCAGGTCTGATAATGGTCACGGCTGCCCCGGTGTCCACCAGCACGCGGAACGGCTTTCCTCTTACCCAGCCGTCCGCGATGAGGTTGTCATCCATCCGCCGGCTGATGGCGCGGATTGTCACTCGAGGGAATGTTGGTAATGGCGCCGACATGCCCCTCTCCACGCCGGGCCTTACTCGTTCTTCCGGCCGCTCTTTCTGGTGTGGGCAGTCTCTCTGCAGGTTCCCGGGCTGTCCACACCCCCAACACAGGCCACTAGGTGTTCGCCGGCGTCCCTCGGCTGGTCTTCTGTCTCCGGCGTAGCGCACACTCCTCGGTCTCGACGACGAAATGGCTGTTACCTTGGCCGCCTCCATCCTTAATGCTGCCGTTAGCGCCTCGTGGATTGTTTTATAATCGCCGAGCATTAGGCGCAGACGAATCCCCGTGTCCCGTACCCCGTCAACGAATGTGTAGGCAGCTTCCCGGGATACGAACTCTGGTAGGAGGTCAACTAGAGCCTTGCTAGCCAGTTGTTCAACTGCCAGGGCGAACTCCTGCAGCGTCACCCCTGGCTGCTGCGACCTTGCCTTCAGCTGGCTGCGGTACGCTGCGGCTTAGCGGTGGTTCCCAAAACGATTCTCCAGGGCCTCCCAGATGTCCTTGGACGCCGCCGTTGTCTGTACCGCGTTTAGGACTTCCGGGGTCCGACCCTGGAGGCTGGCTATTAACTGTGTGGTCTCCTCCTTTGTTGTGCTTGGCCACTGCGTCGAATTGCCGGCGGAAAACCTCAAACTTTGACGCGCCGTCATATTTCGGAGGTTTGACCCGCGCCGATGTTGTGTCGCGTCCCGGTGCGTCGAACTTCAAATCCTTTAACCTCCTGCCGACGACGTCCTCCACCATGGCGTTCAGGGACTTTGCGTTGCTGTCAGCCTTTCACTCCAGCTCGTCAACGCGGCTCGCCAGGTCTTCCACGTGCTCGCCTAACTCTGTGACGTCCTCTTTTACGCCGGTCAGCTGCTCTTCGAACTTCACGGCAAGGGCCTCGTTTGCCGCTTTCATCTCCGTGGCCAGGCTGTTGTTCGCTGCCCTCATTTCTGTGGTCAGTTCGGCCATCTTTGCGATCATTGTCGTGGCCAAGTTGTTGTTTGCTGCTTCCATCCTCTCGGCGATGTTGTCGTTGGCCGTCTTCATTTGTTTCAGTTCCGCGGCCAAGTTGTTATTTGCCGCTTCCGTCTTCGCTGTTATTTCCGCGGCCAGATTGTTATTTGCCGCTTCCGTCTTCGCTGTTATTTCGGCCCTTATTTCTTCCATTTTATGTAAACTCTTTTCCAGTGCCGATTCCATGGCCGTTATTCCACTTCTGACGCCAGTTGTGACTTTGTAGGTTCGTGAAATTAAGAAGTTCAATTACACCACTCAAAATGTTCTTTATTTCCACCTTATTCCAATATCACAATTACAATTTAATGTACACAATTAAATTTTGCCAGTTCGTCTTTACACGTACGCTCGACGCTACTTACACACGCACGCCACAACAACACTACACTCAACTGACTGTCACTTCCGGTATTGATCGGCCCGAAGTTTCCCGAATCTCCTTTTATGGAGGGGGAAAACATTCTGGAAGCTTCGTGTCACTTCGAGTGGCAGGAAGAGGGGTAAACGAAGACTCAGCTACCCCTTTTGTCTCCCCTCTTTCCACCGGCCATCATTTATTGATCGGCATCGCGAGTCTGCCGCCTGGGTAACAATATGTTGAAAGACTGCCCCAAGCCTCCCGAGGAACGTCAGTGTGCGAACTGTAAAGAGCAGCACGCCAGCGTCTACAAGGGCTACCAAACAAGGTAGCGCATAATCGAGAGCCACCGCCATGGGCATCCCGAAAAAGCCACTGTCTGCCCGGGGGTGTCTTTCGCGGCCGCCCTGAAGAAGGCCAAAAACACCCTGAAGCAAGCGGAAGCGACTGCTGTCCAAGCTGCAGCCTCTAAAGTACCGCCTCCGACCGAGGAAACAAAACTTCCACCCTCACAAAGCAAGGGGAAAAAGAGCGGGAAAGCCGCTATTCCACCCCCTGCTCCAAGAGCCAATGACCAGGACCAGCCTGAGGCCCCGGCCTCAGCTGATCCTGCACCGCAGCCTGTGCCGTCGGTGGAGCCTACACCAGCAGCAACCACGGCGGCACCAGCCAGTCCAGCACCCCAGCCCACTACCTTCGGGGGCACTGTATCCCAGGCGGACCTGGACGTGTTCCAGGCACTCTCCCTGTGGTTTGGTGACCTGATATAGCAAACCCTCCCGGCCCTAAGCAATTGCAAGCTGCAGGTCGAGAACCCTGCATTAACGCCCATGCAAAAGCACGCCATTGTGCTAGGAACGCTGGAGGAGCTGTTTCCGGGTTCCGCTAAGAAATGACCTCCAGACTCGTCCGGAGGCCATTACTAGCCGCGTTCTGGAACGCGAATGGCATCCGGGGCCATCACCCCAGTGTCCTTGGGTTTGTGCAGTCTTTCGGAATTGATATTCTGATAGTCTGCGAAACCCATCTGGATGCTGCAACTAACTTCTCGCTGCCTAGCTTTGTCACCCATCGGTCTGATCGGGTCGGCCGACGGGGTGGCGGCACCGCCATTTTCATCAGAAATCACATCACGTACTCCCCTTTCCCGCTCCCACCACTTCAGCACCTGGAAGCCTGTGCCATTCGGCTTGCCATTGGCGGGCTAGACACGCTGCTGGTAGTGGCCTATGATCCTCCTGATGCACGCTTCCATGAGGCGGACTTCAACCTCCTACTCAATCTTCATCCAGTGGTATTCATCGCCGGCGATCTCAACGCGAAACATGCCCACTGGCATAGCCGAACATCTAACATCAAAGGGCGTGAGCTCTACCGCCTCATCAACGGAAACCCAAGCCCCATCGCGCATGGCCCGAGTGTCCCTACGTTCCATCCAGCCCACGGCAGGCCGGATGTGCTCGACGTCATGCTCACCAAAATTTTTCCATTTCATCTAGACCTCTCGGCAGTCAACGAACTGGACTCCGACCATGACCCGGTCCTGGTGGACTCTAACTTTGACATGCCAGCTCTGTTAAATCCAGACTGGATATACGAGGTCGACTGGGATGCAGCCGTCCTGAACCTGAGCCAGTCAGTAGACCCGCGACCACGTATCGATTCCATCGATGTGCTGGAAGCGGCAGCTTCTGACTTCTCCCAACATATCCTAAATGTGGTACGTGTTCACACATACCGCATTCCCACAAACCAGCACAACACCATGACCATTCCAAATGAGCTTCGGCAGCTGCTTAGAGTTAAAGAAACTGTTCGGAAGTTATGGCAGCGTTTCCGCCACCCCAGGATACAGACAGTCTACCAGAGGTTCATAATCCCTGGCAAGAAGGCTGCTTCGTGCTCACCACTCTGTGGCCTGGGAGGCAACCATGAAGTGGGTGGACCTAACGGAGAAGTACCCTTGGCGGATTATCCGTTCCTTATGGAAGGATAAAAACCAATATCAGCATCCTCTCCATGGCAATCGAGGGCGATTCGACTTTGAACCCCAAGAGAAAGCCACAGGTTTCGCAGACTATCTAGAATCTCAATTCGAAACACGGGAAGACCCACAGGACGATGAGTTCACCGAACTCGTGGAGGAAGCGGTGGAATACCTCTATGAGGACCCCCTCCACCCCACGATGTGATCCATATCCCCATTGTCACCCCCAGACAAAAAAAGCCCCCTGGCCTGTGCTATCACTGACCAGGGGGCTCCCTTTTTTCTTTTCAAGTCCAGCACCTATTTTATACGCTGGACTTATTCAATCTTTATTTATATTTTGAACATACATCAATCACATTTTATAACAAAATAACATAAACAAAAATAAGGAGAACAATTTAACAATATAACTAAACTAAATTATAAAACTCTCTGTATTTTACACACGAAAATTTATCTGCATGATTATTTATTAATTCAAATGTATATTTTCGTCTTATTAAATCAAACATGGATTTATTTCTTAAATGCCATAATATGTTTGCATTTTGGTTTAATCTTAAAGGACACTCCCAAAGGGAGTGTTCTGGTGTATCCACCTCTCCACAACGACAAAGATCACTTACAATTTGGCCAAATCTATGCAGGTGCACTCCATATGGTCCATGCCCGGTAATGTAGTGTATAAACCCTCTTGAAGGCTTTAAAAATCTTATAGACTTACGCTCTCTAACACATGGGTAAAAGGAATAAACCCGTCTACCAGTAGGTAACCCATCCAGATAGTCTGCCATTCATCAAAAATGATATCATCTAATTTAGATTCGTCATCTATCCTACTTCCCACTACTTGACTAGCTCTAACCACACTACCGTGACGCAGCCAATATCGTGCACCCCTCTTTCGTAATTCCAAATCAAGTGGAAGCAGCCCCAGGATCACAGCCCCAGACAGGTGGCAACCCTAATCCCCGGGGCATGACGGTTTCACGGCACTCATGCTCCGGAACCTTCCCAAAAGAGCCTTGATTCATTTGACGCGGATTTACAATGCATGCCTTTTCCTCCGCCACTTTCCAACTTGTTGGAAGGAGGCGATGGTGGTCTGCATTTTGAAGCCCGGCAAAGATCCGCTCTTCCCATCCAGTTACCGCTCCATCAGTCTCCTCCCAATCGTCTCAAAAGTTTTTGAGCGATTGCTCCTAGCCCACCTGACTCCTCTCTTCGAGGAAAGGCACCTCCTACCGGATCACCAGTTCGGGTTCCGTCGGGGCCACTCCACGACCTTGCAGCTACTGCGATTGGTGGAAAAGGCTGCCCTGGGTTTTCAGGACAACCTCAAAACCGTCTTGGTGCTTCTGGACGTGGACAAGGCCTTCGCCACAACGTGGCACCACAGCTTGCTGTACAAGCTCAAGGAAGTACAGCTCCCCTCGCCATACCTCACCCTGATCAGTAGTTTCCTCCGGGATCGAACCTTCAGGGTGCAGATCGAAGGTAAACTCTCCTCCGTCAGACCCATAGCGGCGGGAGTCCCGGAAGGCAGTGTACTGTCGCCGTTACTCTTTGCTGCCTACATGTCTGACTTTCCAACAGAGCCTCACACTGTTCTATGCCAATATGCTGACGACGTCCTCATTTTGGCACAGAACAAAAACGTCCGATGCTGCCTCCCTCCGCTGCAATGATCACTCTGAGCCATCGGCACGTGGAGTGAAAGGTGGAGGATGGCCATTAGCCCACAGAAGAGCTTTGCCCTTCTGCTGGGGAAGCCCGCTGGCGCCCGAAAGGAGACCTGCGGTTAGAGGCGGAGAAGGATCCCTTGGGTCCGATCTGCCAAATACCTGGGTGTCCGACTGGACCACGGCCTCACCTTCACCCCACATGTCCGTGAAAAAATCAGCCTCGGCCATGCAGCGCTCAGGCAGAATGAATGAATGTGTAGTGTTTAACGCCCGCTTTTACTACATACGGCACCGCAGGCGGTACTCAGGCAGATGTGCCCCCTATTCAGATCAACCATGCCCACTCGCCTGAAACTACGGGTGTATCGTATGATCATCGCGCCACTGGTCCTGTATGGATGCGAGGTCTGGGGTTCGGTGGCTCGTACCACCATCCGCAGACTGCAAGCCGTGCAGAACAGGGCTCTTAGGATGATCTACGATACCGAACGTACGTTTCCATCACACATCCTACACACCCATTCTGGCATACCTTACGTTGAGGACGTTGTGCGTGAACGCTCGCGCACATTCTATGCCAGAATTACACCTCATCCCAACCACCTAGTTAACACACTAGGACAATATGACCACCGCGTACCCAGAAAGAGAAAGAGCTACCGCCTCCCCAAGGACGCCCTTGGGTGGTGAGACCAGCCTCTCATCCCTTCACTACTACATTCTGTCCCGGCCACACTAGGGCTGAATTTGACCTGCCGGCTGACCCCCGGCAGTCCAGTCCCCCTGTGTGACCCAAACGCGAACCCCAAACTAAATGTTTCCCAACTACCCGACCTCTCGCTCCTGGCCTCGGCACACTGGACGGTCCCTGCAACGCAGGCCGCTCCTAGCGTGGCGGCATCGGGCACTGGCCTTCTGCCTGGAAGTTCACCCCGCCGCGAGAAGCACTAGCAGAAGTCGAATGAGGTCCATCACTTTACACGGACATCCAAGCTTTGGAGATAAGACAAATTCTATAAGACCGCAGGGGTAAATCCGCTCAGCGGATAGATACCGTGGCGCTCTGTCCACCGTCCGGGAGCACCCGGACGACTTGTTCTCGCTCATTGCTCATGGAGAGAGAGAGAGAGAGAGAGAGAGAGAGAGAGAGAGAGAGAGAGAGAGAGAGAGAGAGAGAGAGAGAGAGAGAGAGAGAGAACAATGTACGCACCTCACTATAGCAACGTTATCACATTCCTAATCACTTTCACATTGATGCAGTCTATCTAATTACATGTGTAGATGATGATATGAGTATGTCAGTGTTATAGTGTCTCCAAGCATATTGGAACACAACTATACTTTGGTGGAGCAAATTGATTGTAAATCAAAGAGTGAAGTTTGATGCTGAAATAACGATCATGATCTTCACTTATGGTTTGGCACATAACCACAGAATCTTACAAAATCAGCAATCCTCCTACTTATATTGCTGAAAGAAGTAAATATCAAGGGGCTGGCAATATTTTGTTATTTTGGTGGCATAATATCTTTGTTGGGAAAACCTGTACGACCTGACCAGAAATTATACAGCAATAGCCTTTTTTCAATTGGTACATGTTCGCCAAGGACTGACGCTAGGTCTTTGGTCATTTTTCCTGATATTATTGTTCTGAGAATAGGTTATTTCAAGTTTCTTTGAAATAATTGGGCCAGAAGTCCCTTGTGTCTCGTGTAAACAGATGTACGATTGCTTGCCACAAGAAATGTGTAGATATGGGCAGATCTATGTGCAGCCTGCAACACACTCCTCTTTAGGACTTTTGAATGCTCAAGACAGCTCATACTGGAATTGACTGGTCAATGTTCCAAATCCTCCTCATATTCACTTCCTCCACAAACTATTGTGCCTTCTGATGTGTACTATTATCGTCTTCTACGTCCTTATGTGAGACAAATGTAGTAATATGCCTGGATAAATTGCCATATTCAGTCATAAGATGGTCTATTCCTAACAATCAATTATAGAAACATGAGAAACAACGTATGGAACAGTATTTATCTATCATACTATGTATATACATCAATAAAACTATATTAGAATTACATCACTCAGTAAGTAAAGTAGTATATTAATAACCAGATATTTTCTCTGAATTTGTTTTTGTGGCATTACCCTGCAAAGTTCCTTACCTAGATTGCAAGAAAAGTACTTTTCATATCCCAGATATTCACCATCTCGTCCACTGGTGTGCCAAAATGTAGCCACAGAAGAGAACTTGCTTACAAATTTCTCTCAGGTATCTTCTGGACATTTAAAATATTCATTGTGTTTTATTCTTCTAAGCATAAATTTCAACAAGATTATTTTATTATTGCCAATGCCACAATACTGCCAACGAAAAGACAGCGATCTGTTAACAACAATCGCTCAGGTAAAAATCTTTCTTACTGATATAATTGTAGAAAACGTGACGGTTTACAAATTCAGGTTATTTACGTTGTCAGCTAAATCACTTATGTACAGTATAAATAAGTGTGGCTCATGAACACCTCCTTGAGGTACATCATATTTTATGTTTCTACAATAAGGCAGTTGTTTCTTTTTTAATTTAATTGGCTTTACTAGCAAAATACTCAACACCTACAAACTGCTTCCTGTTTTGAAGTTTAATGCTAATCCTCTTATACCATACACAGATGGTTTCAAGTAGTAACGTTTATCCACTATATCAAACGCTTTTGTTAGATCTAAGAAAAAACCTGGTTCTAATTGTTTATTGCCTAATAATGTATTGTCTATAGTAAACTTATACAATAAAATGTGTTAGTGCAGAATTAATCGATTTATTTTTCCTAAAACCATTTTAATTATCACTCTTTTTATTTGAACCTACCCAGAAAGTGCATTAATCTACCATACATTAATTGTTCAAAGTTAGCGCTTCCTTATCGGTCTGTAACTCTGAATGTTATCTTTTATATGTTGTCAGATAACGCCAGAGTTATTGACGTTGACAACCACTTCGTGGGAGGAACACAATACGTGCAGGTAATTGTGGTCACAAAGCGGATAAGATTACAGAGCTTATAGGTTCCCTTGCATGATTGATCAGGTCCGAGGTTCAAGTCGGAGCAGATTATTCGTGAGATACTGCACATAACCCGTTTCATGTGCTCATCAGTGGTGTTAAATTTAATTGGAGAAATAATGTTAAGGGACAGGGTACACCACAATCTCTGTATATGAATTTTAAATAGGAAAAAGAATAGCAGAAATTAGTCACTCGCCCTTTAGCTAGAAACGGAGCAAACATGAAGGAAGATTGTAGGTAAACAAACTTGTTAGCTATTCATGAAAAACAGATACAGAAAGGCAATATGTAGAACGCTTCTCTTATTTACACTGTCCATTTTGAAATAAGTGAACAATAATAGGTACATAATGTTGTGTAAAGGAAATATACTTTGATATTGACTCTCCTATACCGAGGAATGTAAACAATAAAGACAAAAACGAGAGGAAACCAAAACCGGTTTTTCACACCTTAGCTAGATAAAATTTCGGCACAACAGAGAAAAGGAAACCAAATGTACAATATTCACACTTCAAGTGCGTGACATTTCTGATACACGCAAACATATCTCGAATTCAAGGATATATAGGACCAATGATGATGATGATGATGATGATGATGATGATGATGATGATGATGATGATGATGATGATGATGATGATGATGAAGCCCCAGTATCGTCTTTTGTAGAAGGCCAGGTAGCACATTGACAAGACACTGTTGGTATAAGTATCCACTGTGCAATTTGCCCAAATATTGAGCCTATAGTTCTGTATGTGGAATTACTTGTCCCGAAACGTAGCAATTTCTCTGGTTTAATGCCAAATGGGGACATGTGGTCTGCAGCGTGCTCAGGGTTGACAACTCCTTTTCATATTACCCTCGCTCTCGCACACTATCCTAGAGCATGCAGCTCCCCTTGACGCTAGACGTAGAGAACATAAACTGCATTTTTTAAATGTTTATAATAATGTGTTTGTTAAAATCACGCATATTCACATATCATCTTTATATCTTTCAAATACTATAATTATGGATTAATTGTTCTTCTAATCCAATGGAACTGCCAGTGTCACATTCGCCAAGAGACAATTCGTCACTGTCATTGTCTTCCTCGTCTGAGTCTTACAAATTTGTGTTGATTGACTCCAAAATCTCGAGAGGTGCTATTTTTCCCATTGTAGTTTTTCTGTAGCTTTCACCTGTCAATTGCTCCTCGAATATATGGCTCAACGTCAGTCAATTTAAAGTGTTGCTCTTGTTTTATTTGAGCCCAAAGAAATTCAATTAGATTTGTTGGTAGTGTTAAGGGACAAGGCGGATTACTTGCAATTGCAAGTTGATCCAGCTGATATACACTTTCGTGGTTTTTAAACAGAAGAACAAGTGAATAACTCTGATACGGTCCATAAACACGGCCCCAATTACGAAGCAATCACAAACATTATGTGACCGCTCATTTTCTGAAGATGCAGCATTATACATGCTAACAGGAAGTAAACTGTTTGCTCTCTCTCGAATTTAACAAACATCTTGATTTGTTCAAAATAATTATTTTAGCGCAATATGTCATTGGTTTACATTTCAGTTCTGAGTAATTATACTCGTAGAAATATGTACACACATACAGACCAACCAATAATGATGGCAATTACAGTGCTTACGTCGCGATGTGTTGATATTATATTTATTTATATTATGAAAACTATTTGAGCTAAAAATATGAGATTTATACGGTTGTGTTGGAAACATGACTCCCTTCATTCTTCAAGGGCCACTTTTTGTAACATTTTGATTGTAGTCTTACCGCAAAAAAAAATATATTTATTAGAGATGGATTCATTTGTCGCTTGTCATATGTCACCTAAGGGAATGCAATATGACAACACCACGAAACTCCGATAGGTTGCTGGCCTGGTAGAATCGTGCCATTTAAACGTCACAGTAGCCACCTTTAAAACAGTTCCGACAGATCATATACAATGTGTTTCAGTAAACGGAAGCAGTAGGTTTAAGTAGAAAAACAGTGAAGTTTGATGCAGTTCAGAGAAATTTGTATAGGTTTTATATAAGAAGAGCACCAGATTTGCTGAATGAACTTCATATAAGATTTCGCTTAGATTAGACAATTGCTTGTTAAATAAGACACGATGCTTCATTTGTTATACTCTTACTGTGAATGAAAATGACAAGCTCTGTGTGGTTAGGAGGAAAACGATCAAGTTCACCTTGAGTAAGAGGGGAGCGCTAACGGCCAGGCAGTGGCGTTTCAGCGTTTTCAATGAATGCATCAAACTGAAGAGTGCAACTAAATGCCAAAACCACATTAACTGGCGCTACTAGTGTCATTTAGTATGACACCATTTAAGAATGACCTTTGTACTATACTGTACACTTAATTTAACATAATTCAAAACGCGTAATATTGGCAAAAAAATAAGATACGATTCTGATAGGCTTTGTTATTCACTTTGACATCACAGCGGTTGTGCTAATTCTTTCTCATATTCTGACTGAAAAGAGGTTTTTGTCGTCACTATCATTATTTGTTGTCATATTCACAATGATGTCATCTGAAAGACCCAATACGATTCCGTGTTTCTCCCCTCTAATATTCACCTTCTGTTTCCTCTACTTTGTTACTTTGTTTCTTTCTTCTTGAGCGATAGACTTCCAGAAGAGGAATAAATCTCCTTTCCACATTTCTTTGTTGCAATTAATACCACATTTCTGCAAGAAATTTAATCTTTCTAGGTAGAATATTTGGTTGGGCACTTTTCAGATGAGACTCAATGTCCAAAATTATAATTGATTCATTTGGCCTTATAGAATGGTTTCGCTGCATTCACTAAACCTTCTTCCCCCCATTATGTATCGTAAAAATAGTTGAACTGGTTGCCTGCATTGTAACTTACAGCAAATTCAAAAACTTCATTATGTGACTACCTCACGAAGAAAAATAATTCTCGTTGGCCTTCAAATTATTCTGTTTGTTCATGAGGTCCCTAGTTCGAAGCTAGGTGGGGTAAGTTATCTGGATAAGGTCTTTTCCGAAATTTGTTTTTATCCTGAAAGTTGAATGTCGGGATACTGGACTTATTTGAGTAGCACTTCACTCATTTCAATCATTGTCCGATATGACTTAACGTTGGAGCTGCCCCCTTTTGTTGCCTGGACTCCTTGTGATGTACCATCTAACGTCCCCATCCCGCAAACGCACCAGCGACATCCTCACGCGGCTTTGATACGCCATCGTAGCAGAAGACGATGTGACTGACGAGATTTGCTATTATAGGGCATTATCCCAATTATGATAGCGCTTGGCATTTACACAGCAAACAAATATCCACAAAATAGTGATATAAAAAGTGCTGAAGCAAACAATAAGAAAGTGAAATATACAAATACATGTACAATTCAAAATTATATTTCTATACATTGTTAAATTTAGGACAACTGGATCCCATAGCAGAAATATAACTCTAAACATTCTAACAATTAGACAACTACAAGTACATTAAATTACAAAGCAATTACATATCCTTAACAAAATCAATTAACAAGTGGCATCACATTAAATTCAAAACTTACTACTGTCCTGAAAGGAATGTGCCACTCTTACAGCGAATGTGTGTGACAGAGAACGCATGCTACACAAGGAGTAGAGCGCCCTATTCACTCTGTACAATAAAACCGGTGAGATTTATTCACAAAAGTAGAATGTTTTTTAATGGTCTGTAACTACTGACATGGGGTGCCATAAACTACCGAGGGAGGATGTAGGAACCGTCTCATCCCCGGAGACTTTCTTTTCTGTAGTATACTACCTACATATGTTGCACTATTGTAAAGAAAGCTTTACAATTTGAAGCTTTTTTTGTAAGTGAGACAGAAAGTGCTATAATCCAAGCAAATATCCAAATAGATAACATTAGTGAGTTCATTGTACTGAGATACCGCGTTAATAAGCGGATCATTTTCATGAATTAATGTCTTGAATTTATTAAAGTAAACTAAGAAACGTGACCCTGGGTTTGGTTTCCTGTGTTAAGAAGTCTATTGTTATATATACTACAGTTAATTAATTTATAAACAAATAACTCTTGCTGTGCATTTCTACAATATTCTTGGGACAGGAAATTCTATTGGTAGTCAATCAGCCACACGTTCGGGCGACATTTGGTGCGGGATTTCTATGTTTGAGACGGTCGAGAAGCCAGATATAATTCAATAACATCTTATTTGTATATAACTGTGTTACTTGGATAATCAGATCTCAAATTTGAGCTACGGGACTTCATTCAAAAAGTTATGACTAAAGATGTAAGCAACACAACATCTTGCTCACTTAGGACTACATAGATCCATTGTGGGGACCATCTCCCAGGAGGAAGGGATGAAGTGAAGGGCTAGGTTCAGTGATGCGGGAAAGTCCTTAACATTTCCATGTTCGAAGACCCATCCCACTGTGTAGAGAGGGCGATGAACGACCTTCCGAATAAAGCAGCTATCTAGTGTCCATGAGGGGCATTCTTTCCTTTGTCCAAGCACCTGCGCCATCTGCCCGGCACTGCCATAGGCACATCAGGTGGATCACTTGGTAGGCTCCCTCAGCGGGGAACCACCTGTATAAAACCCATGAACATTCCTCTACCGAGAGTGTTCCATTCAAGTATGTCTGCCCTCCCTTATATTTACAACAGGATCGTCCTCTTTTGAGACAAATTATGTTGTCACCCAGCTGGAATGTTTGTTCATGCGACCTAGCTAAACCTACCGCCTGCGGTGCCGCATTTATTAAAAGCGGCAGTTAAACACTACACATTTCATTTTTACCTTGACTTAAGTGACTGAGAACCGAACCAATAGGCTCTAGGACACCATAGTTGAACACAAGAGTAAATACGCTTCATCACTTACTGACCTCAATTGTGCAATGTGGAATGTAGCATTGCAACGTTTTGTTTTCTCACATCTTGCTCATATGCTCTAGGCGTGCCTGGTTTTGCTGCTCCATGACCTTCATACGGGCGATCAAGAAATAAAATTCTACAAGAGATACAGATGATGAATGGATAGTGTTGTTCTGAATGGAAGATAAAAATACAATTCAAATATTTCCTATTCACCTCCACACACTTGATGGTCATTGTACTTGTGTAGTTTGTGATGTTTGTTTCGTCCTGCCTATGTGTGCACAAAATACCTGGCTCTGAGCTTCTTTTCATTTCTGTAAAAGAATTTTAAAAGTTTCTCTTTTTCAATTGTCATATTATATGGCACATTATGTCTAGTGAGTCAGTCTACCATTTAGTGTTACTGTCCATAAACATAATACTGTGACATTGTGGGTTCGTAGAATTAAAAGGCCGAGTTGCAGAAATTAAAAATCTCCTTTATTTTTGTAGAAATATTCTTATAGATTACAGCAGCTTTACGTTATATACACCATCAGTCTACCAATGTCGATGACAATTAGAAATCGTGACAGCTGATTACATTAGCTCTCGTTACAACAACACTCTTGTTACACAACTACTGCTTACTCACTCTTGTTTACAACAACTGTTTCACAACTACAACTGTCCTGCTGGCGTGTCAAATCCCTTTTATATCTCCATTCATGATTACCAGACTGTTCTGTCAATCACTAGAGGTTTCTGGAAAACAAGGCATATAGTTACATAATTCGAACATTCTATCAACTTTGAGAAACGTAACTTAATCTACGCCGGTGAGGCCTTTGCCTCAGTTATCTTGCTTGCCGGCGTTATCTGTTTACACAAGTTCGTTATCTACGTGAATCCTATCCATCTATTATCTATTTGCGCCGAAACTTTAATGCCCGTTACCGCGACAATACGGAATATTAATAGTAGAAATGGTAATTGTTAATTTCATTGTAATTCCCAGATCTCGAACTGAAGAGCGAATAGATGACAATAAAAATGGAATATTCTTGCATGGACAGTAAGAACATGAAGCTTTCAGTTCTGTCATCAGTCCAACCCTTTGTTACGGTGTGGTGCCGTTTAACCTTCCAGACAATAATTCAAATTCTTATTTTGCATTTATCTTAAAAGGAATTCTCTCAGGATTACATTATCAGATATTTTCGAGCATTATTTTTCTTTTATTTGTTGTCTTGAACTGAAATAGGAGAACATGGAGGATCTTGTTGATAAGGCTTGAGTACTATCTTTCAAGGTCTTGTGCCATGGCGCCGTGGGCTAAAGCATTGTGCTTTGGTTCCCTGCCACGGAAAGCACCCAGGATCGATTCCACCAATGGAACGGTGGGGATTTTAATTTTGGATATAGGACCGGTACCCACTACTCATGGTGAGGAAATTGAGGAGCTACGATAGGTAGCGAGCCTTGGCCTAGAAAGCCAACTTTCCGACTGAGGGTGCCGTGATACTGACTACATCACCTCCCCGTATGGTTTGGATGATCGCCTATCTCTGCCTTGCGTATGTGGACGTGAGGCCGGCAGTTGGGTTAGAAGGCTCAGCCCCACTTCGGGCTATTACGCCATGGGTTCACTTTTACTTTACTTTCAAGAAAGTAAATGTACGTTCTCCGCGGGTCAGTGTCATTCAGAGAGTATGAGAACAAAATCGGCCATGGTCGTGGTCCCCATGTTAACCTTCACTCCTATCTTAACCCAGTATGACCAAAGATGCACTAAATATAAATCAAGTAGGCATTCTCTTGCAGCTGAGCTGCATGGCTGAGTGTATGGCGTTGGAGAATATACCTACCTATAAGAACACTGAAACTACGTGGAATTCTGATTTTAACAGAACCAATATCTAGTTGTAAATACCTCATTGCCAAAAACGGTTCTTGGTTCGAACCACAGTATGCAGTTCTGTATTATATTCCAAATTTTGTAGATTCTTAGACGCAGTAAGGATATTCAGATATTCTCTTACAGATAAGTTATCACTACATGACCTTAGAGAGTATGCAAAGACACACACAAAACCACGTGGAATGACGCTTCTTATACAAGCAACAACTATGTTATATATGACCTACTACGTAACATCTGAGTGGTGTCAAGTGAGCCCACAACTCACGGTTCGTAATATTAATGGAATTAACACGTGTTTTCCGTTTTCTTGCACATTCTCCAAAACCATGTAGTTTAACATATCTCAGCTGCAAGAGAATTGCTAATTGCTATGTAATATTTAGTCCATCTTTGGCCATACTGGATTAAGATAGCTATAGAAATATTCGAAGTCTGTGACAGGTTAAAATGGCGGCCACCACGACCATGACCTACTTAATGTTCATACCCTCTACTCAGGAAACGGCTGAATGACACTGACCCACGGAAAGTATACATTTACTTTCTTGAAAGATAGTACCTGCAATAGCTCTGTTTCTTTAATGGAGAAATACTTTGTGTGTGGATGATACTAATTTCAGCTGTAGTGACCATGTATTATATTCCTTAGTTCATAGTTAACCAATTGAATTCGTTTAGCGTTAAAAGCAGTTGGACTTCCAAGATAAGGATGGTAACGATCTGAGAGTCAGCAGTCTAGCAAGTGGCTTGGAATATTCTTGTTTATAAACGTGATGCTTTAGTTAAACATCTGACATGCTACGGATGTTTTGACTATGTCTCTCAGTTAAGTGATCAACTCCATTTGTCACTATAACTTTCATAACAAAGGGAAATCCAGAAAGTCACTAGAATTTAAGGATCATTTTCAATTTCGTCTAATTTTCAAGTATTTTTTTCTCGTTCAATGATCGTGACACCTATGACGGTGGCATTTATCGAACCCCGCCCTCCTTGCGTTGACCCTGCCTGCTTTTCAGCTCTGTAAGTGGTAAAGCAACTGCAAAATTGATTTTATGTCACTCATTATTACGAATAGGAAGTTAATCGTTATTCTGACATGATTGATTTCATATCCAATTAGAAAGATAAGATGAAATGTAAGATGTACCACAGGTGATCAGTCTGTTAGGATAAAAAGGTGTGGGAAACACCTTCCATCCTGAAAAGCCAAGTGTAATGGGTGAATTACAATCTTGCAATGAATCACAAGACAGAAATTATGAAAAGAAAATATGCAGCTTTGCAATTAGGTACCTGATATTCCGATGTTCAAATCTTAGTGTACATGGTACAAATCGTGTTCTCAAATTGAACATTTTTAGACATTGTTCAGATGAGGAACCATTTAAGTGTAAACGTGGAAATTGCAACGAATTTAACCTCAGAGCTTCTCTCTTGTTTGTTAAAACGGCTAGTATGTCTTTAAAACCATTGAATCCATTGAATAAGACAATGGCTAAACGATTTGAATAAATTAAGAAATGAGTGACTGCTAACAACAGACTGTAACAAAATCTAAGAGAAATCAAAAGTTTAGAGCACTTCCAAAGGAAATAGCATTGTTTAGGTAACGCGAAAACAATTTTTGGAGTCATCACTAGGTAGCGAAATTTCAGGTTTTTACCTTATTTTTCCATACCACCAAAAGCAGGGCGATTATTCCTTATTTAATATTATCTGTACAGTACTTATAAGCACGTAAATGGCATAGAAACATCTAAAATAACCTAATTTACTCTTAAAAGCTTTTTTGGCCATCTTAATTCTCTATCCTTTTCTCTAACTTGTGAGGTTTTAAGAGCATTAATTATGTCGAAATAAGTGAAACACAAAGGCAGGATAAGCTTCAAGATCCAATTAAAACTTCTTTCTTCTCTGGTTCTACGGTTAGTATGCATAAGAACTAAAGAAAGGAAGAAATAAAGAAAGAAAGAAACCCTAACAATCACTCTCTTTGTTCACATCCAACCTAATTGGAAGCATGGGGTTCGAATGCTATATAGGCTGGTGTTAAATTATTTGGAACTCTTGCACTGAGCTTCCTAATTTATTTGTGGGTTTACTTTTGCTGTCCACGTGAAATGCAAGCAGAAAACTCATTTGCAGCAGCACAAATAAACGATATCCTGGCAACGTCTGTTTATAAACAGAGTAGTGAAGTTCAGCCGTTCTTTTCTGTCTTTATTGGAAACGAACCAAATATTTTCAGTGTGAATTTGTGTGAGACGCTTGTACCATTTCGTATTCTGCAACGTAACGGATTTAAATCCTTTGCGCAAGATATCAACAAGTCCATCAGTTAGGGTCAATGTTCATATTCATGGTCATTGTTGTGGGAAAGTTGCAACAGAATCTCATTTTATGCATATGTTAAGATAAAATTGCAAATAATGCGTAGTTAAGGAAGCATCATGGGTATTGTGACCTGGGGAAAACCAAGATGACACATGCTTCATGTGTGGTGCATGCTCTCTTGAAAGGAGATTAGTGAGCATTATCTCAGATGTCATTACACTTATTTGCACTGTGAACATGATTTTCTTAATCATGCCATAATGGTTTCAAAGGTTTAAATGTTAATTGAAGCTAATGATAGGGAACCTGGACTTTGCGGGCGTTTCGGCATGCATGAAGCCGTCCCAATTCCAAAAGCAAAATCGGAACAAAATACTTCAAAGAAATACAGAGTTAAAAAAAGAAGAAAGAAAAATAAACACTTGTCCTCCATTCTTGGGAAACAATATTTCAATGTGCAGTTAACTTGGCAGCTTACAACAATGGCATCGATGACTGAAAGATCATTTTCTGACTTTAATGCATTCTCAGACATAGCAGAAAGAACTTGACAGTTGAGAATATTGAAAAATATCTATGGTGATTTACTGTAACCAGGAAACGTATGATTACATATTTTTACCACTTTTTGAAACTATTTTTACTTTATTTTCGTTCAATTTCATATTAGTGATCTAAAACAGGTTTCTGGAACTTAAGTATATGTTTTCAATTTCGTTTTATATGGGTAGCTTATGTGTTGAATAATATGTAGTACATTCAGAGTTCGTCCGATATGACTTAACGTTGGAGGACGTAAATTACAAAAAGTCCATTAAGCCAATTGACCTAAAAGACTAAAACGATGTTTTGGTCAAGGAACTAAAAAAAAAAAAAAAAGAACACTTCGCTTAATAGAAAAAAACCTAAAACAGTGTTTAAATACAACTAAAAAGCCAATCCCTATTTGCCAGTACGTCGTTGCTTCGGACAAGATAACTTTGACGTAATGCATTCAAAATGAATGTAATGAATTCAGGGTTGAGCGATCTCCCTCGGCATATTTTCTATATATTTACCTATCCATCTTTTAAAAACCGCGACTCAGCCAATTATTTCCATTTTTTTAATTTTAAAGCTCGCCGATGTTAATTTGATTAGACCTTAATTTAATTTATTATATTATCTCTAAAATTCGCGGCAGTTGGCACAAAGTAAAATTCTACGTTAAAGTTGTACTGGGATGCTTATCCGACTTTTGTTTTTGTCACGTCAGTTTTTTGTTACTTATCTTTGCTCAAATAGTACCCGAACAAAATTTGATAAGACTCCTTTGTCTTGTGCAAGATGATCCTCAGAACATTGAATCGTATTGCTGTAATTATTTGTATCCCTATGCGCATTTCTTTGCAACGTGTTTTTAATTTCGAGTCAACAGCTGTGCTGTTATCACGTGTCATGACATAGTCATCATTGCGTCATAACGAAGTGGAAGGGAGATCACGTGTTGCGCTTGGTAACTATTGATCATGACGTCATAACATCTGCGCCGCCGTAGTAACGTGAAACGACGCCTTTGTCCAGCAGTGGCAAGTGAAAGTCAGGGCATCACTGATGAGAAGGAAAACTAACGTCCTTTATAAACAGTAGGCATGTTATTAACGAATAATTTGTGCTGAATAGTGACGTACAAGAAAACCGGGAAGGGGGGGAAGGGGTGTGAAGTGTTTGGAGCTGGTTCAAGCCAGACCATACTTCGGCTATAAATACTGGTAGGCAAGCAAGTTCGTCGCAGTTGAAAGTCGGACAGTAAGCAATTGCGTGAAGACAGACCGTGCCATCGGAGCTTTTTTTTTTAAAGAAAGGTGGTTCACGTTGTATGGGTAAGTGCTGCTTTGTAAACAGATGGAGCTCACCATAAATATCAATTTATATATTTTATGAATCTTGAAATTTTGCGAGTCCATCCGTTAATTATTAAACTTTTAGCATTTGACTAATTTAGAAGCAGGCGTGCCTTAAGCGCATGATACTAAAAATAATTTTCGTACGCGTTCTAGTTTATAATCTGAAAGATCAATAGCGACACATTTTTAGTTAATTTGTCTCTAGATTAATTGCCGATTCCAGTTGCGTCGTGGTTCCAATAATCTGGTATTTCTTCCGTTCCTTAGCAACTTAATGTACACGAACAAATGTACACGAACAAGCCGAATCCAAAACAATAACAATGTATAGTTGACCTTTCTTGAATAAATGGAGTAATTGTAAATCAAATGAACAATAATACATTAAACAGAGAAAACCACGTTGAGTCTGGAGAAATTTCATATTTGTGTGCTTTTGTACAAGACAGTCAGTTTAATTATGCCGTAAGTTTTTTATTTTTCCTCCATATTAAAATGCAATGTTTGATATTAATGCCACGCTTACGCAATGCAGGAAACAGGCACGTGTTATGCTAACCTGCTGCTCCACAGGGTAACCAACATTGGAAGGGGTTTTAATCTCGTCTCGGGACAACTGGTAAGGGGGTAAGGCTTCCTTTGGGACAGAAACTAGATGCAATCCCCATTTTTAAGAGCAGCAAATCACAAAGTTAAATATGAGTTATACAATTCTGAAACAGTGTGAGGTAATATTACTTAAACTTTATTCTGTACAAGATTATCTGAATGACAAATTATCCTGATAATGCTTCTGTAGCTCTGTATTATTTAACTGTTCTAATGACAAATCATTTCCAATAAATCTTTGATGCATGTTGAAAGTTTATTTTTAATCTATTTGTATTTAAGAAATAATAAGAATAGTATCTATTGCAAAAAGGTTGAGACATAGCCAAGTGAAAGCTGAATTAAAGTGTTTGATTTTATAATTATCCCTGCTTTGTTTTCCATAATGTTCATGTTGCCTGTATACTATATGTGTCTTATGTTAACTTTTGTACTTATATATGCTATTAAACTTTATACCTCTGGACATGTTCAATGTTCACAGCCTTTTCTGGCTACAAGTGAACCTACTGAACGCAAATCTAATCTAGGCTTTGTTCATATTTGAGAGAGAGATAGGCTTTCATTTTAATTTTCTATGGAACGTGTATTTGTACACGTGTATAACCTCTTATTTTTATTTTTGTAATTCTGTTTTAAGTCTTGTTATCCATTGTTGGTTTTGGAGAAGAAATATTCAAATCCCACATAATTAAATTGCCATAACAAATATTAGGGCTAATTTAGCTTGACTTAACAGCTACAATTCAAATGGAGCTTTTGTACATTAGTAGAACAAAGCCTTTGTTGATGCTATATTTATAACATGAGAACCACTGGAAAAATGTTTCTAAACATGAAAATTAGGGAAGTAATTTTGAAGAGTAGCCGTTTGAAAATGAAAGGAAGGTACTGCAGGAATACTATGAAACATTGAGATTTAACTGTACGAAAGTGAAGCAGATGTGTAATAAATACGACTCATCTAAAAATTAATAACTATGAAACATGTTTTAAGATTACGTAAAGAATGAAGTTAGCTACAGTGAAGCAATAAATATTACACAAATATAACCATTTGTAACAAAAACTTCACTGATCTTAAGCATAATCATTTATTAATTCAATTACTAAGAAAAAATGACATTTTTTTAAGATAAGTGAAGTTTTTGTTACAAATAGTTATATTTGCGTAATATTATAAGATTTTTAAATGCTATTGTCTACCAGCATATTTTGCTGCACTTTTATTTTGTTCATTTTTTTCCCATAAAAAGAGGTTTTCAAGGAACTGTTCCCATTTTCAGTTGATTTTTGAACTGGTATTATTTAAGTAGCGTGGCTTCCTTCCCTGCATTCTTAATATATCACATCATTTTTTATTTATATAAAATGGTCAGTAACGAGCAATATTGCTGCCAGATGACGTAACCTCACTTATTAGCCTTCCCTTGAAGAAGTCGGTTCCTCACCACTTTAAATTTCAAGTGCAGAATAATATGCTGCAAAGTAGGTAAATATGTTGGAACATATAAAAATGAAAGAATGCAGTAATTGGTTTAGGAGTGTTTGTATTTGTCACCTATACAGCTGTAGAACCTGTAATACAGTGAACAGTTGTGAGAACATGTCATTATCACACTTTTAACAGTTGGTTTTCCCAAATTCAGTATACCACAAAGTCTATTCCATAATTTGTCAAAGGAAGACATCCCCCATTTTCTCACTCCTTAAAGTACTAGGATAGCTTGATTGTAAGTTAAGTCTTCAGTTCCAGTAAGATCCGATTTGTTTTTTCTTTGATTCTGATGAGCTGCTAGTTATATCAATATAAACTGCCATAACTGTGTTGGTAATAGGAATAACAACAAAATATAAGTTGCTCACTTACAAAGGAACAAGCCTAACCCCAGACAAAAGCAAATTACATAGGATGGAAGAAAATTGGCAACAGAGATCAAAATTCAGTGCATGCAATTAGGGAGAAAGCCTATGATTGGTACTAAGTGACAACTTTCACCCCTTGCTGTATCTTGTTCCCTGTAGAATTTGCAGATTTTATTGCCTTTTGTAACCACACTGCCTTTAAATTGTTTGCATAAAATAATCCTGCTGTCTGTTCTATAACACTGGACTATGTTGATTTGATTTGATTTATTGATTCATCCATTAAAACATGTACATGTTATAGGACACGTCAAATTAAAAACTAAGTACAATATTTATAATTAAGGTAGCTAACTAAATATTTACAAATTTAAAAATTCATCCACGCTGTAGAAGCTATTGGCTATAAGGAAGTTTAATAACAATTTCTTAAATTGATGTTGTGATTCAATCTTTTTTATAGATTCAGGTAGCTTATTGTAAAGATGTAAGCCAGCATATGTGAAACTATTTTCATACATCTTTGTTTTGTGTGACTTCACAAATAAATTATTCTTTGTTCTAGTGTTGTGTATATGAATTTCAGAATTTGGTTTGAATAAACTTAGGCTTGCTTTCATATGTACAAGAGTTTCATATATGTATATACTTGGCAGTGGTAAGATACCTAATTTACTGAAGTATGGCTTACAACTAGTCATGCTTGAGACATCTGCTATGATTCTAATTATTTTCTTTTGGTATCTGAATACTTTTATACTGTCTTTAGAATTTCCCCAAAAATTATACCATATGCCAACAAACTGTGTATATATGAAAAGTACACTATTCTCCGAACTTTCAAGCTTGACATGCCTGTAATCGCCCTCATTAAGAAACACATTTTACTAAGCTTTTTCGTCAATGCCTCTATGTGAGTTTCCCAATCTAGTATTAGTCCCAGAAATTTGATAGTTTGTACGTAATGTATTTGGTCTTGTCCCAGCATTAATTTTGGATACAATTGACTTAGAAGCTTAGGGCTGCTGTTTTCTCCTTACTCAATATTAACATATTGGCACTAAACCATTTTTGAATATATTTTAGATTATTTTCAATATGTACATCTGCCCCTTCCTTATTCACCCCTTTGATAAAAATATTTGTATCATCTGCAAAAAGTGTAACATTTATATTGGTTCTGTTTTCTACATTATCTGCCAAATCATTAATGTACACTATAAATAAAAGAGGTCCAAGCACCAAACCTTGAGGGACCCCATATTTCATTATAGTGCTACTTGAAATCTGAGTTTTAACTTCACTCGTTTCGCTATCAAAATACTCTATTTCCACCGATTGCTCTCTATTCTCCAGATAAGATCTGAACCAATCTAAAGCTAACCCCCTTATGCCATATGAGAATAATTTTTCTAGTAAAAGTTTGTGATCAACCAGGTCAAACGCCTTTGTAAGATCTAAAAAAATGCCTATCCCTAGTTGTTTACTATCTAGTGTTTCATACACTTGTTCAGTGAAATTCATCAGTGCAGAACTTGTTGATTTATTTTTTCGAAAACCATTTTGATTGTCATTAATTACTTTAAATTTTTCCAAAAAGCTTGTTACTCTTTTATACATTATTTGTTCGAAGATCTTTGCAAAAGTTGAAATTATGGAAATTGGCCTGTAATTTCCTACCTCCCCTTTGTTACCTTTTTTAAAGATGGGTTTCACTTTACCTTTTTTTAACCTGTTGGGGAACGTTCCACTTGAAAGTGAAAGATTTATCAAGTACGTCAGTGGTTCAATTAGGAATAAGGAGCAACGCTTTATGACGCAGTTAGAGTAACCGTCTATTCCTACTGATTTCTTATTCTTCAATTTTTTTATAACATCTTTAACTTCCTCAACTGTTACTGGAATTAAAAACATGCTATGTTCATTTTTCTTTACACTTAATCTTTCCTTCTTTCCTAGAGAATGAGTATTTAATAGTTTCTCCGCTACAGTTGAGTAAAACTGGTTGAATAATTCCGAAATTTGTTTAGGATCACTTACTTTTTGGCATTAATTTCTAGATGGTAATTTTCTTTCAATTTGGGTCCATTTTTTATTTCGTGCTTAATTACTTGCCATATGGATTTAGTTTTATTAACTGCTTTATTTATTGTTTCATCGTTATGTAACTTTTTGGCTGCTCTTATAACTTTATTATATATATTTCGATATTTTACATAATAGGCCTTAAAATCCGGTGTAGTCTTGTTTTCCTTCATGAATTTGCTCAAGAATTTTAATCTATCACCAGATTTGCGGATTCCTGTTGTGATCCACTTATTACCTAGCTTGTTCATTGCTACTTTAACTATTGGTATGGTTGATTTTTTTGCAATTCCTTCTAAAGCATAAATAAATGAGATGGGGCTTGATTTACATCCCTGTTTTAAAGCCAGCCGTTCTCTGTTAATCCATTTCTGTTGCGTAGCTTCACACTCCATATGTTTTTATGTTCCCTACATTGAAATTATTGTTTACATACCTTTTTCTTAATTTTCATTCTAGTTTGTCCATGTTGATAGGAAAATGATTTTTCAAAATCACATAAGAACATACTACTACTTTGAATTTGGTCATTTTGATTTTTTTTTCATTCTTATTACAGTTAGAAGTCTTAATTCCTCAATTACTTGCATTATTTATACCTTTTATCTTTTACATAGCAGAATTATAGTCAACCTTCCAGGTTTCACTTTACTCTCTGTATTTTGATATTCTTATTCATTTCACTAAATATTTTCCAAAATTCCACTTAATCCCATCAATATTTGTTGCTTTAATGCTATTTATTTGTTGTTCAAACTTATGAACAGTAATACTATGATGCAAGTATTCAGTTTTATTACTTAATCATTTTTCATTTCATGATGCCCTACAACACCACTGCCCTGCAAATCCCTAAAATGTTCGTCATTCCTATGTTTTAATCATATATATATATTTAAATAATCATTTCATGGTTTTGCAGGTTTTGTGCAGTCTCTCATTTGTAGTCTGCTTTATTTGTTTAATTTTTTCTTTCAAATTTGAGCAGATACTTATGTCCCAACCATTCAATTTTGAAACTTAGTTTACTTTTGAATCTCCCTTCCACGATTAGATTGAGCTTTCTGTTTTTATCTTAAGCCCCAAATAAGATCAAATTACATTTTCTTTATTCTTTCCTTTTCTCTTCCAACTGTTCTTTACATATCTAAAGCATGTCAACTTCTTTGGCATCTTGTATGACCATTCTGAACTGGTATATACTGGTGTCAATTTGTATAGATCTGTTTTCTCATTGTCTATAATTCACCAACTTCTTCAGTGACAGTAAATTCATTTGCTTCAAATTTACTGGATGTGGATCAACAATCATGTTTGGGTTTGGAGCCCTTGTTCATTCCACTGTGTAGAGGTTTGCAGACTTGTGTGTTTATGTGTAAATCAACAGAAAGCTATGGAAGCTAAAAGTGGAGAAAACAAGGGGAAAAGAATCGTCTAGAGCTGTTATTACAGGTGCTCAGTACCATTTCCTGTGTATCTTTGTCTACTCAAGTATTAAATACTAGGTATATTCAGCAGCACTGCATAAACACTGCTATGAGTATCAGACTGACAACCTTCTTTGTTCCTGATGTTCCTAAAATTCTCTTTAAGCCTAATGCTGAAATTCCTTTTAGTTTTTTCAATGTAAAGGTTGTCACAGTTTATCTGATACACACCTGATGTTTTGTCTGTAGGTATCTCCTTTGTATTATGATTTTATTATATGTTCCTGGTCTATGTTGACTTGTAAAACTCTCGTAAGCCTAGTTGTGAGAGCCGTTAAGCATAATTTTCAATCTTTCTTATGGAAGCAAATTCCATGAATATTTTAAGGGGAATAGCAGATAATACATTATTCCTTTTGGCATTCTTATTGAAATAGGTTCATCTAATCAACAGACTCCTAAAACGTTCTAGGCATGGAATATTGTCAACTGGCCCTTTACTTATGTAAGGAACTCGTCTTAAGAGGAAATAATAAAATCAGCAACTACAGCAATACAGGAGTTCAGGTGAGACATGGCATCTGATATTATTTGCTGGGCATTAAAGCAAAATATGACTTGCCTCTTCCTTGCTACTGCATATGGAACATATACTTAATATCAAATTTCTCAGCTAAATGGTGCAAGTTTACTGCATTTCTCTGCATAAATTTCCTTCGATTTACTTCTAAAATGTAAGTGTGCTTTTCCCATCATTGAAGCACTCATAACTTCAAATCCACATCTTTTCCCCAAAATACCTTTTTAAATCCTGTAATTGACAGTATCTGCTCTTTAAGCTTGCTTACCCAGCTTTCAGTATTCTTTATTTTCTTGAAATTTAATACAGTATTTTAAGTGATCATGTAAGTTGTTTAACCTAAACTAATATTTCAAGACTGGCCCCTCCTCCTTCCAATTTTTAATAGAGCACAGAGTTTTATGGAATATTCAGAAGCATATGAGAAATTTTGATTGGTGTCATGTTTAGTTTCCTTTTTCTATTCACCAAATTTATGATTTGTTACTCCACCTCAACTCCACTAATACCACAAAGCCTTTCTAAGCATTTAACATTTGTCTCTGTTCTATATATAGACTTCACACTAGCTTCAGTGCCAACTTGCCCTTACCTGATGTCGTCACCTTGGCAGATTAACTTTATTGCCAGGTTGTTTACTATATGAGATTCCATTGTTCTGTTCTTCATAATTTATTTTCTTTCTTAAACTCTGTTGTCTTAGATTTAACAGCATCAACTTTCAGAGACCATACTTCATCAGTAATACATTGTAAACACATGACTAAGTAGAGTTCATTGCCAAATCATCTGTTTAGAACAGACCCAACTTTCCCCATTGTTGATTACTGGTGTAGTTTTCTATTCCAGTTATTACAGTTTATTGATTCATGTCCTTTCTTGTTATGTAATTATCCTTTAGTTCATTCTTCCTCTGAACTGTGACTTCTTGTTCATTGATCCAAAGCTTTACTTCTTTCATTCTCTGCATGAATTCTCTGTCTGATAGAAACACATTTGTTCACAAATGTGTAAATTTGTTTCAGATATAAAAATTATTTGTGGTTGGTTTATTGACACTCGTCACTTACTTTTTCATATATTTGTAAGAGACTAGTTTCAAAGGCCCTGGCCTCCATTTTCAATCTCTTTGTTTCAGATGTTTTGTTCTTTGTGCCACTTTAAGAACCCCTTGTGAAGTAGCAAACTTAGCAGTTATCATTTGCCTCCAACTCGGAATGCATCTACCATCTATGTTTTACTTCTTGAAGTAGTTAAAGTCTGTGACATTCAATCTTCAGTGTCTTTCCTTCAGCCCATCTACTTTTAAATTCATTTCATCTATTTGCTCTTTTACCCCCTTTTTCCTCTTAATTGTATTCTTAATTTCGGTCTAAATCATTCATTTTGTTTTCCAGATGTTTAGCATCTGTTCCTATAAATATCTGCTCAAAATGCTTCTCCACTGTTCCTGGATTCAACTGAATGACATGCCTCAATAACTGCTTCCTTGATATTTCCTTGCCTTTCTAACTCGTATCCTCTCTTGTCACTCTTTCACTGTGGATCTGAGCTCCCAACAAACATGTTCTTCCTCTAGCCCTGCTAACTTAAGTCACTAGTAAATTATATATTCCAAAATATTGGCAAACTACATTATAGATTACTCTAAAATATTTCAGAGTACATTGTTATGAGATATTTATTGGTTTATAGTTGGACACTTTGTACTTTCTCATTCTGTATACCGGTTAAGTCTCTCAGGGAATGGTTATTTTCAAATGATTATTAAACAGGTAACTTAAATGTGTGCCTAAAATTTGGAAACATGCCTTTGTTTTTAAATATCATTTCATCTTAGCCTGTTCAGTTCACTGATTTCAATATTAAAATTTAATTTTCTAACCTGCTAATTAGAACCTGACATTTGAGTTCCTTTGCTGCATTAATAACTTCCTGAATAAATTATAAAAGGCATTGTTAAGTTTATTTCATTTCTGGATGAACTTCACAGAGAAAGTTCCTCTTTTGTATACAAGCAATACTTCAAAATTGTATTCATGCCACTTGAATTATGAGCATTGTGAAAAATACTCCTTTTGGGTTCCAACAAAACAGTTCCTGCATTAACAGATTTTGTAAGAAGAAAAAAGAAACCATCCATCGCTCATTTCTTGAAGGTGCAGCATGAAACAATGAATGAATGTCACATAGTGACTGCATCATAAAGTGCTGCTGCTTTAATTACTTTTCCTAAGTGTTAAAACCATGCATTGTTTGAATTTCAGTTTAGCAGACGAAGGAGGTCATGCAATAAATCTGATAGAAAAAGAGCTGTGCATCTAACCTTCTTCTGGTTAAAATAATACCAATCAGAAAAACTATTTGTAGTCAGTTTATTTACACTTTGTTACTTATATTTGTATATTATCGAGAGACTAGTTTCAGAAGCCATTGCTGCGTCCATTGTCAACCTCTCTCCAACTAGCATCTGTTGTCTGAGCTCTTCTCTCTGGCAGTGGAACTACGAACTTCAGACAACAGATGCTAGTTGGAGAGAGGTTGACAATGGAGGCAATGAATGGCCTTTGAAACTAGTCTCTCGATAATATCAAAATGTAAGTGACGAAGTGTCAGCAAACCGATTACAAACAGTTTTTCTGATTAAATTTGATGTCACTGTTACTAAATTCCTCCAATCATGCATAAAATAATACCAGTTCGAAAGTTAATGATTATATAAAATACTTGAAGCAAAATCAATGATTAGGTTACAAGGGAAAACAGTGATTGTAAAATATCAGTGTCAAATGATACTTCACATGGTTGCTCACGTCAGTTAGGTTGGCAATGGTCAACATATTGACTTCGCTTCACAAGCACAACAACAAAAGCACCCTTCTCACCATGGTATTGAAACAATAGGAGGAGTGAAGGACAGTTTCTACCTGCTCAAAATTCAATATACCCTCTCACCAACTTAACCAAACCCCTTATGCATCAGAGTACACTGTAGATACTCATTTGGGGCACTTGTTAGTCACACTACAATCAATAGTGAGTTAAAAGTGGAAATGCAATGTTAAAAAAAGAAAAGGGATAGCATTTAGATGTAAGTTGAAAACTCTTGAGGCTGTTAGACAAGCAGTTTGAGAACAAAGGTACTAATAACATAAAGATGTGTTGCAGATGCGAGATCTTAAAAGTAGAGTCCATTTAGAAAGGTCGAAGTTCTCATTTAAACTTAGCCTATAAGCTTGCAGCTAGAAATATCATTATGTAGTGAAATAAATAGGTATGCATTTTAAAGTACTTCCTCTTCTCAAAACCAATTAATAGTGAAGTTTGTGTAACCTTATATCTATATTGCCTACTTCTTTTCCTTTCCGAGAAGAACTTAAAATATTTCATAGTTGAAAGACACTATGGTTCTGTGCCATTGTATGGTTAGCTAATGAGTGACAAATGACAGAAGTAATTGATGTATTTTCAGAGCGTGAGAAGTGCCTCTTCATAACAGATCCCCCTGTAGAGCCTATAAGCAGCTGCGGGGATGAGTCTGGTTATGTGCCAACGGTTGGTCGCTGGGGCAGTGAATGGCCAAGTTGACTCGAGACAGAGGATGGGGAACGATTAACGGGGAGTGTAGAGTGGCCTTTGGGTCACCCTTTGCCTCTTCCCAAATGGGGTAGTCCAAAACTGGCGCTAAATGTTCAGAGCGTGGAGCATTATGAAGAGCTAGCCTCAAGTGTGGAGTTGATGGTTCAGCAGCTGCTTCATGCACACAACTATAACAGTGTGGGCAACTTAATAAGGTAAGTTTCATATAGCAGTCAAAGAGCTGTCTGCTCCATAGTTATAGTGGAGCTTTTAATAACTTACTTTTACTTTGTGTGCTTGTAGGTTCTATGAAGCATTCAGGAAGAGTAATGAAAGAGATTTATTCCACTTCTATTGCACTTATTATCCTACCATCACTTCAGAGCATTACACGTGTGTGGGGTTAGCATTAGAATTGTTGCAGCGCTTGAGTGATCTTGAAGATCAGTTTCCAGGACTAACCAGTCGACTTTACCTAGCATCGTGTGAGGAGGTAACTAACTTATTTATCTTGATTGCTTAGAACATGAAGGAAATTGCTATCTTTAAATGCACATAATGTTATTGAAATTTGACGCCATTGATACCTTTCTGCAGTAGACCATTACTGTTTCTGATATCAGATGCACTGAATTTGATATAAATTGTTATTGGTATCATCTGTAAGGAAAACAAATTTGCTTAAAAATTCAAAACAAATAAAATATGTTAAAAGATTTATTTTTGACAATGGATTCTTAATAAGCAAAATAATTCCATGCTTATATTATAGGCAAAAGTTGCTTGCACATAAACATGTTTACGGACCCCAATATTATGATAATGTTAGAAAAGCAGAGTCTTTGAGCATTATTTACTAACCTTCACGTTTTAGCTGATATGGTCTAATTAGTTTTAAGTCTGTAGGAAGTTTGTTTTGGAGCAAACCCATGTTGTATCCTAATATTCATGATATACTTTTTCCTTTAGTATACTTGCTGTTGTAGTCTACAGATTTCACACATCAATTGGATCATTTACATCTTTAATTTATTGACCAAATCATTTCTTCTGAACCCTAAATAAATACTCCCAAGTTATTAATCCTTGGGCAGTCAAGCTAAAATGCTATGTTATTGCTTAACCCTTTCACCGATATGGACGTCATATGACGTCCAAGTTAAAAGGCCCCAAACCGATATGGACGTGTATAGACGTCCTGCGCATACATGCATTTAATGCGTATTTAATTATAATTCTTTTAAACCTTATGTTTTACGGTAAATTTAAATAAATTCTATAAGAAGTAAAAGCTTACCTTTAAAAGTTTTTTCTTGAATGGTACACCTCAAAACATGGATAAACACACAAGGGCACATCTCCACATTTACGGCAAATCGTACTAGTTTCCTTTCGGACACCTTTCTTGCGGCACACCAAACATTTTCTGAAGGGACGCGACTTTTTTGCTGTGGGTGGTATCCTTTTAGGAAAATGTTTTCCTTCAAGTCTGAGGGGTGCTGGGGTGATGGATTTTTTACCCCCAGTATGGAGAGGTCTCTGAATTTTATACTGCTCAATTAGGCTGCGAGCTATTGATATGCGAAAGTCCAGGTACGTCATTGTCTTCCGTGGGTTTAGAGCTCTCCAAATTACTAAACAATTGTATATGGTTATATCTAGCTGGTGTAAAAATACTTTTTTATACCATTTGATTGTTTTTCGCAAAGATGGATATGCGTGTAATACCTGATCTACTAGATCCACTCCACCCATATGCATATTATATTCCTGGATAATATCGGGCTTGAAAATTGACATTTTGTTACGAGCATCAATTTTTCCAGTGTCAATCATCAAAATTTTAGAGCTGCAATTGGATAATGCTGTAACAACCCTCCTGTCTTGCCAAGCAACATAGGTCAAGGGTGGCAGCTGATGCACCTGCATTTCTCCTCTTCTTAGAGCCTTCGTATTCACATCTTTTGGCAAACCAATACGATTTGAACGTACTGTTCCAATTGCATTTGTTTTTCTTTTGTGTAAGGCCATGAATAATTTAGGGGAACTGTACCAATTATCTAAATATACAGTCCTACCCTGATCAAGTACAGATTCCATCAGGTGCATTACTATGGAACCAGATAACCCCAAATCTTTGTCTCCGGTGTTATCAGTCCCTTGGCCAGTGTATATGCAGCTATTGTAAAGATATCCTGTTTTACTTTCACATACATCAAAACTCTTTATGCCAAATCTGGCCCTCTTTGTTTTGATGTATTGTTTCCAACCTAAACGGCCCTTCCAAAGCATCAAGCTTTCATCAACAGTGATCTTTTCACTAGGCACATAATTTTCTTTGAATTTTGAAATAATGTAATCAAAAACTGGTCTGATTTTGGATAGTTTATCATTCACATTTTCTGTGCAGGTGAAATGAAGGAAGCGCAAAATGGAAGTAAACCTGTTATTTGACATGCATTTCCCAAAAAATGGGGTAGCTAGCATGTCGTCTGTAGACCAGTACATGTCTAGCGTAGGTTTACGAATAACACCCATGAGCATAATTAGACCAAGTAGTCTGTAAATCTCATTCATTGTTACTTCTGTCCACTTCTGCAATCTACTCTTAGGTCCTAAATTGCCTTTAGAAATCAGGTCTTCCTTCACCCTACTCGCATATACATTTGTTTCCGAAACAATGAGAGACAGTAAGTCAGTAGTAAAAAATTTTGTGAAAATGTCAATTGGTTGGCTGTCAGAAGTTAGTTGAGTATGCGGTTGTACACCAGAGGTTGTGCTCGTGAACGTATGTCTATTAGTGTTAGAGTTATTTTGACACCTCCATAATGTTGATTCTTCACGAACACCTGTCGGAAATGAGTCATTTTCCTCCTCACTGCTACCTATATCCTCAACACCCCCCTCAAAATCTGAAAACTCGCCATCAATGTCCAAATCACTGTCTAACAGCAAAAAGTCTTCCACATTTTCTGATGTAATATCAGAAGCCCGCACTCGTCCTACACTAGCTAATTGATTTGCAACATTACTAGTTGAAGCCATGATTAGCACTGAGAAAACTATTTCAACTGTGATTTAGCTAAAGAAATTGCTTGGAACTCTGATGCAATCTAAATTACAATGTCAACTGAGCGAAGAAAGAAGTTACGTCAGCTAACATAAACTTCCGTTGTGCAATTAGAGGGATGCTGACGGAGTTTCCTTCCAGGGTGTATAACGCAATATAAACAGTTATTATTACGTGTTAGCATGAACTGAAACCTAGAAACCTTGAACCCAACACTTCGTTTATTCAGCTGATATACACATATAGCTTGTAAAACAAAAGTACTCAGAATTAGGCGCGTTCGACGCAAAGAATGGCTTTCTTTACGTGATACAAATTAATGAAATTTCATCGCTTTATTAATATAGTCTCTATTTTAATGATACCGCAGATGCATACAGCTTTTAATGGGCTTTTAACCAGTTTTTGTTTCCCTGAAATAACTTAGAAAATACGGAAGATACGAATATTTATTTATGAAGACTTTTTGCAGCATTTAACAATTTAAATGTCTTGTTCTGTTTATTGGGTATCCGTTCCCGGCCGTGCAGGGTTTAAATGGCCATCGGCGAAGCGGTTAAACTGCCAGCCTTAAGGTAGACAAAATGTTTATACAGAGGTTTTCACTCTTATCAATTTTGAAACTCTGAAGTTGAATTTTTTGCATTGGCACTTGGTAGTATCTCATTTCCACACAGCTTAAGAATTTACTTGAATCCATGCGTGTTAGAGAATTAAATTATTTATTTTAAATTGTTAATAAATTCATGAAATTCACAAGAGCAATAGCTGGATATACCAAAATTGATATATATAAAAAATAAAAACGTAGTCAGAATATTAGGACAGAATTAAAAGTAGAAGAAATAAACCATACTATTGAAAGAAATAGAAATCAATGGAAAGAACATGTTCAGAGGATGAATAACAGAATACCAAAAATAGCCTTAAACTATAAACCTATAGGAAGAAGAAACCAGGGAAGACCAAAGAAAAGATGGGCAGACCAATTTGGAGCCGGAACGGGTTAAACAATCCAAAGCCGTGAGGTAGAAGAAGAAGAAGAAGAAGAAGAAGAAGAAGAAGAAGAAGAAGAAGTTGATATTATTGTCATCACTAATTGAAATATTTATATTTATTGCTTCGCAATAATTTTGCCACAGTTTGCTCCTCTGTCAATGACTTCTGATTGTAGTATGCAATTCTGTGATGTACAGTAAGCAGAAACTGCAAGAAATCACTATTAACACAACCAAAAAATAAGCTCAGCATGAACAAAACTGCTATCACACGCTATAGTTTTCAGTGTGCTACTTGACAGCCTTAAAAAAAACAGGAAAAATGTCATGAGCATGTACTTGCTGTATTTTGTCAAAGTAAATTTAACTTTTAAAACGGTAGAATACTTATGCTTGTTTGGAGGAATTTGGTAAGATCCAAATTAATTGATGAAACTATTTGTAGTCTGTTTTTCATACTACTTCATTTATATTTTAAATTTTTTAGGGTTTAGTTTCGGGAGCTGTTTCCATTTTCAGCCTCAAAGGTCCAACTATTGTTTGTTTCTGCCTGCAGTTCTTCTCTCTGGTGGTGGAACTATAAACTTTGTTATTAAATTGAGTGGTGAGATTTAAAAGTTCATAACTTTATCTTTATTTTTCCGTATTAAAATGTTCTCGCACGTTCTCCCATAACAAACTCTCAATGTGGGAGAAAATCTTAATATGAAAAAATAAAGACAGAGTAATAAACTTTGAAGTTTCACCAGTTGATAATTTGATAAAGAAGTTCAGTTTCACTTCCAGAGAGAATATTGCAGGCAGAAACAACAGAAATGACAATTGGACCATTGAGGTTGAAAATTGAAGCAACAGCTCCCAAAACTAGTCCCTCAAAAAATTCAAAATTTAAGTTACATAGTGTGAAAAAATAGTTTTAAAAACTATATTATTCATTTATTGTTAAGGAAAACGTGTCCAAATATGTGACTTTGTATATTAGCAAAATATATATTACGTCTCTCTCTCCTACATTTCAATCTCCATACTCCCAATTTAAACCATGCATTAGACTCTTTGAATTCATAAGTAAACATTTACTGATCATATATACAAATATAATAATTTGTAACTTAAAACTTCACTTATCTTATAAGAAATGATAATTCTTATAAATTTTCCAGGATAGCGATTTCATGTATATTCATACACATCTTCAGCTGGAAATTGCAATCTTGGAGAATTTATAAGAATTATCATCATTTGTTATAAGATAAGTGAAGTTTTAAGTTACAAATTATTATATTTGTATATATTTGTTTGCTTCACTGTTAATAGCTTCATATTTTACGTTATTTACTGTTCTATTTACTATTTACTAAAAGACAAGGATTATAAGAACATTGGAGACAAAACTGAGATACAAAAACTACCAAGAAAAACTGCAGTGGCGCTATATAGAATGGAAACTAGCCAAGATTGTCTTGCAGAACACCTTTATAAAATACACTGCATACCTACACCCAAATGTACTATCTGTAAAGAGGATGTCATCATGAAGAAACACCATTTGGACAAATGTAATGGTCTCAAAAGTGGGAACCTACAGGCTTTATATTGGGAAGCTAGGGGGAAAATGATGCAAATCAACTAATTCCCAGTGCTATTAGTCAACAACAACAACAACATTTACTGTTCATTTTTTCCATTTTAAAATTCTGTACTTGCTTTGGAAGTACTTCAGGAGTGAATAGTTCATCTTGCTCTTCTGTAAAGTCAACAATCTTCATCCCTTCAGTGGAAGATACTACGTGCCTAAATAATTCAACATCTCTATGCTCAACTACCTCACAAAGTTTGGCATACCACAATTCTGAGCAGTTCGAGATAACACCTTTCACCCGGACTCTAGAGAGTTCAATGCTTAGATATAACAGTTCGTCGCATATGACCGTACCATGAGACAGAGGGCCGCGACAATGCTGTGCTATTACTAGCAAGGAGAACAATTAGTATCTTTCCATCAAATCCTGTCTCCTTCAGTTTGGGCAATGAATTGCTAATTTCCCATCATGCTTATTTTATTGCAACCATCTATAAAGTTCACCTATACAACTGACTATTGGACGTTTAGAATCTTTTCTAATGACAATCCATTGATTCCTGAGCCTTCTCTACTCCCCATATGAGACGTTTTCTCCTCAAGTAGCTACATATATAGTGCTCTCAAGCCCCAAAATGTTAAATATTTCTTCCTGGCTGTTTTAATCGCCACTTCATTTTCATTCACATTTTAGGTGTTTACATTCCCTATCATATCAAATCACTTCTGAAAGCCTTTTTATGCTTTTTGTATGATTCCTGACTCCTTTTTAAGAGTTTCAATTCACCCGCTTAACCTATTAGAATTATTACCAACCAACCTCTGTTATAGTTGGAAAATGTGTGCAAATACTTGGGCATTTCATCACCTTAAAGTTATTTATTGTAAGTACACTTGTGTCGTGCAGTCCATTAGCATTCACTCAAATATATTCTTCCAAGCATCCCTTTTGTATTACTCATTGTTTTCACATAAATTAATTAAGTTTATTCCTTCATTTCTTTACCTATCCCTTAACTTTCCTTTCGTTCTGGTTTTTAGAACTCCAGTTCTGCCATTAAAGTCATGAATCTTTGGATATTCTTCCCTAATTTCAACCATTTCATTCTCCATTTTATATGTGAGATATTTGGGGTTATGAATAACTTCTTGTTGGATTATAGATTAAATGGAAACGTGCTAATAACATCTGAAATGCCAACCACATAATTCCTTAACCCTTTCACCGATATGGACGTCATATGACGTCCAAGTTAAAGTGCCCCAAACCGATATGGACGTGTATAGACGTCCTGCGCATACATGCATTTAACCGCTTCGGCGATGGCCATTCAAACCCTTCAGGGGCCAGAAACGGATACCCAATAAACAGAACAAGACATTTAAATTGTTAAATGCTGTAAAAATGCATCATAAATACAATTCCATATCTTCTGTATTTATTAAGTTATTTAAACAAAACAAAATCTGGTTTAAAACCCATTAAAGGCAGTATACATCTACAGTAACAAAAAAGTAGAGACTACATTAATAAATCGTTGAAATTTCACTACTTAGTTTCACTGTAGCAAAAGCCATTCTTTGTGCCGAACGGGCCTAATATTTGAATCATTTTGTTTTGTGTGTATACGAACGAATGTATGTATGTATGTATGTATGTATAGCTACACAAGCGACTTCTCCGGTTCAAGGTTTTAGCTTTTAGTTTATTTATGCTATACCAAGCGATAATCATACGAGTATATGTTGCGTTACACACACGCGCTGGAAAGAAAACTCCCTGTCAGTATCTGTTATTACAGATCTGTTATTACAAAGCTTCTGGTAGCCTTATGCAGCTGTTTTCGCTCAGTATTTTAGTTATTTATACTCTCTCTGTGTTCAGATTGATTTCTTATAGCCATCAAGGGCTAAATGAATGGCACATTTGAAATTGTTAAATTTCAATGTTAACCATGGCTTATCCCGGTAATGTAGCAAATAAATTAGCTTGCATATGATGTGTACAGGCTTCTGATATTACTGTAGAAAATCTGGAAGATTTGTTGTGTGATTATGAAGGAGATGTTTAGGATATGGCTAGCAGTAACGTGTACTGATCTACAGATGGCATGTTAGCTACTCCATTGTTTGGGAGAAATGGCGGGTCAAATATAGGTGATATTGATCAGCTATTACTAGCTATCCCTCTTTACGAAACACAGTTAAATGGTAAAAAAAGTTTTTTTTACCACTGGATGTAACTATACACAATTGTTTAGTAATTTTCAGAGCTGTAAATTCATGCAAGACATTCATCTACCTGTACTTGCGCGATAAATAGCTCACAACCTAATTGAGTATTATAATACTCAGAGCCCTCTTTATACTGCTGGTAAGAAATTCACCACGACATCACCCCTCATACTTGAGAGAAAACACTTTCCTAAAAGGATACCACCCACAACCAAAAAAGTCGCAACCATTTTGAAAATGTCTAGTGTTTTACGAAAAAGAAGTTTGCAAGGAAACCAATATTATTTGGTGTGAATCTGCATATGTGCCCTTGGGTGTTTATCCAGGTTTGGAGGTGTACAATTCAAAAAGAAACCTTTAAGGGTAAGTTTACATCCCTTATAGAACTAATTTAAATTTATTGTAAAATAGGAAGATTAAAATAATTGGCATTAAATGCATGTATGCGCAGGACGTCTATACACGTCCATATCGGTTTGGGGTATTTTAACTTGGACGTTATATGACGTCCATATCGGTGAAAGGGTTAATGCTCATTTAACGCCAATTATTTTAATCTTGCTGTTTTACAATAAATTTAAATTAGTTCTATAAGGAATGTAAACGTATTCTTAAAGGTTTCTTTTTGAATTGTACACCTCCAAACCTGGATAAACACCCAAGGGCACATCTGCAGATTCACACCAAATAATATTGGTTTCCTTGCGAACTTCTTTTTCGCAACACACTACACATCAAATAAATCCTTTCATGGAAGTGTTGAAAACAGTGTTGTTGTATAAATTAAGTTAATTGGGAGTCGATTAATAACACCTCCCAATTAACTTAACACTACACATTTTCGAAATGGTTACAAGTTTTTTGGGTGTGGGTGGTATACTTTTAGGAAAGTGTTTTCTCTCAAGTATGAGTGATGATGTGTGAATTTTGCTACCCCCTAGTATAAAGAGGCCTCTGAGTATTATAATACTCAATTAGGTTACGAGCTCTTTATACGCGCAAGTACAGGTAGATGAATGTCTTTTACAGCTCTGAAAATTACTGAACAACTGTGCATAGTTACATCCAGTGGTATAAAAATACTTTTTTTTAACCATTTAACTGTTTTCCGTAAAGAGGGATAGCTGGTAATAGCTGATCCGTATGACCCATATTTGACCCGCCATTTCCCCAAACAATGGAGTAGCTAACATGCCAGCTGTAGACCAGTACACGTCACTGCTACGTATGTCCTAAAGATCTCCTTCATAATCGTACAACAAATCTTCCAGATTTTCTACAGTAATATCAGAAGCCTGTATACATCATACCCAAGCTAATTTATTTGCTACATTACCGGGATAAGCCATGGTTAACATTGAAATTTAACAATATCAAATGTGCCATTCATTTAGCTTTTGATAGCTATAAGAAATCAATCTGAACACAGAGAGAGTATAAATAACTGAAATACAGAGCGAAAACTGCTGCATAAGGCTACTAGAAACCTTGGTTGAGAAACACTGTAATAACAGATGCTGACAGAGTTTTCATTCCAGTGTGTGAGCGTGTGACGCAACATATTCTCGTCATATTATCGCTTGGCATAGCATAAATAAACTAAACTTGAACCTGAGAAGTTGCTTGCGTAGCTATACATACATACTATGGCTCGTATACACACAAAACAAAATGATTCACATATTAGGCGCGTTCGGCACAAAGAATGGCTTTTGCTACAGTGAAACAAAGTAGTGAAATTTCAACAATTTATTAATGTAGTCTCTACTTTATTGTTACTGTAGATTTATACTGCCTTTAATGAGTTTTAAACCAGTTTTTGTTTCGTTTAAATAACTTAATAAATACGGAAGATACGGAATTGTATTTATGATGCATTTTTACAGCATTTAACAATTTAAATGTCCTGTTCTGTTTATTGGGTATCCGTTTCCGGCCGCTGAAGGGTTTAAATGGCCGTCGGCGAAGCGGTTAAAAAAAAATGTGAAGTAGTGTGTTAAAATCTCTCAGTTTATTAACTACCATATCACTGTAATGTCCGAAGTAATAAAATAAAAGCTGTAAAATATACTATCTTGAGTTTTTGTTAATGTGTATACTACATTTCTCTCTTGTTGCCTTTGTTTCAGTCAATAGAACATGAAGAACTATATATGAGTGATGAGCCATGCAGATTGTCAGTAGAAAAAGAACATGTGCTTGTTGCGCTAAAGGTGGATATTGCTGGACGTAAGGGAGTGTTATTGCTTGATCCTGGTTATCATGTAGCACGAGTTGTAACTGTAATGGCAGATAAATTCTATCCTCATACAGGTAAGCCAATCAATAGATTTTGTTAAAAATATTGCAATAGAAAGTTTTGGTTTTATGAGTCAATGTGAATAAATTTTAATTTAATTATTAATAATAATTAAAATCTAGTAAAAAAAATCTTCAGAAGCACTACAGTAAGAAACATGCTATAACATAAAAAACATTAAGCAGAACTTTACTTAATATGTGGTACAACTATAAATGAAGGATATTTGGGACATTAATGCTTAGTAAATTATTTTTATTGTTCTTTTGGTTTTCTAAGAGTACCAAGTGATAAGAGCAAAAGCTCTTGAAACATGTCCTGTGAAAAAAGTGTCAGTATCTTCTCGATTCACTTTTGTGCTAACATTGAAGTCCTTAGCTTCACTAGAATGGACTTTTAAAATGCATATTTTACTTAACCTAGTTGTATAAATTGCCTGGTGTGACCTATTACCCCAACTAACTCAGCTTGCTTCTAACATTGCTGAGTAGCATAGTCTTCATTCCGTCATCTGCTCTAAATTGCTATCTGTCTCCCTTTGTTGTCCCAGGATTTCTTCCTTTCCAGTCTTTACTTTTCTCATCCATTTCTCTTTAGCTTTCCAAAACAGGTTGTCCATATTTCTATTTTTACTTCCATTTTTCCCTGACTATCAATTCACTTTTCATCTTTTTCCATTTCTTTTCCCACACTTCCTGTCTCCATGGCGCTAGATCTTTGCACTCTGTCAGAATGTGAACTGTACTTTCTGTTTCTGCACATAATTGACATATTTCTATCCTGCTACTTCTTATTCCCTTTAAGAACTTTGATCCCCATCTTATCCAAGCCATTCCTTGCCTCTCCTGTCTATTATATTGGTCTACATGTCTTTCTCTTTTCCATTCTCTTTTTATTATCCTATAAAAATGTAATGTTTTTCTGTTTTCTAGCCCTCCATATATCTCTGTCTTTCTAGATCCTCCTTCTGTCCTCTATTCCTATTTCTTCCAGTTTCTTCTGCTTCCCATTTTCTTTGGCTGATTCATACATACCTATAGGATTTTATCATCTTTTGTTGAGTATTTATACCATAATTTTAAGATTGTTTCAGATATTATTGCTCTTTTGGTTTTTCCTAATTCTACTAAAGCTACTTCTCCTGAAGCAGATGGTTTGTATAACCGATCTGTTTTATTACTTTCACAACCCCATTACTACAGCATACAATATCTAGTGGTTTCCTACATTTTCTTTAACTATTTGTGTGACATACCAAGTTTTGATTTTGCATATCCTTATTGCTGACATTGCTCCCTTTTCTTTCACTAACCTTATTTGCTGTAGTAAAGATTTTACAAATTGTCGTCTGCTCATGTCCAGTGCTAAATAAGGTTAGTAAAGTAAGTTGTATCCAAATTGAACTTGAGTGTTCCTTATTAAAGTTACCATTCTGCTTAACTGTATGCCACTTCTTCTTTAAATTCTTATTCCTAATTAATCTTGAAATCAAGGTTCTAAGACTTTCACAGCCGGTGTCAATACTAGTTGAAGTATATTCCGGGCTTATAGGCCGTGGTCTACTGGGCTCTTTCTTCTTCTTCTTCCCAGAAGAAGAAGAAAGAGCCCAGTAGACCACGATCTATAAGCCCGGAATATACTTCAACTAGTATAATCTTGAAATGTTTATATTTGCCTCTTATAGATCATAGTGCTCTGATGAAAAAATAATAAACTGTATAATTTGATTTCAGGTTGGTTTGTACAGTCAGATGAGCCACACTGCCGTAAAGAGTACCATTATAGTCTTTCTGAAGATTCAAAGTATGTAATTTGGCAGGATCGGCGAACAAGTGCTGGGGAAATGAAGACAATGGTTGCACTGATCTTCATTTCTTGTCCATTCTTGTGTTCAGTAATGGTAACAGAGCGCCGTAATCTTGTTTATGACTACCGTAGTTTGATATCAAGAGATACAAAGGGTCATCTTGTAGCAGGAATATATTTCAAGATTTTAGATAATAACAAAGGGGATTTAGGTAAATGCATGAATTTCACAGCTTTCCATCAGTCTGGTGGCACAACAAAACGGATGAAAATACCCTTCAGTTATGTTTTGGGGTCAACAGTTGAGCAGAAAGAAAGGGAATTTGTAGCAGTGTGTGGCCAGCAGCTTGGTTTACCAGATGGAAAGCTGGAAGATATGTTGATCCGATTGGCTAATATTTTTGTTGATTATAATTTTCGAACACAGCTTCTAGATATTAATGCAAAAATAAATGCAGTTGCAAGTGATAACTAGGTGGAAATGTACCAGGGAAACACTAACATATTGCTTTGATTTTCTGTATGTCTGCTTCTGTAATCTAAGTGGAGCTTGATATTTGAGTGGGTTCTGAGGCAATTTTAGTATTCATTATTAGATGTAGTTTGATAACTTAAATTTAGGTCATACCTGGGTGGAGGGGATTTTCTATCTCATTGATTGGAACAGTGGTTGGCTGCAAATAAGAGCTTATGTTTATTCTAAACTGATATTGAGCATTGCCATAGGTTCAGGAGAATTAATGCGCTAAAGAGTTTGTAAAGCACATGATGGTTTCTATAGCACAAATGGTGAGGTTTATGCCTGCTTCTAGTAATATGCTGCTACTTGTTTGCTCTGGGGAAATAAAGCTAAGATGCGGCTTCAATTAGTTCATTTGTGTCATATCTAACTTCCAAGCTATTGGGAGCTTAGAAAAAGGCTGTTGTCATAACATGAAATTATGATTAAACTTGCAATACTAGGATAATGAAATCGTGCTATGTCATATGAATATTAGATTAAAAATGAATTAAGTTCACAATGTCTTTTAACTCCAGTGTAAAATACATATATGATTGTGTTTCCCTAAACATGTGTCAGTACTGACAAGATTAAGAAATGGAAAAACTTGTTAAATTCACCACTCTTTGCTCTTGTTATGGTTGCTGTATTTATATCTTAGTTTATTTTATAAGCTTACACGGATGTGCTACATATGCATATATCTATCAAGTTCAATTTTATACAAATGATAGCATTTATGTATTACTTTTAGTGCTTTAATGACATGTATCTCCAAGATGAAAGCCCAAGCTAAGGTTATTTATGGCCTGATACATTTATTGCTTTGTAAGTATGCAATATTGCACAAAAATTGCACAAGCAAGTTGATGCTCTAAATTTATAGCTTCAGCTTAATTCACTAAGTGTTAATACAAAGTAATGTCCTAAAATAATTCTTAATGAATCAGTATTTTTTTATGTTGCACTCAAAGGAAAAGTTTTAAATAATGACAAATATATGTATTTTAATTAGTTTAATGTATTATTTTGTAAACAAAATTTGTGACTGCCAGCATTGACCATGATCATAATAAACAAATATTTCATCTGCACAAATTTTCCAACTAGCAATCAAGATATCTTTCACTTATACTTGTAGTGGCTTAAAGTGATGGTGCTCAGTCTGGCACAGCATGAACTGTAATGATTGTACGACTTAGTTCCATGTGTTGCCACAGGTGAAACTGGTGCTATAAGGAGGCAGATTATGCTGACATTCAGTAGCATTGCGTTGTGTTGCATCACATCAGTTCCTGATTGCTTGGTGACATTGTGGATTTTGTTGTCTTTTCTAAAAGGAATGTTGAAAATTAAGATTGAACATTTAGGTCAATCTGTAGAAATTATTCTGTCATATTAGACATGTGTAGGAAAAGATAAAGAGGTAGAATTTTTCAATGTAAAATGCAATACTATTGAGAAGAGAGACCAGTGCATAATGGCAGCAATAGCAATACTCCATTGCCAGCAGAAGCAACTGCCAATCAGTGGGTTAAAGAAAACAGGTAGAGGATGATAGCCCATTCTTGTGGAGAGTTGCTTTAGCTATTCAACCACTGCTCATATGAATAGTTGCTTCCTTGGCCAACAGTTACAAGATCTCTGAGTGCATTTTACACTGCTAACCTTATGAAATTCATAGTGTGCACCAATTTAAACACCAACATTTTCCACAATTTGTGACTTTGACCTTCAGTATTTTGTAATTGTGGAAGTGCCTGACATGTGACTGGAGAATATTTCAAGGACTGAAGAGATACATTTTAATTGAAAAAGCTATTTGTAGTCAGGTTTTAACTCTTTGTCACTTACATTTTGATATTATTTAGGGATTAGTTTTAGAAGTGGTTACGTCCATTTTCAACCTCAAAGGTCCGACTACTGTCTGTTGTCATCTGCTCCCTTCTCTCTAGGGTGGAACTATAAACTTCTTTGTCAAATATTCTACTTGTTATTGAAGTTCGTAGTTCCACCACCAGAGAGAAAAGAGCAGACAACAGATGATAGGTAGACCTTTGAGGTTGTAAATGGATGCAATAGCTCGAAACTAGTCCCTTAGCAATGTGAAAATGTAAATGACTAAGAGTTAAAAACAAACTAAATATAGATTTTCAGTTAATTTTGGCGTCACTGTTACTAAATTCCTCCAAACACACATAATGGATACATTTTATTATGGATGAATCTGTTGTACATGTGCAAGAACTCTGCTACACATGGTGTGGTTTCATAAGCACTTTCATTCTTGGTCCATTTTTAAGTGAAGACATGACACTTTGTGGGCTGCTAAGTTGTAGTGATAGCTACACATTATAGCAACCACCTGTGCAGCATGTAATTCCAGCTTTGAAAGAGCCCAATCATGACAATACCATTATTTCCGAGTGAGAGGGCAATACCACATGAGACTTATGACGTGAAAGGTATTCTAAATAAATTACAACAATTTGTGACAAACTTCACTTATCTGTTTTTAATTGATGACTCCTTCAGGACTTATATGGATCCATGAATTAAAAACGTAAGTGAAGTTTGTCACAAATTGTTGTAATTTATTTATAATATTTGTATTAGTTCACTGGCCATAGTTTCAATTTTTGACCAAAAAAAAAAAAAAAGGTGAAATAGAAGCTTCAAGAAGCCTTCAGTAATGACCATATGTGTGGGATGTGACCTTCAGGTTCCCCTGAATCTAAATCACTGTGACTCTTGTTCTGGGGATATTGTATAGGAATTCCTTTATGGATGGGTGTTCCCTACATAGGAGAACACTTATACTGAGCACATAACAGAACAGTTTTTCTTGTAACTTTAATGTAATAAAAATAAGACAAAATGGAACTCGGAAACTATTTGTAGTTTGTTTATTAATACTTGTCACTTGTTTATATTAATGAGAGACTAGTTTCAAAGGCATTCACCTCCATTTTCAATCTCTTTCCAACTAGAGATTGAAAATGGAGGCGAATGCCTTTGAAACTAGTCTCTCATTAATATAAACAAGTAAATGACTAGTATTAATAAACCAACTACAAATAGTTTCTGAGATTAATTTTGACATCACTGTTACTAAATTCCTCCAAACACATATGAGACAAAATGGTTTCAAGAATAATGTAAGTACTTATAAGAGTTAATACTTGAATTGAGAGACTTGTTGCCTTTAAATATTGCATATTACACCTATGTATACAAAGAATAATATTAGCTAAAAGCATAAGTTGAATGCGCTACTCTTAAATTTACTTTTGCTACCTCTGGTGATAAGAAACGCACCCTTTTACTTGCATATTAAGTATATAAGAAGAGTCCCATCATCAATACTTTGACCATTGGCCCCAGCAGAGTACTGCAAATGTTTCTAGCAGGGAGCTTTTATAGTGGCTTAGAGCCAACACTGTAATCCATGTCATATGTGCCATGTCCAATTGGGCATTTCTTTTTGTATTTTTAAAGGATGTCCCCTAGGGGCTCAGAATGGGAGTTTTTAGGTAATAGAATTTGTCTTTATTCATTACTAATCATATTTATGTTAGTTTTAGTAACACTGAGAATCTTCCAAAATATCAGGATCACCTAGGAATTTGATGGTCCTGCCTCTATCAGATGTTTGTGTGATGTAAAGAGTAGCATACAATGCAAAGTCATTCTTGAGTTTACCAAACGTACTGTGAGCAATTGTTGACCATGCTATATTGTAGATGCAAAATGTTGCGGAGTAGGATAGCCATGTTGAATAGTGTTTATAATATGCCAGAACCACCAGCTGTGTTTGAAACCTCCTGCCCTTTTTCCTGTATCCATGTCATGTTTTGGCATACTTTCACCTGGTGGCAAGACAATTATTTGCAATGGTAATTTTTTAGTGCATTTCTTAGTGTCTCCGTGAAATTTCACTTCTATGATCTTTGCAGTCCATGCTGAACACTGCCATTTTAATTCTAACCATCTGGTGCAACTGTATAATATGGTACAGCATAGAATATATAAAATGAACAGCACAATGTCTCCTGTTGGATGTTCTAAAGCTTCTAGACCTAACTGTCCACTGAAGAAACAGCCCATTGTACTGAAAGCGAGAGGTTCATCTACACTTGTGTTAAGTATTGTGAAGTTCTATATGCAGCAAAAAAGAGGACAAATGAGTGTTAGGGAAGCAAGGTTCTTAAAAGATCGCAGAAGATGACCTGGAACTTAAGAGCATTACTATTTAACTCTTGAAAATTTTGAAGGAATATTTTAAATAATAAATTTCTCTCCTCATGATCGATCATCTTTGGAATAGCAATTTGAGCATACTGCTATTTGAAGATGTCTAGCCAAAGAAGAAAGAACAAAGCCACCTGGGTTTCTTTACTATGACAAATATTCAAAAATATTTCATGATTTGCAGTTAATGGCTTTCATTCATAATTGAAAGAGTGGTTTTTGAAGATCCTCTAAGCATATGAATACGAAAAGAAAAATAATGGAGGTGAAAGCTAAGCATACTGTTTTTAACATACCTTAGGTGGATAAAGTTGGGCATTTCTATTACTGAATGAAATATTTTAGCAGAAATTGTCTCATTCAGATTGGACAGTTAGGTGATAGGACAGGCATGGGGTATTTTGCTTTGGATATTTGCTTTATTATATTTTGCTTTTGTTTTATGAACAATATGTAATATGGTTATTTTCTTTACAAGTTTTTTCTTTTATTAGTATCAGAAACTAAGCATTCAGCTCCAGTAATACAGTAATAAATGTTGGTTTATAAATCTGTGACCCGAAAGAAATGGGGTGCAGAGTATTTTAATTGTTTTAATATTTATACTAGCATTTACTTTGGAGATACAATGCTCATTTGAAACCTGTTTATCTGCATTCTCTTTTCAATATTGTTTTGTATTTTATGACTTTTTATTTGGAAATAAAAAAGTATAAACCTACAGTTCTGTGACATGTCATTTTATTTAGTTCCTTTGAGTAGCAGATTTGCTTATAAGGTAGTCAGGCTACTTCAGTCCTGAGAGAGGACGAAACAGCAGTTGTGAGACGGATGATCGTTAGGGTTTTGATTGGCTCAGGGAAAGTAAAGATGTTATCTACCTTGACTCACCCAATCTGACGTTTACATCAGGATTGAAGTAGTCTGACGTGGTATAATGAGGTGGTATAATGAGACAGTATTGTTGAGCACACTTCTGAATATGAACCCCAGTAATATGAAGTAATTTTGGTCAGAAAATGCATGCTATACCCATGCAGGTATGTGTTCAAATTCCGTTTTTTGTGAGGTTTTAAACTAAAGTTTGGCAATATTGTTTGAGCAGTAAACCTTAACCCATCTTGAGTCCTTTAGTCATTAGCATACTTTTATAACTGAGATTCAACTTTCCTGGCTTCAGCAGGAGTAAAACTAGTTGTTACAGCACACAGGTTCAGAGTGTAGATGGTAGCATGTCTGCCTCACATTCAAGAGGTCCCAAGTTTGAATCTTGGTACAGGTGTTTTCTGGGGTTTTCCCTTATTTTGAAAGAAGAATGTCTGCAACTCTAAGCTCTATGGACCCTGCAGTCATTTGAGCATCATTTCACCTCTTTCATTCAGCCCAATATAACAATGTTGGATGACGTAAATTAAAAAAAAAAATTCAATCTTAATGATGAGAATAAGCCATGCTATTATTTATATTATAAAAATAATGTAAGTAATAAAGTGAATATCAATTGTTTTATGTAAAGTTACAGCACAGGAGAGAGGTTTAAAATGGAGGTAATGGCCTTTGAAACTACTCCCTCAATAATATAAAAAAAAAAAAAAAAAAAAGTGATGAGTGTCAATAAACCGACTACAAATAGTTTTTACGATATGATCTACAGTTAAATAAGGTGCAAAGCAAATGCATGCCTTGCTTCATGTGGCATGCTTTACTCCTATGAATTGTTTCCTTTTGACATTTGCCATGGCTATTCAGACTTTTAATTAGCTCAGAGATTGAAAGAATGGTTTTTTATTAGGAGAGCAATAAACTCCTGATTCCTTACTAAGGGATTTCCTGTAGATCTTGAGATGTGTTATAACCTGAGAAGTGATGCAGATAAACATTGGATGTAATGAATATGAAATTTAATAAAGGTCTACCATCTAGAGAACTCGTGGAATGTTGTAGTGTTCTTTGAAATCTTTTAGCTACTCTCGTATGCCTGTTCATGTGCTACATCATTTGTAAATTTGATGGTAGTATGAAAACTTGACAGTGTTTACATCTTTCAATAAGTGGTACAATAATTTAATGTAAGTAAATTAAAAACACAATCTGGATTCATGCAAGAAGTTAATGAACTTGAAAAAAGATTGGAAATACCAAAACAAAGAGAAAATCTTAATGATTACATCAACCCTACAATATAGTGCAGAACTGAGGACGGAGCAGCTTGTCGGATGCAGACTTGGGGCCACTCTTGAGAGAAGTGGAGGCAGGGACAAGACCGACCTGGGAGGACATCGCACCGAGGAGCGCCACCTACAAGTCGTACTGGGCCCAATGGGATTCACTGAAGACAAGAGAGGGCTTGCTGTTCCGGGTACGGGAATCGCCTGATGGGAAGACGCAGAGAGAACAGTTGGTACTTCCCCGAAGTAAGTTCCCGAAAGTCTTGGAGGAAGTGCACGCCGGTACTTCAGGAGGACACCTGGGAGCACACCGGACGATCGACAAACTCCGATAGAGCTACTACTGGCTGAGGCTCCGAGCAGACGTTGAGAGATGGTGCCGTCAATGTCACGTGTGCGCGGCGAGTCGCGGCCCCCAGACTAGGAGCCGGGGTCGCATGCAGCAGTACAACGTCGGAGCGACATTCGAATGGATCGCCGTCGACATAGCTGGACCATTACCAGTGTCCGACCGAGGCAACAAGTACCTCATGGTGGTCGTGGACTACTTCACCCAGTGGCCGGATGTGTATGCCATTCCGAACCAGGAGGCGAAGACAATCACGGTCTACCTTTTGGAGCAAGTGTTCTGCCGATTTGGGGTGCCGTTAGGGCTCCACAGCAAGCAGGGCACCAATTTTGAATCCAACCTGATGAAGGAGGCACTCGAGAGGCTTGGAGTGAACAAGACCCGCACTACACCCCTATATCCACAGTCGGACGGCATGGTCGAGAGATACATAAAGACCTTAGAAGAGCACCTGAGGAAGGTCGTCGCCAGCCATCAGCGAGACTGGGATATCAAGGTGCCACTGTCATTGCTGGTCTACCGCTCGTCAACACACGACACCACTGGGATGACACCAGCCAGTTTAATGTTCGGCCGAGAGTTACACCTCCCCTGTGATGTGGCTTTTGGAAGCCCCCAAGATGCAAAACAGCCAGCAACCGAGTATGTGGAGAACCTGGTGGACCATCTCCACGACATGCATGAGATGGCTCGTCAGAACATTCAGAAGGTGAGCGACGGCATGAAGACCCGATACGACAGACAAGCCAACAGCCAAGGGTTCCAGCAAGGTAACCTGGTCTGCTTGTAACGCCCTACTCGGACCAAGGGACGCTGCCCGAAACTTCAGCAACCATGGCAAGGACCGTACCGGGTGGTGAAGAGGATTAACGACGTGGTCTACCGCATCCAGAAGGTGCCACGAGGGAAGATGTTGGTGGTACACCTGGATCGTCTGGCCCACTACGATGGAGCTGTTCGGGACGATCAGCCTTGAGGAGGGAGCAGTGTCACGGCAACAGACATAAAAGTTTCGGTACAAATAGGAAAACAGTCGGCGGATAAAGTTTCATGGTAATAATGAGCCTTGCTAAGCAGTTAATGATAGCGTGGCTATTGTAAACAAGCGCCGGCAACCAAAGATAACTGAGGTAAAGGACTCGTCGGCATAGATTAGGTTACGCTTCTGGAATGTGATACAATATTTGGTTACTTTATTCTTCCGGAAACTTCTGGACTGATAGAGATTGTTCGTGTTCTGGTTTATTTTAGAACAATCTAGAATTACGAATTAGGTATTTAAGGACGTGACGGCTCGCAAAGTGAGTCGTTGTAAACAGAGTGAGTAAGCAGAGAACAGCTGAGAGTGTTGTGAAACGAGAGCTAATGTAATGAACTGTCAGGGTTTGTTATTGTCATCGACCTTGGAAGATTGTGTTATTATGTGATGTAATGTTGTTACGTGAGAACTGAACAGTGTATCTCTACGTAAATAAATTGGAATTTCGGCAATTTGGACTTTTAATTCTATGAACCAACAAAGTCACAATATATTCTTATAAGCATATATTCAGATTATACAAAAATACTAATGAAAGCTTGTACATAGTTTCATTTGGAACCCAAAAATTATAAAATATGAAACATATACATGAAATTGCACTAAAGTGTTTTTTTTATTGAAACGTGATATTACGTTTCTCTGACAATGTATCTACATCCCACTTCAAAGCCTTAATTCTCTGTAAACGTGTGCTTAACTTCTCTTGGAATCTCGGGCCAAAAATATACAAGCATTGCATTACACACTGAAGCATGAATATTTGTGTGCTTCTTTAAGAATTTAGAAATGCTAGCATGAAATAACATTTAGAAAGTATTCCCAAACGGCATAATGCTAACTTGAGATGTCTTACACAAAGATATATTTTTAGCTCTAAAAATAAGTACTTTATAAAGAACTTTTACCTTTTGGTTATTTAGTGCAAACCAATAATAATGTTAGAGGGTTGGGTTGGATTGGGTTATGGTATGGAGGGGATTTGGCACTGCAGACACTCTTGATCTATTGTAGCTACTCCCCGAGAGGAAGGATGAGGTGAAAGGAGAGAGGGAGCCACGACAGTGCACGCTTTACCAGTTGGAAATTCCCCGGCAGACCAGAACAACTGGGCTCCAGAAACGTCCCCCTAGACTTGGTTTGGAGACCGGAGACTGTCCTACCCGAGGAGGAAGTGTCATCCTGCCATGCAACGCCGAGACTTCTACCCTCAAAGACACCACGAGATGAGAAATGATGTTAAATGATAATGGAGATGAAATGAAGGGACAGCAAATTCGGGGGATGAAATTAACCTACCCAGTATTAGCTTGAGAAAACCCTTGAAAAACCCATGGATTAGGTAAGTCGGCCACGCGACTCGAAACCATAACTAGGGTAAAATTAAAGTGAGGTGAAATGAAAATTCGGGGTGGGGGTGTTTCGAGACATTCGCCTAGCGATCGGAGAATATCATTGGTCGGAAAGGTCGGCACGAACCCGCAACCCTTCGGAAGGGGGCACATTCGCTACCGCCTGAGTCATTCCACTCGGTACGGGTCTTTCAAATAACTGACGTATATTGTTTTGTTTTGAGACTTTCAGTGTCTGACGCATACTTATATGTTACAAATACAGTAGAACATCGTTTACCCGTATCAACTAGGACTAGGGCCGATCCTGGTTAACCAAAATCCGGGATGTCCGGAGAATGGCGGAACGTAACCCATGGCGTAATAGCTAACCCGACTGCCGGCCTCACGCCCACATACACAAGGTAGAAGTGGGCAATCATCCAAGTGATAAAGGGAGGAGATGAGATCAGCATCACGGCACCTCCAGCGGGAGAGTTGGCTTTCTAGACCAGGGTTGGCTACCTAGCATAGCTCCTCAATTTGCTCATGATGCTGAGTGGACACCGGTCCTATACCCTATACTTGAAGTCCGCCCTCTCCAGGAGTGAGATCAATCCTGGGGCATTCTGCAGCGTTCCACGGCCTGCCGACACTCACCACGGAGCTTGGAACTTAACAAATTTCTTACACTGCTCACTGACAGACTGATTAGTGAAGTGTTCCACTGCGCCTACTCCTCTCATCGGAGCCGCACTCACTAATGACTGACTACAGGCCTGGCATCGACTTTAGATATCTACTAGGCGCGGTAGACCTCTCGAAAGGTCTTTTGCGTGACGTTAGCTCGTGAGGTAAGCTACCGGTTGACCTCGAAGGCGTGCCTTTCCCTCTTCTCCTTGGAAATAGACCGGCGAAGACAACTTCGCGTTCGCCAGTGTAACACTACCGACCACATTTTACAATGTGGAAGTGTATATCTGACTTCCATTTTAAATGATACCTATGCATTTGTAACATTGCAGCAAAAGGATTTTATTTTACGTGTAGTGTTTTGAACGCCATAGCTACATAATATTAAGGTGATTATTCTAATTTTTCCTGGCTGGTTTTAAGTCCACGCACATTATTAAGGATGTGGTGCACATACCACTGCATTGTAACTTCAAAGAGGGGTCCTTCTCTCATTTGGGATAGACAGAAGGCTCGTACTTCTAGACGCACCAGAAAGGGCTCAAATAAACCCGAAGCGTATCGGAAAGTATGTGAACAATGGAGTTGTCTACGCAAACCTATCGCACATACATGGCGAGTCCATGTTCAGGTACAATCATGTCTTCTGAACAGAAACTAGGACTGAGAATTCATATGTAACGTGACTGAACATTGTGACAAGGAGAAAGAAAAGGGAATCAAAGTCATTTTGTGTCAAGCTACCAAATGGACCCCTGCAATGGTAATTCACATTTGTGTTGATGCAAAAAAGGATGATGGCGCAGGGTAGAGCAATGAGATACTCTCGGGGTATGCGTGGATATGTATGAGTAAGGATAGTTCTAATGGCACTGGAATGCCCATGTCAAACTGATTTAGTGACTGCTTCTTTTTATCATCACATCAAACTCGAAATTGCGGAAATTGATAATATATAAAAATATATTATCAGTATTTCACTGATCAGAGTGACCGTATGTAGAATGCTTATTACTCTATAAAACTGAAGCAGACCTGTCCTCACTAGGCACAGCTGCGTTTGTGTGGAACTTTCACCTCTGGAAGCCCTCTTTGTTCATCTGAAACTCATTTGTGACTATTTTGTCCATTGTGATTATTAGTCTCGATCATGCCATTATTAAGGTTCCGAAGAATACCTATTCAAACGGAGTCAAGTTCTACCCATTTATAATTCCTTTCTTACGTTTCTTTTGTTAAAACAACTATACAACCCAATGCACCTGCCTGCACAGGTAACAATCCGTTACGATAGTTTACTTATTGCTTCCTTTAATTTCGGTATCAGCGTACACTAATTAATTGGCTAACCTTTCATATCAGACACACAGCTCTGATATAGCGTCACTGTACGCTATACCAGTAAACCAGACAATAAACGAATGAAGCGCGGTGTCACTTAAGGTCAATACGCCTCAACACATTGTAGTACTCCATTCCAAAGGCGATACAAGTTACCTGGACATGAGTATCAATGATGTCAGATGTATAGCATGACCATCAAATTTGCAAACATCGAAAACGACGTAACGTGTTACTCTGCGAACTAGTGAAGCATTGCCTCTCAAGCCCGCCTCGGTAGCGTAGATGGTAGTGTGTGAAGCAGAAACCTCAGGTTCCAAGAGGGAAAAGATCACTAGAAACTAATACAACAGTAGAGATCATAAATAAGCATAATGGGAATAAAAAGGGAATAAATGATATAAGAAACAAAGTTAAAAAGAATATTCGAAATAGCAATATAGTACAAATGAAGGAAAAATGGGACAGGAGTTGCTTCTGGGCACATAGACAAGGCAGGAAGCAGAACAATAGAACCGACATCAAGACGCCAGTAAGGTATCCGAAGTATAAGGAAAACTCAGCCAAGCATGATAGAATACCGTTATGACGCTGAGAGGTCATACAACCCAGAGGGGCGGAGAATAGTACTGCTGCATATGGAGGGGACCAATAAGAGAAAATTAAAGAAATAAACCCTGCCAATAAAATGTAGAGTAAACCACGTGATAGGCGTAAAATAGGAAAGGAATAGAAAATGGGCGGTGATAGGAAAGAAAAGCTAGGATAGAAACTGAAAATACGACAGGGAAAAGAGCGTCACTCTGTTAGTGAGGACGACGGGGAGAAGACGTGTTATTGGAAGGTTACTCTGGTACTTAATACGACGGGGAGAAGACGTGTTATTGGAAGGTTACTCTGTTACTGAGTACGACGGGGACAAGACGCGTTATTGTGATAAAAGTAGGATCCGATGTCGCAGTCCGACTTAGAGTTATGGTCTTGAAGATAGTGCAAATATAGGGGATAAGAGGGAGTTCGCGAAGTAACGTAAAAACATCGTAAAGGGGCAAGGAAAATTAGGAAGACGACGCAAGTGTTAGCAAGAGAGCTACGAGAGCCAGGCTAAAGAAAAATAAAGGAATTGAGAGACGGTCAACACGACTTTTCATAACCGAACCCTGAGAAAGAGATCCCAGCTCACCGACAATTAGACAAAACACCCACCTTTCCACCTCACCGTCAAACCTTTCACACTCCATCCCTAACCAAGCACACAATAGGAGAACGAACCGAAAAAGAACCCACACCAAACTGGCACCCAACGTGTCCTAAACCAACTCTGAAGTTCGGCACTACGACAACGAGTAACATACAACTTTAGCATCACGACACCGGAGACGCACGCCGACGACCAGGGGAGCGACAACAGGAAGCAACAACTACAACTTCAGCATCACGACTACGGAGAAGAACGATAGGGACGAGGGCATCCAACACGACAACAGGGACGTAACAACCATCAGAGCCAAAGGAGGTAAAAACAACACATCAGCACGAGTAAGTACACCTTAAACATCTTTCTACAAGGAGAAGAGACATAGGGCCAGCCAAGTAGTGCATCCGTAGACTGTCATTAAGTATATGCTACTGAGAAGTGGTAGAACGACAAAAGTAACAATGGTGGAACAATCACAGGAGCAAAACATGAACAGCCCAGCACAAGACATTAGTACTGCAACAGTAGTAAGCCTCACAACTACAATGCAACAGATGCTCCAACAATTTCAGAACAATATAGAAACTAGGTTAGCAGAACAAAGTCAGCACATAGAAACTAGATTAGAAGAACAAAGCCAGCACATAGAAACTAGATTAGAAGAACAAATTCAGAACATAGAAACTAGATTAGGAGAGCAAACTCAGAACATAGAAACAAGATTAGGAGAACTAGGTGAACAAACCCAAAGACTAGAAACTAAAATTGTAGAGCAGAACCAGACCCTAGAAAATAGATTAGAAGAACAAAGTCAGAATCTAGAGACCAGATTAGGAGAACTAGCAGAGAAAACCCAAAGACTAGAAACGAAAATATTAGAGCAAAATCAGACCCTAGAAAAGAAAATAGCAGAACAAACACAAACTTTACGAAACCAGTTAGAAAGTAAACTAATAGAACAAAATAGACACCTAGAGAACATTAGGTTAGGACAGGCCACAACTCAGGCAGAATTCCTACACATGCGTACAGAAATGCATGATGCACAGCAGGACATTGTAAATATCAAAGAAAGAATAAATAACATGTCTAGTACCAGTAATAATGTGCATGCCCAGTTGAGCGATGAGTTGCGAAATACCTGCGCCAGTATAGAAAATAGACAAAAGGAATGGCACGAGCAGACACAGTCTGAACTCATATTAATTAAAGAAACTCTGACGCAGGCGGCCGCAGCTCATCGGTCAACGCAAGTAACCATTGCAAACCATACGCGAGAAATGACAGTGCTCAAAGAGGCCATTAACGACCTCAGAATAACAAATGACCAGCCTCAGAGTACTGACATTCCGAACGTACCGGTTAGGCAGGGGATGTTGAACTCGTGCCAGAACACGCCTTCATCAGCCCCCACAGATACATGTAATAGTGTGAATCAGGGTAGCATTTTCAATAATTGCGCAAATACAGGATACCCCTACCATTTTAACCTATTAAATGAAATTACCGTGCCAACATTCAATGATGAAAGGGACAACGCGAAGCGTTATATAATGGACGAAGAAGCATATTTCACTCTTAAAAACATCCCAGAGGAATACAAAATGCTTATTATTAAGAAAGGCTTACAGGGACGATCACTCACGTGGTTTCGATTAGTAGTTGGTGACCATACCAGGTATGCAGAGTTTCGACAAAACTTTCTCACCAAATATTGGAATAGCGCCACACAATATGCTGTGCGGACCAAAATAAATACAGGGAAATATCTGCACAAGGGAACACAGATGTTTGACTACTTTCTAGACCTAGCACAACAGAGTAAAATGCTTGACCCGCCGATAGAGGATCACGAATTCATTAATCTCGTGATAAAACATTTCCCAGAACATATAAAGAACCATTTAATAGTAGCAAGACCGAACACTATAAACGAGACGATCGAACTTCTGACGGCACTGCAACCACAGCTGACGGACTCAAACACAGGACCACGAGAGGGCAGACCGGTATACAATGAACCGAATCTTAGTGGGACCAGGGCATACAACACAGGAAATGCCCGGAGAAATGACAACGCCCAGAATAGAGAACGATACAGAGACCATGTACCTGCATTTGAACACAGAAACTACAATACACGCTACCAAAGACAAACCCGAGAAAATCCCCACCATTTTCAGGAACCACAACTACACAACGTACATTGGGTACGTACACAAAGACCACAGCAAAGGAGAAACGGCTACGACAGGAACACAACAAGAGAGAGAAGATACAATGCTTTTAGGAGACCCTATACGAACGACATACCACGAGAAAATCCACCAGACCGTAATTGGACCAATAATGGACATCACCAGGAAAACCGACCCGCCGTGACAGACAACCGGACAGAACACATGAACAGTAGGGAAAACCAGCAAACGTCGAGGCAAGAAAACCCAGGCAATACATCTCCAACGACAGTATATAATAACCATGGCGCAGTGACACGACAGAAATGGTTTGCAAATCAGACGTTCGTCCCAACTACACACACATCTCTAAACGGCGCAACGAACACACTCCACCAGGAAAACTAGATGTGGGTAGGATAACGTTCCCGAATCCGACCCCGAAGTATGTGAAACAAGATGGGAACAAGAGCAAAGCTGTAGCAAAATTACAAATACAGGCAGACGAGATAGTAGCGGAAAGTGATAATACGACTGGAAAAATAAAACAACCGGACATTGTAGAAACGCCACAAATAGAAATCACCATAAACGCAGACATTTATCAGGCAACCTTGGATACAGGAGCAACTGCTTCTGTATGCAGTTTAAAATTCTTTAACGACTTAGAAATGAAAGGTTTACGTCTACAAACACTACCCACCAAGAATGTATATATTTTGACAGCCATCAGCAGAAAAAAAACAACGCATTCAAAAACAAACAATGATTCCATTTCGTTTAGGACAAATGCACGTCGAACTCATTTTCTTAATAATACCACATCTGGCAGTCCAAATCATTTTAGGAAGTGATTTCCTAGAGGCATTTAAAGCCAACATCAACTATGCAAACAGGTATTTAACTATACGACGAGATAACGAAGAGGCAACGATCGGGTTCTCTCAGCTGACTGACCAGGTCATTAACTTAACAGAGGCAGAAAACCTATTAGAGGAAGAAACCTTTTTTGTGCAATACGTGCAGGTAAAGTCAGGTGTTCACATTGAGTAACTTAGAATCCAGGCAGTAAATAAAGACGATAAAGTCGAGGATAATTTTGACGACACCTGTGAGAGCAAGGAAGACCCAGGTAGACGAAACGAAACCAGTTATCCACACATCACTATAAGAAACGGCTCCCTGGACGTAAGAGAAAATGCACCTTTCAAACAAGGAGAGACAGAATCAACCTTTAGACTTTCCCCTGAAATACCAGACCCGTACGTAAACATATGGACCAAAATAAATGACAAAGTACAGGGAACCACACAACTAAACGACAGCCAAAAACAAACTCTTTTCTCCGTTTTATGGAAGAATAAAGATGCATTTACAGAAAAAACAGGCTTATGTACATCATTCTGTTACGAATTTCACATAAAAGAAGTAAATCCCTGGCGCTACAAATGTAGGAACATTCCTATGAATTTAAAACAAGCAGTAGATGAAACCATCAAACAAATGCCAAAACAGAACATTATACAGGAATCAAATACGCCCTACATAAACCCTCTGTGCATTGTACGTAAAAGTATTGGGAAGGCACGCATTACCATAGATGCCAGACACCTCAATAAATTTATTATGCCAGACCACTTTAGGACCCTCAGTATAGAACAAACACTAGCCAGCATAGGAAGAAAGAAATGGTTCTCCTCAATAGATCTTACAAACTCATATTTACAAATTCCCATACCTCCACACCTAAGAAAATTCACCGGATTCTTGTACCAAGGCCGCGTGTTAGAATTCACGAGATTGCCTTTCGGCTTATCAGTGAGCGCAAGTGGTTTCTTAAGAGCCATGTATGCAATATTTAAAGATCATGCGCAAGAATTCTTGACAGAGTACGTCGATGACTTCATTATTCACGACAGGACAATAGAAGAACACACACAACATTTAGATTATGTCATCTCAAAATTGAGAACAAATGGGCTGACCTTGAATTTAGAGAAGACAAAGTTCTTCCAGTTGGAAACAAAATTTTTGGGATACAACATTTCGGAGAAAGGAATATCTTCAGACAAAGATAGAATTAAAGCAATCAGGGAAATTCCACATCCGAAAAACATTAGACAGTTACGTCGAGTATTGGGCATCTTCCAATATGAGGCATGCTTCCTAATTAATTATGCGAAGGAGATAGCACCTCTGAGAGCACTCTTAAAGAAAGGCACAAGATGGCGATGGACGAACGCACACCAAGAAATTTTCGAAAGGGTGAAAGAGCTATTCGGACAAGCAATCTTACTAGAACGCCCACGCAGCGACAGAACTTTTTATATATACACCGACGCATCAAGTTCAGGTTTTGGAGCAATCCTGCGTCAACTCGACGACCAAGGAAACCAATGTGTCATAAGTACGGCATCGAGGAACCTGACACACACGGAGAAGATAGCCTGTGTCACTGAACAGGAAATAGCAGCCATTTTTTTTCGCGATTCAAAAATTTAAGGATTTCTTCTTTAACTGCAAAATAACAATATTTTCGGACCATGTGAGCCTCTCCTTCATAAATAATTGTAAACTGACAAGCACCAAAATCTCCCGATACATACATGAAATTATGTCGCATGACGTCACCATTAAACACATCCCAGGAAATCAAAACATTTTCGCAGACACATTGTCACGATTGAACACAAAAGGCGACATACCTGAATGCATAGGTAATACACAAAGAGAAGTCCACGTGTTGTAACTAGACCTGCAGGGCAACAAAGAACTGACTAAACAAATAAAGAACATTAAGAAAATCCAACAAGAAGACGACAAACTTGCTAAAATTTTAACAACAGCTCCTGAAATTCAGAAAGACACAAAAGGACTATATGGCAAACGTGATGGAATATTTTATAAACTTCAAGGTAGACACCATCCAACATGGCGAACATACGCCCCACGCGTCCTTGAAAATCTCATAATTGATTCATTTCATGCAGCAATTATCCACGGGGGAACAGAAAAAACGTGTTTGGCGATAGAGGAGTATTTTTATATCCCTCGGCTCCAACACAAAGTGCGGCAACGTATATCTGCCTGCATTATCTGCCAAAAAGCAAAACCCATGAACGTGAAATACGACACTCCACCAATATCAATATTACGGGACAAACCACTAGCTCTCGTCACAATAGATGCTCATGGACCAATGCCTACGGGAACGGCAGGAATGAAGTACATATTCGTAATGGTGGACGTATTTACCAAATTCACTAAATTATACCCGATGAAGAGGCTAACAAGCGCAAATTGTGCAAGCAAACTTCTGGACGATTTTATACCGAAATATGGTAAAATGGACGCCATTTTGGCTGATAACGCGTCCATACACAAAGGCAAACATTTCGTAAATAAGATAAGAACATCAGGTATTAAAATATATAACTCCACAGCATACCACCCGGAAAGTAACCCGTGCGAGAGATCGATGAGGGATCTATCCATCTACCTGCGAATATTAACATACCGCAAAAGACATACCTCGTGGGTCACCCAACTACCACTAATAGAAAAGATCATGAACAACACGATTAACCCGAACACTGGTATAGCGCCAGTCAAGCTACACCTAAACCAAACGCCAGAAAGCATTTTACCAGGCTTAAAATGAGCAATTAACACAGACGAAATGAACGAAATCCAGCAAATACAAGAAGCCTACGAACGCCTGAGGAAACGAGCAGAAACTAGAAATAAAAGGAAGAAAAGATACAAAAAGAAATGGACGCCGAACATAGGAGATAAGGTGCTAGTGAGAACCCACAACAAATCTTCAATGCTTAACAAAACATCACAAAAACTGCATATCCTTTGGGAAGGGCCGGCTATGATCGTTGCGAAGTTCGGTGATCGTTCTTTTGAGCTGGTCGACTATAAAACGAAGAAAAACATAGGTAGATATAACATAGCACTATTACGACCCTTTAAAGAACTGGAAATCACACATACTCAAACCATTACCTGACGCGAACCGGAGTCACTGAACTCATTAATGTACGGCACAGGTAATTAGTAAACACCACTTTGTTACAAATAGAAGAAATACACACGTTTCACAGAAATAAGAATAACGGACATAAAGAATAAACGCGATGGAATTTAACTATAATATAAACAAACGCTACACCTGGTTATACTAATAAAAAAAATTTGTACTTAGAATAAGTTAGCGGAACATACAAGGAATTATAAATACAAGTGCCGAAAACAAAAGCAATCACGACATTGCAGTGACGCGAGTGACAGTGTATGAAACATTAAAGGTTCACTATACGTAAAGAGGCAATGTAAAGCCCAAAAGACAACAATAAAACAAATAATGTAAATAAATAGAGAAAATCAGAGACAATCCAAAAATGCAAAATCAGATTGATAACGTAATGTAAAATATCGGACACATTGAAAACCAAAACAATATGTAACAATGTATATAAGGGTATAAATGTATAAATGTATGTATGTATTTTATTGTAAAAAAAACATCCAAACAAATGCTCTAAGCTCCTTGCTTGCACTTACGTTGACGAAGGGAAAGAGGAGAAACTAGGTAACAATTGTCAGCGTTAGCACGTTAGTTAAACTTTGAAGGTCGCGGTTTAGTGGGACTTTCGAAGGAATTTGAAATTTTTCCCAACTTGTGAGAAAAATAGCAATATTCCTCCGAAGGGCATTTGAAGCAGAAACCTCAGGTTCCAAGAGGGAAAAGATCACTAGAAACTAATACAACAGTAGAGATCATAAATAAGCATAATGGGAATAAAAAGGGAATAAATGATATAAGAAACAAAGTTAAAAAGAATATTCGAAATAGCAATATAGTACAAATGAAGGAAAAATGGGACAGGAGTTGCTTCTGGGCACATAGACAAGGCAGGAAGCAGAACAATAGAACCGACATCAAGACGCCAGTAAGGTATGCGAAGTATAAGGAAAACTCAGCCAAGCATGATAGAATACCGTTATGACGCTGAGAGGTCATACAACCCAGAGGGGCGGAGAATAGTACTGCTGCATATGGAGGGGACCAATAAGAGAAAATAAAGAAATAAACCCTGCCAATAAAATGTAGAGTAAACCACGTGATAGGCGTAAAATAGGAAAGGAATAGAAAATGGGCGGTGATAGGAAAGAAAAGCTAGGATAGAAACTGAAAATACGACAGGGAAAAGAGCGTCACTCTGTTAGTGAGGACGACGGGGAGAAGACGTGTTATTGGAAGGTTACTCTGGTACTTAATACGACGGGGAGAAGACGTGTTATTGGAAGGTTACTCTGTTACTGAGTACGACGGGGACAAGACGCGTTATTGTGATAAAAGTAGGATCCGATGTCGCAGTCCGACTTAGAGTTATGGTCTTGAAGATAGTGCAAATATAGGGGATAAGAGGGAGTTCGCGAAGTAACGTAAAAACATCGTAAAGGGGCAAGGAAAATTAGGAAGACGACGCAAGTGTTAGCAAGAGAGCTACGAGAGCCAGGCTAAAGAAAAATAAAGGAATTGAGAGACGGTCAACACGACTTTTCATAACCGAACCCTGAGAAAGAGATCCCAGCTCACCGACAATTAGACAAAACACCCACCTTTCCACCTCACCGTCAAACCTTTCACACTCCATCCCTAACCAAGCACACAATAGGACAATGAACCGAAAAAGAACCCACACCATGTGTCTGCCTCATGTTCAAGAGGTCCCGAGTTCGAATCTCGGTCAGGGTGAGTTACCTGGATAAGGTTTTTCCGGGGTTTTCCCTTATCCTTAAAGAGGAATGTCAGGTAGCTCTAAGCTCCATGGACCCCGGACTCATTTGAGCATCATTTCACCAATTTCATTCATCGTCCACTATGACTTAACGTGTATGCAGACGCAAGTACAAGATGTAGTATAATGCGACTGTTTTGTTCAGTTGTCATAGCCAGGCCATACTTACTGCATTTGTTTACATATACAACCGATAACACTACAGTCCATGTGCAGTATAACTACGGAAAAACGCACGCGTCTCCTGCCTTTATACATCACAAAAGATGAAATGATTTACTGATGATTAAGACATTTTCTTTTCTTGTATCCTTTTATCTTTGTCTTTAGTCACATATTTAAGTATTTATTTTCTTATATAAGTTGCGTGTACATGTTCAGTGTGAGGATATCAACGCCACCGGTGTACTGGAATTTCGTCAAGCAGAGGTTCATTTACACAGCATGGTGCTGACGTTTTAACCACACCATCGATCTGGACCGGATTAGAACCTGCTAGCCACCCAGACCGACATTTACTTTATTCTTTAGTATGTTAGAGTAAATCCATACTCGTTGCCACTATTTAAACCTTCATATGCAAATGAATATACCACGATACAGACTTAATTTTTGGTACGCTTAATTCAACTACCAGGTCTGTTATAACCAGAAGAGCGGCTTCTCATGAATTGCACTTTGTGGGGCATATGATTAAAAAGTACCCCGTTGTTTTTATGGAAATTACGTAAATGCATTTCCATGAACATGATAATATGAGATTTCCATTATTTCAAGCTTTAAATTTGTAATATGCTTTTTCACTCTTCTTATTTGGTTTACCAAAGCGGCAGAGGAAAGGAAGAGCCCTCGTTATTTTAATTTACTCTTTGAGGTTTCTGTTGTGAAGGGGGATCTCTGCTGGGAAGAAGAGGAGGTGAACTTTTGGAAGATGAGTTCACTTACTGACAAGAGGAACTGGGTCCATGGTGACACCTGATTCATTGTGTCTATCCCTTTGTGGTGAGCCCCTAATTTCGTGTTTACAGTCCTTCACCAAAAATTAGAAAATTAATGACACTTTAGGAAATACGTTAGCAACAGGTTTTCCATTCATAGGAGTCTTGAAGCAGAAACCTCAGGTTCCAAGAGGGAAAAGATAACTAGAAATTAATACAACAGTAGAGATCATAAATAAGCATAATGGGAATAAAAAGGGAATAAATTATATAAGAAACAAAGTTAAAAAGAATATTCGAAATAGCAATATAGTGTAAATGAAGGAAAAATCGGACAGGAGTTGCTTCTGAGCACAGACACGAGGCAGGGAATAATAACAATGGAACAAAAAACCCCGAAGGTTACTCGACATCGAGACGCCAGTAAGGTTGCGAAGCTTAAGGGAAATTCAGCCAAGCATGATAGAATACCGTTATGACGCTGAGAGGTCATACAACCCAAAGGGGTGGAAAATACTACCGCTGCATAGGAAAGACAGACAGAGGTGACCAATAAGAGAAAATTAAAGAAACAAACCCTGCCAATAAAATGTGATAGGCGTAAAATAGTAAAGGAATAGAAAATGGGCGGTGATAGGCGAGAAAAGCTAGCATAGAAGCTGGGAATACGACGGGGGGAACGAGAGTCACTCTGGTACTTCACACGACGGGAGGAAGGCGTGTTATTGGGAGAGAAGTAGGATCCGATATTGCAGTCCGAATTAGAGTTATGGTCTTGAAGACAGTGCAAATATAGGGAATAAAAGGGAGTTCGCAAAGCAACGTAAAAACATCGTAAAGGGGAAAGGAAAATTAGGAAGACAACGAAAGTGTTAGCAAGAGAGTAAAGAGAGCCAGGTTAAAGAAAAATAAAGGAATTGAGAGACGGTCAGCACGATTTTTCATAACCGAACCCTGAGAAAGAGATCCCAGCTCACCGACAATTAGACAAAACACCAACCTTTCCATCTCACCGTCAAACCCTTCATACTCCATCCCTAACTAAGCACTCAAAAGGACAACGAACCGAAAAGAACCCACACCAGTCTACACTTGACAAAACACTGCAGGTTTTATTTTATTTGTTCTTATCTCATATTTTTGAATTCTACATATATTTCATTTTAATTGTTTTGTGGCCCCACAAGCTGTAGCTTGTTAACTTTTGGGTTATGCCAGACCTGGAAGGATTATCCGTGACAATTAGGAGGATACTTCGCCATGGTGGCCCTGTTATCTGTTTACATCGCACGGCTGACTATCATAGGAGAGGAGAGTTAAACAGAAAGTCACAAAAATATACAGTATCTCTCAAAACGACACTGAACGAATATACAGAAGTAGTTGTTCAGCTTCTATGTGACACAGATAGATAGCTTCTACTGCCAATATAGCAACACAAAAACGCTCCAGAATGAATGTGGATTAGGCAGTTACAGGAACAACGCCGCGTGTCTCACGCTATCGAAGTTCGCAGGTAGCTGACATACCGTGTCCCGTGCTGTAGGTTTTTGTAAACATACCGACATACTCCACGGTAGCTTGTTACTATTAGACATTTCTTTGTCTTATGAAACTTCAATAAGGAAGCTATTCCTCAGTTATTTGTTTATGGATGTTTAACGTGTAGCAACATTCCGTTATAACAGTCGATGACGACAAATAAGCTGGTGGACATACGCAACTTATACCTTTTAGAGGGAAGTTAATGTTAGTGAGATTGACGATGGAAGCATTAAATTTCAAACAGAATAGAGAACAATATCAACAAATTGTAGATAAAGTTAACCAAAACTAAATGTCTTATACAATGAGACAAGCATTTTACTTCACGTGTTTAATAATGCTAAATAAATTATTTATTACTTAAAAGGAAGTTTTTGCAGTAACTGGTTGAGAGTAATGTACAATTAAGATCGTAGGAAAATGAGCAATCTTAGAACTGCCCGGGTCATTAGTTGACTTTTTCACAAGCAACTGCCCTTTGCCCCAATACCTAAAAGTGAGGCTAGGGTCACTCATAAAGAGCAAGGAGCAATGCTTTTCTTTTCGTGGCTGGTGCGTCCCAATAACGACTTTTGAGGTCCACACAGCAGTGATTCCTGTGCTGCCTAATCACAAACTCATGTAATATTTAATCCTACATAAAATTATACGTAACAGAACTTCGAAGCTGCGACACCGAAGTTCGGACTACGAGACGGCTATAATCGTTCCGTGTCGTTTCGAAACAACCTGTGTACATTATTAAAGGCACAAAATGTGCTTCACTAAAGACTAGAGAAAAATTGACTTATTTAAATTTGAAGTGGAGACTCTGATTCGTGCACATCTGTTTCACTTGGAGTATTATGGAGCTTCTATCTGTGGCGATGTCGTCTAAAGGATGGATATCAGCTATTATGTCTGTAGAACTGCCGTGGTTATATCTGGAATCCATTAAGCCTCTTCTTCCTCTTCCTCTTCATCACTGGTAACACAACACACATTAATTACTATTCGTTCTATTTTTGCTTCCATCAATACATCCCGATGACAGTATCCTTATTCTATGGACTTAGGTTTGATGCACGCATTTTGCAATAGTCTTCAGTGTTGTTGTTTAAAGTCATAGAACTCACACATTTCTGTTACTTTTTGCTTCATGATGGTCCATATCACTTGAATGGGTGCGAAGTCCTGACATTCCACTAAAATGTGCCACATATTTCTACACTTTTGAAACTAAATTCCATTTCCTTTAATATTCAGCAGACTGTACAGACAGAACCCGCCTCGGCAGCATGCCTGCCTCACGTTCAGGAGGTCCCGAGTTCGAATCTCGGTCAGACTGAGTTACCTGGATAAGGTTTTCTCCTGATAGGCGAATGTCGGGTAACTCTAAGCTCCAGATTTTCTAAAGCTGGACACCAGGTTTTGTGTAGTTTTAATGCTTCTTCTTTCTTATTAAAATTGTGTTTGTAAATTTCTATTGCTTCGCAACATAAACGGGCATGGTACTGAGAAGTTGTGGCAAGGATATCTGTTTCATTGTAGTGGATGACATGTTCCCTGGGTGCTTCCAAAGCATGTTGTGCCATGGCAGATTTATCCAGTTGGCCCAGGCGGCAGTGTCTGCAGTGTTCCTTTAGTCTGGTGTTGATGCTGCGTAGTGTGGTGCCCACGTAGACTCATCCGCATGAGCACGGTATCCGGTATACTCCCGCGGTTGTGAGTGGGTCTCTGGGATCTTTGGCTGAACGGAAATAACAGTCAATCTTTTTGGTTAGAATGAATACTGTATCTACATTATGGGCCTTGAAAGTTTAGAGATACGGTCTGTTACATGTTTCAAGTAGGGAAGGAAAACTGTACCTGCCTTCTTGGAAGATGGTTCTGCCAGTTTTCTCTCAGGTTTTCTCCTTGGGTGTAAGGCTCTCTTAATATCTTTATCTGTATAAGATAAAGAACACCATTATAGGAACATCACCTCGCCGCTAGCTCAGGAGTATGGGGAAGAAGAAGAAAGAAGCAGCTCGCAGGAAGGCTAAAGAAGCCACACCGCAGACTTCACCAGCAACTCACGTGCCTGGTCTCCGGCGCCACCGGCACTGCCGGCAACTGAGCGTGGATCCCACGGTGCCTTGAATGGGAAGTTCTGGGCGATTACGATCGGGCATGACGCGCCTAGCATAGCTAGCGCGCCACAGTCGGAGGGCAGCTCGTCCACACCAGCCCACTCCGCATCGACCTACGCAACGCAGCCGACAACCCAACCAGCACCTGACACGCAGTCATCAGATCTTCCAGCTGCAGAAGCATAACAAGCACCGCCTGCTAGCGTTACTGCACAACGGCAATCCCACGCCGCTGTTGCACAGCACACACAACGAGCGCCGCATTCTACAGCAGCCCCAGCAACGTCTGCAGGATCCTGCACCCTGGTCATCTGCGGCGTACCGCGTGACCTACCTTGCAGATTCGTCCTCTCCGCCGCGAAGCAGATGTGACCTTCTGCCTGGAGAGCCAATAGGATTATTACGAGAATGGGCACCACCACTTTAGTTCGCTTGCATCTGGCCGACCACTTGGAGCAGGATGCTACCTTCAGGACGGGGCTGCCCTTGTTAGGGCGCTGCCTCAGAATCGAGGCAAGCAAATTGGAGTGTCACGTCCCGTGTCAGCGATGCTGCGCCTACGGCCACTGCACCTCCACGTACACAGCTCCTCTGAGATGTCACTACTGTGTGTCACGATGCCTCGCCACCGAGTGCAGGAGTCATGATCTACGGCACCGACGGAGATACTGTGCAACTTGCAATGGCGTAGGCCATTTCACAAGTCAGCCACAGTGCCCACGCTACCCCAGATCGAGGCATCCAACACAAGGCAACACAGCGACGGCCAGGGAATATATACCTCGCTCACCTCCTGCATCAGCAGCAGCACCTACTACCCTTCCTCAAGAAGGCCTGAGGGAAGCCTTTCAGGAACTTCGAAGGGAGGTCGAGAACATCGCAGCCCGGCTCACCTCTCTAGAGAACTCCATCACAGCCACGCAGTCCTCCAAAGAAGAAATCCATGACCTCCACTCGGAGGTGCTCAACATTGCACTACGCCTTGGACAACTTGAAGAGACAGTCACCGCAAATATCACAGGACGCCACTTAGAGCAGACCGACCAACTTAGAAAGATAACAGCAATCGCCCAACGCTCTGTAGACAACACATCCCAACTTCTAACCCGGCTACATCTACAGCAACTCCACAACAGTTACAACTCATCATCTGTGAAGCGAAAGCCCTCACGCCTGGAGGAGAGTCACACCAGCACCGATGCCAAAATAGACCAGCTTCTACAACTGCTCCACCACCTGGTTGAGCATCACCTGCAAGCCAACACAGAACTTCCTACTGTATCCCTTCGTGAACGCGCAAGGAAACACTTTGCTCCCAATCCCCAACAATAAAGTACGCATAATCCCCTTCGTGCCATGCTCAGGACTTCGGTCATGGTCATGGCCAAGGAATTTAACTCCAACACGCTCCCACACATTGTGCGGCAGTATTTAAATATACGCTAATATCGGAGGTGCTAATGCGTGACTCCACAACTGGCAGGAGATAACTGCCATCCCTTGGCCCTTTCCTACGTTACTACAAATAAATTCTGTTTTTGTTATAAACAAGAAATATAAGCTCCATGGACCCCGGACTCATTTGAGCACCATTTCATCCATTTCATTAAACGCCCGAAATGACTTATTTTGTCATTTACTGCATACGAGGTATGTTCAAAAAGTATCGCGAATTTTGTGTTTTTTCAAAAGATATTTATTTATGAATGTCTATTTTGTCACCTTCAAAGTAACCCCCATCAGATATTGTACACTTGTACCAAAGTTTTTTTCCAATCCTCGAAGCACTTATGCGCAGAATAGAGAAGAGAAATTCCTACAGATCCTAAACTAATGAATGCTGTTAAAGAAAAGACCATTTTGAAAATAGGAATGCATGGGATATCGATATTACGTATGCTGTGCTGAGACTGTAGCGCCTTCCGTTAGCGTCATGTGAGTGTGAGCAACATTTATCCACTGATTTCAAATCTCATTGAAATTACTGTAAATTTAGAGAGAGTTTTCATGCAGGATCTCCTGAAAATGTGCATTTTTAGGCGAACCTACAAAGTTGAATTAATACTGTATGCGCATTAGCTTCAAAAAGTTAGCATAATATTATACTTTCTTTTTAATGTATGTAATCTTAAATGACTTTATTTTGTTGGTAACGTTCATTATATCACCCCTCAGAAATGTCAAGATGATAACGATTGTTGTTTTTGTTGTTTCGGTACATGTGTTTATCAAATTTGATTATGTCAGAAACAGTAAGGCTACTCGAAGCTTGTAGTAGTGCATCGAAAACCATGACAAATGAAGTTAGTGTGGAACACTGGAAGTCTTTCACTCTGCTTCACAAAATGCCTTCCAACAATGATTCGACTCACTTTACATACGCTGAAGCAAATATTGTGTAATTTACATTATGTTTACTGACGTGTATTATTATCCAATTATGAGAAATATTTTAACCTAGGTTTATTAACGTTTTTACTCTTAGAAAATGTTTTGCTGACGTACTTGAAATGTAAAGGAAATGTTATAAAGTAAAGGTGGCTAATGCTCAACGCTTTTAGGAATTGAGGATTATTTCCTAACATTCTCATAGTAATACCTTTCCCAGTAAATCACATGGCGTAATAGCCCAAAATGGTCCTGAGCCTGCCAATCTGACTGCCGGCCTCACGCCCACATACACAAGGTAGTGGTGGCGATCATCCAACCGATACGGGGAGGAGATGTGGTCAGCATCTCGGCACTCCCAGCCTGGTCTAGGGTTCGCTACCTAGCGTAGCACCTATACCGGGGATTTAAAATCCTCACCCCGTAGGGATGGAATCGATCCCGGGCGCATTCTATGGCAGAGAAACAAAGCGTAGTGCTCTAGCCTACTACGTCACGGTGAAGGATGGTACAATCACATTACTTCCTCTTAAGTGGACGCACCTTAAATTTAACGAAATGAGCAGGTTGACGATCTTCTTGTATTTTTTGCTCTATTAGATCGTCAATAAATACCGGAACTCTTTTATTTAATCTAAAATATGACTTGAGTTTCATAGCTCTTGCCTTAAAGCAATTAACTAATGTATTTGTCCAAAGCTAACATCAATCCATTTATACTAGATATATATTTTGTAAATAAATTATATTTGATTGTTTAATGTTGACTGCGTTAAGACTTAGAACCTTCAGGAATGTCCTTTCCATGAGTGATTACATGTGCTGTAACCATTCCTTGCAACTTTCTACAATCTTAATGTTCAATTGTTTAATGACTGAATTAATAATAAAACTCGAGGTTAAAGATGTCATTGATTCGAAATAGTCAACATAAAATCTCAAATACATTAACATTTTGTATGTTGTATTGTCTTTATTTGACAATAAACAATCACAAGATTCCATATTCAGAGCTTTATAATGTTTTCCATTGAACAATGCTATTTACTGTTCTCATGCTATGAAAATTAGGAAAATTCTCTATCTCTGTCTGTCCCTCTCTCCTTCTTCATCTGGCCTGGATGTGAACGTAGGTCGAGCAAGTGGAACTGGTATGCTTTAGAAGAGCAGGATAGAAATTGTAGTAAATAGTATTTTTCTAGTGGTATACAGTTTATTCATCTTAAAAGCCAATACAAAATTATACAATACATCTCAAAATTCTGAATTCATCGAACTTTGTTTTTGTATTTGTAGTTGTGTCGTTCTGGTACTGCTGTGCACTACTTCAAGTTGTATACGTAATAACAAGAAGAAAATTGAGAAATAAACTGCAATTAGCTCAATTAAATGTGCACCTATTTTAAAAGTTTTGTGCCAGACTTGGTACGATTTTGTTTACTATCTCCTAACTGGGTGCTGTGAACTGTAACACTACAAGACTATCTGATAGAGCAATGTACATGAGTATGAATGCTATTGAAGAAGTTGTATTTGAGGACCCTTATGGAACTTCCTTGAAGGTAATAGTTACTTCCTTCTGGCCCATATTGGGTGTGAAGAAATGATCCTCATCGATTCGTCTGTCGAAAGGAAATCCCATTGGTTTGCTGTCAGGATACTTATGTCCTGCCAGTGTTCCACAGTAGCTGATGGATCCTCCATAGTTGTAGTCCAAAGGAACATCGTTGACCTGCAAGTTTTTAAAGGTTTGAATGTCATTAATTATTATAATGTTGTATTTTTGGGCTAATTCCTAGTTATAATTCTAAAAACCTAGTGAGACAAGAATATACCTATTTACTTATATACGTTATTTCCATTGTGGTTCTGTTGTTTTGATACATTCCAGTTTAATGACAATTTCCTATGTCTCAGTCATTGTTCATAAATATTAACATTACAACATACCTTCTCCTTATCAAAATCAGTCACGATGACATAAAACGTGAAGGGCATTCCGTCTTTCTTGCCTTTAGGAAGGAGCAGTCTATCAGGATATCCACAATGTCTCACATCCTGAAAAGTAATGTAAACTTTAGTAATACTGCTAATAAAGCATTTTGCATGTGAAATTAAGTGAAGCCGATTAATGAGGAAAACGCCTGTTTCTTACGAAAATGTAGAAACATAGAAGTAATAATCTTGAACTGTGCATGAATAACCAGAGAGATTACGAAGGCTTCTATTAATGACAGTGCTCCTACATGGAAATTTGAACTGAACTCTTGGACTATGACTTTTGAGTTGAAAGTTAAGCTAATCTCTTCAAGGACTTCCTTTAGAGCAGGAAAGATATATTTACACGTTACAAAAGTTTAAAATAAGAATAAATAATAACTATAAATATTTTCGGGCTTCTATTCAGATAAAGTGATCTGTTGCAGACGAAAAGGATCAGCCATGTTAGAAGCCCAATAGGATTTAGACCTATAAACATTTATTTCTAGTTTTGTTTACTTTGTATTATTATTCAGCTACCATCACCGCCTATGGTGCTGTGTCTAATAAAAGAAGGGCCTCAAACACCATTAAAATACCATCAACCGGAATAAGAATTCGTTAAGGTTGTTTTTGTAAATTCAATTGCGCATTTATTGCACCTTCAGTGTCAAATTGTGCATTACTAACCTTTAGCTATTTCAAAGAAATTTATAGAAAGCAAATAAATGTAATGAAATACTGTAAGCTTACCTTGTTGACAAGAAACACTCCGTTTCCTTGAATGGCATCATCCACTTTCTTTTGCAGCACCTTGGTGGTCTCTCGGTCAGGGATCGTCACACTAGACTCACTGGACTTTCTCTCTATCACTGTTGTGCCCTTGTTCACTGAAATGATAATGATGTCACTTGTTGGTTATGATATGACGGTAAGTGTATTTATGTACTCAAACTGAGACTCATCACAGTGTAGATATATTTAAAACGTATATTATATATTGCTGAGTGGAGCTCAGCAGTGTACGAAAATATCTACTAAATTTTAGAAACTGTCACTTTGTAGACAAATATAAAATGTTAGTCATAATGATATGACAGTTTTACTGTCAGTCCCTTCTTGTTCACGAAATATTGAAGTACATACATATCACAGAATTAAGTTATAAATACTTTCTAGAATACCGAAACACTCCTTTTTATTGATAGTGTCTGGGCTACTTTTGATATAAGAGGTTGTAAAGCGAAACAGGAATACAAAACAGGCACATATGACAGCAATGGCTGCTTTTTCAATTTAAATATAAGGTCGTCGTCATTGCTGTCATTGCTGTCGTCATTGCAAGGCCCAAAAAGTCCCAGGTAGAAAATCGAGTTCTGTAAATTAACTAACTAGACCTTTATAAGTTCTATCCAACAGCAAACGACATGACAAATTTGAAGTTTTATTTACAGCAGCATTACAATTAATAGTAACCATGTAATCGCTATGTTAGCCTGGTAGAGTGAACCAAATGTTCAATACATCTAGCTTGTACTTTAGTATTTGGAAGGAAATGGACCAAACATCTAACCTTCATATACTATGTGCCTATCACAATTCATATATTACTCACCTTGACGTGCTGTATCATACCTGTGGTGTAAAATTTGTCGATTTCTACCATGTAGAGACGCTTTTCATTGAGTGGGATTTGTACTCCAAACCAGTCGTATTTGGGACCAAGGAAGACGCGGACGGCGACATTTGCATTCTTTTCGCTCGAAACTGTAATACGGAAGGTGAATGGCTGATGGTTCAAGCGTCGGACTCGAGCCTTGATTTCCACATCATCCAGTTCCTGAGTGTCATCTAGTGCGTTCAGGAGGTCAATGTCGAAGTCTTCCAAGTAAGTTTGGAGCACATCCACATCCAGATCGACGACTTTTAGACCAGGGAAATCAAGCTGTAAAAACAATGTTTGCCTAAATGTTGAAAACGAAGTAGATTTTTGGGTTAGTTTCATTAATTGAACAATAAGGAACTATGATCTACTATTCTATGGCAATATATATCACATAGTATGTTACACATATTTCAGGTTTCTTGAGTTGTTACCTCGTCATGTGTATAAACTGGCAGCAAGTCTTTGTGCATTTTGAACAAGTTATCGATGTACTTGTGCAATCGGAAGAAAGCCGGATCTCGGGTGGCTGTCTCGAAATGTTCCATTACACCTGGTGGCATCTAAAATCAAAGTGCACGATATTATGCTGCAAAGTCCTCAGAAATTAGGATAAATATTTTCCTGTTGACGTGTCAAAAGCACTCACATTGAATTTTCCTTTAGGATCGACGATTTGTCCCAGCATTATATGGCCGTAGTTGTGAAGAGCTCCGTAGTATTCTGGATGCTTGGAATCGAAGGAAGGCTCCATGATCTCACCCAAAGTATTAATTCCTTTGGTGTTGTTCAGAGAGTAGTATTCTCCGGTCTTCTACTCGAGACAGAAAAAAAGTCAATTATGTGACTATTAACGCTCTTTGGTTTTGTATTGTGAAGTTAAATAGAGACAGACATACTGAGAACATACGACATTTACAACAATTGCTTTTGCAACTGTATTTTGTCCTTTTTAAAATGAACTCCTCCAGTACGTTTTATCTCACATTTCTGTCAGAAAATACAATTTATGGATGTTATACGCAAGCCAAATGTTAAAGGGTAGGTGAGAAAATAATTATGACCAGGCTCTGACAGTAAAAAGGCCATGTACAAATGATCCACCTCAAATTTTATACACTCAGACAAAAATTATACGTCGGAGATGGAATATGCATAAAATTATCTGATCAAGTTGATTGTTGGTATTAATGACTGATTACAAGACATCTCTCTACTTTTCTTTAAACTTTCATTTATTCCATTATCTATGCAGAACAGCAATGAGTCTAAGATAGATGAAAAAGAATGGGTTCCAAAATACGTGAGAGCCTTAAACAGCAATGGTTATTACATATTCCAACTCTTGTGAAGCAGATTCTTTTTGATCACAATATTCAGAATGACCAGACAAAACAGCGAGAGAGATTTATTAGTAGGGTAATACGTTCTATGCAACACATACTCAAATCATTTAGCTTGTTTCAGTATATATATATATATATATATATATATATATATATATATGCCCACATTCTTGAAAATAAAAATAATACTGTCAATGTATTCCATGGCTTTTATGTTCTTATCCAACAGTAAACTCGTTTAATAAATACAAACCGCATTGGCAATTGTTAAGCAAGAATTAACATTATCTGTCATAATATGAGAAATAGGATATGTTTATCTAAAGGTTGTAAAAATTTAACAACACATATATGATTACTCACAGTAACGACGGCCATTTGAGAAATAGCTTCCCTAATCCTCCTGGTATAATCTACCATGTCCTTTACTTTGATGTGCTCAAGATCCTGGAATTCAAAGTTATCCGGCCTGGCGGGGAATTCGCCTCCTACACGATATGTTGTTTGTGGGTAGAACCCATCTACAATTTTATCTTCCCATGAGAGTGGTTCCACGAATGGTAGGTCGTTGGAAAGACGTTCCAGATCGAAACGTGCAATAAGTTGGTGATGCATCCAATAAAATAGTTCTCCTTTGCGGTCTTTCTCCACGCCATATTCATGCTGTTTCCACCAGAAAGGGAAGTCCATGTGCCAATGGCTGTGATGAGCATTCATACCTACATCTTCACCCAGGTATGCCACGCGCTGCTCGGGGTTCCTGATCGTTCCTGGACAAATAAAGTTCACAAATTGGTAGTATATCAGGAGTGATTTAGGATAAAATTATAAACCAATAACATTTCCACTGTTTTGTAAACCATCGATACAAAGTATGTTGTTATTTCGTGCCTTTTTCTACTTATATATAAAAGGGTTCCGATAAGCTTAAATTGCAGCAATATTATTGTTTCAGTCAGCAAAACTCTCAGCTCGATATGCTAAATTAAGTAATTAGTTGACTAAAATATATAACGCAGCAGTATTCAGAGCATATGTCCATCTATTTGCACGTGATGCTTTCCTAAAACGCATGAATATGAATTAGAAATTAGACTTGTACTCACATGATGTACTTGTGTTTTATTTAAATGAAGCTTCTGGATGCTAGTTCTTTTAAGTTAGAAAGACAGCAGTTAGGCATATCAAGTTCTTTGTTGTGCAAAGACGAAAGTTTTGGCCCACTACATTATACTTTTACTTCGCCGTTCTCGGCTCTAGAAATGCAGTGTGCCATTCATTGATAGAAATTGATATAAACTGCACGAGTTTCTCAAAATGTAACGGGCCCTTAAACCTCACTCACTCACTCACTCACTCACTCACTCACTCACTCACTCACTCACTCACTCACTCACTCACTCACTCACTCACTCACTCAAAATGTGCCCTATAACATAATAATAACTGAATGACGTACCTGTAAAGTTCATTCTGACGATTGCTGGCTCCTGTCGCATCTTTGCCTTGTATGCGGCATGAATCACTTCGCTGTTGACAAACAGGTGGGGGTATATCTCGTAGGGCGGTGGAAGTACAATACCTCTAGTATCCTCACGATGGAGCACAGCTACACTTAGAGCATACACGAACTGTCCCTCGTTGATGCGGTCGCGACACCAGCAGGCAGTTCTCAAAAAGGTGTCCCAATCTTGTGCGAAGAATAACGACTCGAAAACCGTGATCATCTGTTCGCGATGTTTGTCATTAAACAGAGTGAAGATAGCGCCTCTGGGTAGTGTCAGTCCTGAGCTGAAGTACTTCACCAATGTCTTCACGCTTTTGGGGTTCTGAAAATAAAGCAGTAAGTCAAAAATTATGGTTGCGGACAGGAGAGTAGGTACACATTGTTGTGAAAGGATTTGAGATAAAGATTTATTACTTATAGTGGAGCTACTAAATCCTCTTCGTCTGTCAAATTTAAAATTTATTTCAGTTTTGAAATTTGCTGTTAGAGATTTAAATATAGTCCATGGACATAATAAGAACGCTGTCGAAGGCTCTGCACCTGGATACTGTGAGTTTTGAGATCAAATAAGTAGACACTGTGAAGTAAGTGTATTCGCCCCGAGATTTAATTAGAGCTGCGAAACGTAGCGGATAGTTTAACACAAATATTTTATTAGAAAGATTGAGTCACCTTTTTGTTTAAGAGGAGCCAGCCTTGCCTATCTTACCAATGCTAGTTTTGGCAAATTTAATGTACCATATCTAAACAACTATTGCTTCTATGTTTATGAAGTTTTACAACAAGAGGAAAATACACTATAAAATTAAAAGTTGCGAAAAAGGACCATGTTAATATACTTTGGTTATAAAGACAATAACTGGTTAAATTTTCATTCTTTATCTTCAATAGTTACTGAGAATAGGTACACTGAAGTAGCAGCAACTATCTTAATGAAAACTTAGTCTAAAGGAAATATTACATTTGCATTGGAAAACCTCTTGCATCTCATCTGCAACACTCCATACTAACTAAGGACGACAAATTCAAAATCAAATGTTTATATGTCAAGTATTTCTAACCAGTGACCAAGCTCACAAATTGAGTCTCTTTCATTTCTTAGGATATTCGTAAAATATTTCTTAAAAGTTACATGTCAAAATGAATAGGAAAGTCTCGCAAATAACATGATACCCTCTTTATTTTAGGAGGGGTAAGTTGAATTTCAGCATTTCGGCATCCCATTGCTGTTGTTCTAGCTTTGTCTTATAGAATACATGCACTTTATCTTTCAGAAAAATATTTGATTAAAAGTAAATCATTCTGAGTCAAAAACTATAGAGACGAAAGCAATGTAGTTCATCCTCAGTAACATATAGAAGAAATTATATATTATGTATTTATATACATGTACTTATATAGTCAGAAGCCATAGAGATGAGATTATTGTAAATACCTTGTATTTGTCGAGATGTTTGAGAGGTTCATAGCTTTTCCCAAGTTCGGCCTGTTCCTTGAATCTGTTGGGTTCATGCACTTTGTTGCACAGTCGTAGTATCTGTCGCTGCTTTATAAGGAAATCGGAATCCGCTGGATAAAATACAAATAAACGTATATAGTCTAAGATAAAAGGAACATTTTCTAATCAGCAGATTTAATACCAATTCGTGATATACTGCATCATTATTTTTGTAGTAAAATGAAATTATCTGAAGGGTATCAATTAATCAAATTTTTAAATGTTTCTCTCTTTGATCTAATTTGTTTTTCAAATTTTAAAACAGGCTACGCTACCAAAGTTATAAATGTGTTTTAAATTCTAAGCACCTACTGTAATAGTACTTCTTTAGAAACACTTTTTCCTATTATTATGCTAATGGATTGGAATTTTGCAACCGGTGCAGAAAGGAGTACAAATACCATCAAAAATGTAAATACTATATCATAAAACTGGCATATAAAGCAATTTAACTCTTCTGAATGCAATTGTTTAAGACACAAGCTTAAAATATTTAAAATTTATCCTCAGCGTTAAGATTATTTCCGCCATATCTTCAAAAGTGTGGCAAAACTTATATGTTCAATTTGTTGAATTTTTGTTGAACATTTCAACAAGGTGGTTACAAACTACATCGTGTACAACATTTGATATTGCAGAAGTGTAAGGAAAATCAAAGTCGAGTAAAAGACTTTTCAAGATGGTTGCTGTTGGGGATTTAAATGGTCACGTGATGTAACGATGGTTACCCTTATGGGACATAACCATAAATCCAAGCTTCTTGCATGGTTATGCTACAATTTTTGATAATATTTACATAAATATATTCAATATAAGTATGAATGAGAACAAATATTACGTATGCCACTTCTTCCATTTTAAACTTAGGCTGCCCTTGATTTGGAAGGTTATTATTCTTCAGATATTATTGATAGATTGCTGTATTTAGCAATTTTTTTAATGTAAACACCACTGTTTGAGAGTTTCTTTTCTTTTTAGCATTCATTGAAACACGAATAAGTATTTATTACGTGGAATGGAATAAAATAGCACACATATCAATAAAACTGAAGTTTACTACAGCATCAACAAGGTAACGTACTCTAAACTTGATTGAATTCACTGCACTCTATTATTTCTAACCCCCATTAGTCAGAGTATTATTATGAACTAGCACAGAATTAAAATATTTGAGATCTGCAAGGAAAGAATTAAACACTTATAGAATTAAGAAAACAAGAGATAATGAAAAATATTGTTACACTTTACAACCTAGCAGGCTTGGATATTAAGTTCTGCCTGGGCCATAGAAGTTCAAAGCACAATTTGTTTTAAACATAAGCCCGAGTACTATAGTTTTGAAACACTAAATATGAAAATGAGGTTGAACATACTGCAACCCACCAACAAATAGTATATAAGGAGTTATACAATTTGTGTAATGGAAGTAACGTGCATTCCTCTTCTGAGAGACACATTTGTGCCACTGAATATCATCTTCCCCAACAATACCTATTATTACAACAACTAGCTTTTTGTACAAACTGTTTTAATACCTTTAATTTTTAAAATAACAAGACTTTAGTTGTTAAACTGTATGGGTAGTAATGAAGCTTACCTTGAACGTCAGCTAGAACCCCGTAGTTACCTAGGTGGTAAACTACCAGCCCCAGAAGGGCTGCTAATAGTAGTTTCTGTTGCATCTTCAAAGGAACAGTTGCCTTTGGAGTCAGAGTGCCAAGTATTTATACCCCCTGTCCATATTAGCGCTTAAGGGCAGTAAAGTGACGTGCTAAAGCCGTGTGCATTTCCACGCGGCACTATCTCTGTAAGTGACGGAACGCTCGCATTTCAACTAATCCTTACTTTATGCTCAATGTATAATCGTAATTCATAAAAGTGCAAGGAAAAAGAAAATTAAGAAAAATCACACCGCAATAGCTGAACATTTAGTACAACAGAACGGAATGATCGATTCATTTCACAACCTCAGTGAAATTGCAATAAATTAAATCCCATTAGAAATTCTCAAACATCAGAAAAGTTCTTATAGTACTTAAATGCCAAACAAATGACGACAACATCACTTCACTTTTAAGACTTGATACTGTCGCTACGGTTTCCTCATAAAGTAACAAACAAAGTAGAATTAAGAATCGCGAATATAAAATTATTTGTATATATCACTATAGGAAGTACAAAACAAATGACATTCACAACAGATCACCTGCCTGCCGTGCTAGGGATCCCAAATTGGATTCCTGGCTGCGATCAAGATAATTCCTCATGTTCCCCAGAGTCTGAAAGTATGAATGAGAGTGCAAATGTGTACGTGATGTAAGAATACGAGTTAACATGTTCGATATGACCATTACAGTTAAAGGCCATTGGCGTATAAAGGGGGGAGGGAGCCAGATCAACATTATCACATACATTTAGTGTCAATAGAATATTAATTGTTCTTTGACTCTACCGTGTGTAGGACAATGTGTAGGAGGATAGGGTCAGATTCAAAAATTAAATGCTATAGTCGGGATTTGAACCAGGGATCTTCTGGTCTCCCTTAAAAAAGGAGAAAAGGAAATTAGATGTAAATGAGTCGTGCCACGTGATGATACCTTATGCTTCCCTTCTGGAAATGCTGGAATTTGCCACCCAGCTGAGCTCTGGAATACGCTCCAGCCTCTTCATTATTAACAAAGAAAAGTCCGCTATTGCCCCGTAACTTTCTCCTTAGTAGTTCACTTACTGCTGCAGAACATTAAGTCATATCGGACTCAAATGAACCCAGGGTATATAGGGCATAGAGTTACATAAAGGAAAAAAGTCCTTGAACTCAGGACCTTTTGAACGCTACAGAGGCGGGACAGGAAGACGCGTCACTTCTCCAAATTAGTGATATGCGAAATTGTTATGGTATGTACAGTATGCTAGTCTGTCGTTACTGCATTCGATCCCGGGCCTATAGGTTTATCGTGGTTTTGTGCCAGTCGGTAGACGAATGATGGAATTGCGCTCTCCTACCATACAGTTTTCTTTAATATCATTTGCCCCAGGGTTTTAGGACCAGGGGGCGGTGTCTGGGGTTAAGGACTTGTGGGTGAACACTTCGAGTACTTGCCACCGCATCCTTAATTGGTTGGAGTAGAGGTCGTTTTTAATTTAGTTCCTCCAACGTTAAGTCATATCGGACGATGAATGAATTGAGTGAAATGATCCGAAATGAGCCAAGCGTTCATAGAGCTTAGTGTTAGCCGACATTTAACTTTTATGGTAAAGCAAAATCCTGGAAGTAAACCTTATCGAGATAACTCACCCTGCTCGGGATTCGAACATGAGTCTGACACACTACCAACCGCGCTAACCACTCCCATCTAGTAAGAATTGATTCATAACTAACTTCAGCCAATCAGAAGCATCAAAATATCTTCCCCACGTGAAGTAAATGATGTAATAGGGATTGATTGCACTTTACTGCGAAGTAATTCTCATTATAAAATGGACTATATTTCCGTCTATTATTCTGTTTCCTATTATACAGATGAATCATTATCGCCTGACAAAATGTGCACAAATATTTTACACAGACAGTTAAAATATTGGAATTTCAGTTTAAAACCACTATCGCCCAATATATTTCCATAAACCTTTACTGTAATATTGTTATAAAAATATACTTCGTTTTCGCATAAATCACATTAAGATTCGAATTTTCTAAACATGTAGAAAAGCAAAAATACAGTTGTAACTAGTTTTTAGGTCTTTACCTACTTTAGGTTTTATACCACACTAATCCGTTGAATAGGAAAGAAGTTGGCAGATAAATCATAAGGAAGTCCTTAATATTGTGACCCAGTGGTTCTGACCTTAGGTTATTGGGAGCTTGGTATCAGGCAGTAGGAACGCAAACAGATAAGCCACGCGCTCACCCAGGTAAACATCAGAAGAGTCATAGCCAAATAACCGGATTTTCTAAAAGTGTCGTCATCTAGAACGTTCTAAACCTGTGTGGTAATTTTCAACGGTTACACAAGCATTTCTGTTAATCTTTCAACGTATTTTCGCTAAGGTGGAAAAAGTGCAGTATCGTTCTATAATGTCTCTCGCTGATAGTTGAATGAAAATTTGTGAAGTGGCATACGCCACATGTGTGTCTTCGGGAACGGTAATTCATGTTTTGGATAATAATTTGGACATGAATAAAATAGCGTAGGTGATAGCCAAGAGATCCTGAGTTCGAATCTTGATCAGGGTGACTGGGTAAGACATTTTCCAGGGGTTTCCATTATCCTGAAAGATGAATGTCGGCTAACTCTAAGCTTTATGGACCGTGGACTTACTTGTGCATTATTTCACCCATTTTATTCAACGTCATTCATTATGATTTAACGTTGGAGGTCGCAAATAAAATATGAGAAAAGAAAGAGATGAAAAGTTATGGGTTCCAAGGATGCCACGTTTATTGAACAACAATTGGACAACAGTGCGGCTTTCAGCTTCGAAGTTGTGTTTGGAGCAATCAAAGTGAAATCCGAAGGATTGTTTGTCATCGAGTTGTCACTGTCAGTGAACCCTGATTTCGTCTTTATACTCCGGGAACCAAGCAACGGTCAAACCAATGGGTGCTTCCGGTTAATGTGCTGCAAAGAAAGCAAGGGCGCTCCTATCTGCCCAAAAAGTGATTAGGACGATGTTTTGACTTCTTGGTCGGTGCTATATTGAGTTAGTAGTGTTGTCTAATGCGCATAATCGTTGAATTTATTGTCTAAATTCCAAAAGTTACTTATAGCCATTTCATTTGCTGTGATGTACGACTCTTGTAAAGGCTTTAGTGCTTTATTGAGGATGGCAAATACTTTTTTAACAATATTCTTCATACTAGCATCTTTTTGTTGTATCACACATATCGTATTTAAAACTGTAAAGCTGCAAAGTGCAACTACAACCATTACTGGAATTTTCCGAGCATAAGCTGAACATTCCAGAAAATAACAGATAACCTTTATCTACTGCAACAAGAAAGTGTATGTGGGGGAGGTATTTGGATAAGATTAATAAGTTGTCAGCCATCAAAGTACCAATATCTTTTGGAGTTGATCCAGATTGCAGGAAAATTCCTTTGTTTACATGGCTTTCTTTCCCTTGTGTGGATATGTGGGCGGATGTGTCCTATAGGCCTGTCTGGCAATTTCGATTTTGGCTGAAACATTGATAATATTGTTTATCACGGAAATATCGACATCAAAATCCACATGTGCGTCTCTTCCTCTTCTTCTGTTTTGTAATTTACGTCCTCCAACGTTAAGCCATATAGGACGATGCTCAGATGAGTCCAGGGTCAATGCAGCGTAGAGTTGTCCGACATTGTCTCTCAGGATAAGGAAAATCCCCGGAAAAAACCTTATGGGGTAACTCAGCATGAACGATATTCGAACTTGGGACCTCTTGAACGTGAGGCAGACACGCTACGATCTACGCTACCGGAACGGGCATGTGTGCGCGCGCGTTGAGGGTTGAATTTTGAAACATCATATATGATGGGCAATGTAACAACGGAATATTTCGCTTAATATCTTTTTGTGGCGATGCAAGACTTTCTCAGTCCTTTTACTGGATACCAGTAACTCTTGTATCTTTGTATAGCATTGTAATAGATATCAACATTTAAATAGAACATTATTAAAATATAAACATACTTTTTGGCTTTAATAGTAAATTTAAAAATAATTAATTATAGTAATTAATTATACTAATACAAATAATAGAGTTAATAGTAAAATTAATAATAAAATAAGTAAGCCTATACATTTAATAACAATAATAATAAACAATCTTTTAATAGTGAAATTAATAATAAATTTTCAAATATTAATAATAATTAGTTTGACAATAATAATAACAAATAATATAACATTTAATTTCATGTATTCGTTGTTAATATATAGTTTGATTTTTGCATAAGGATGTAGATATATGTTATTTCATATTTTGTTTTAGTTTTATAAATGTATGTGTACGTTATGTTGTATGTACGAGTGTAGTAGGAATAAATGTTACAATTTGGCATATTAGCTCTGGTTTAAGAAATTAGCTGCCACGTTTTATTTTATATTTTAGTTTCCTTAATCGTTTATTTGTTTAGAACATTTCAATAGCATACATTTTCGAGAATTTGTATTAGATTTTAGTTTGTGTTATTCGGGTTCATTGTACGAGGAACAAGCAGAAGTTGGTTTGGTGTTGAACAATCCAAGTATCAAGCTGCACAGCGATGTTACAGATAGAAGAAAAGAGCGTGTGTAAGAGAAATAGGAGATATTCAAAATAAAAGCCAAAATGTATGGCGAAAGCTATAAAAGGACATGCAGTACAAAGATGTCCTCTGGATGGAGATACTAAATCATGAAAACGGTTAACGTGCTATATGAGGAGGGTGCTTCGTATTCACGCATAGCGCGTCGTTACAGGGGTAGAGATGTGTACAGTGACTGACTGTCTCTTACTCCAGGTAAACGTCCTTCAGTCATCACTGGTGTATCAGTAATGATCTTTCTGCAAACTTCTAAAAAATAGGTACATAATTTGTAAAGTAGTATGTATTACCAACATAAAACTTGCTGATGAGAGTGGGATTCGAACTCAGGGCCTCTTCTTCGGAAACCATTTGCTCTAATTACTGGTACACAAAACTTCATGCCAAAGTGTGGAAATGTATCGCAAAATGTGTAACAACGGAATAGGTTACGGGGAGCCTATCCCACATATTAGACGAAACAGTGTATGTGCACGTCTGTTCAGATGTAATCAGGCGCGAGAAATAATATATAACGTGAAGGTATATTGACAAAGATGAGCGAATCAGAATCCCTTGTCTCAAGCAACAAAAGGCTAACTTTCATATCAGACACACAGCTCTCATGTGTTTCGTCACTTACTGTACGGCAGGTTACTTCGCTCTTCTAATAAACAAGATGATGAGCGAATGCAGCGCTGTGTTACTCAAGGTCAATACACCTCAATGCTCTGACATGCAGAAGATTAATGCCGAGAGTCCTCAGATTTCTTATTCATAATGGATGATATATAATAATAATAATAATAATAATAATAATAATAATAATAATAATAATAATAATAATAATAATAATAATAATAATAATAATAATAATAATAATAATAATAATAATAATAATAATAATAATAATAATAATAATAATAATAATAATAATAATAATAATAATAATAATAATAATAATAATAATAATAATAATAATAATAATAATAATAATAATAATAATAATAATAATAATAATAATAATAATAATAATAATAATAATAATAATAATAATAATAATAATAATAATAATAATAATAATAATAATAATAATAATAATAATAATAATAATAATAATAATAATAATAATAATAATAATAATAATAATAATAATAATAATAATAATAATAATAATAATAATAATAATAATAATAATAATAATAATAATAATAATAATAATAATAATAATAATAATAATAATAATAATAATAATAATAATAATAATAAATAATAAATAATAAATAATAATAATAATAATAATAATAGTAGTAGTAGTAGTAGTAGTAGTAGTAGTAGTAGTAGTAGTAGTAGTAGTAGTAGTAGTAGTAGTAGTAGTAGTAGTAGTAGTAGTAGTAGTAGTAGTAGTAGTAGTAGTAGTAGTAATAGTAGTAGTTACTCTCATATACATGTTGGAATTGTACTTTTTGACACTAGTGATGAACAGTTTTTCTTGGTATACATAAAGCTTTCTTCACCCTCTTACCTAGAATGTCCTAGTGAATAGAGCACAACGAATTAAAATGTCGTAATGTATCGCTGTCATTTCTGAAGCTACAACATTCTAAAAATGCAAGTAAATATTTTAACACATCGTGACTTTATTTCGATATTTTGAAGTAATATCAACCGAATATATATATATTATTTAAAATGGGCAGTAACATTTGATGTCTCAGATTAACCTTCTATCTTGTTCAATCAACTCAAATAACTGAAGTTTGATTTGAAATATACTTTTAGGTTGGATTTTAACACTGGTTCTCTGTTTCAAGCAATGCTCGTGAAAAACTCGTTAAAATTCGGGGGAAAAATGAAAGGTTTGAAATTTTTGCTGTAGTTGTTTATAGTGTATATTTTCCCTTGGTGCCTTAGATTTATTAATTTTAGTAATATTTACCATCGTGTGCTGCCATTAAAACATCCTGAATGTAGTACAGCAATGTGCATTCCAATTTCATACTTGTTTTTCAATATTTATCATTATTCATTTACTCGTCTATAGACCGCTTGGCTCTCACCAAGGCGGCCCGGGTTCGATCCCAGGCGACCACAAAGTGAGATTTGTGGTGGACAACACGGCGCTGGGGTGGGTTTTCTCCGGGACCTCCGGTTTCCCCCGCCATCTCATTCCACCGGTGCTCCATCTTCATCTCATGTATCATCAGTGTCACCGCCTGCGGTGCCGTATGCAGTAAAAGCGGGCGTTAAACACTACACATTTCATCTACACTTATTTCTACAATATTGTGAAAATCGATTCACCATTACTTGGTGCAGGTGTATCCTGTTCCAGCTGTATTACCATAATGCTTCACTTGTTTATGTTTATACTAAACTGTAAACTAATAGTTCCTAAATGTTAATTGTACTGACCATCTAAACAGATGTTGTTAGGCGACATTAAAAAATGCTTTAGATGTTAAAGTGTTTGACGTACTAACTTCTCATTCTCAGGAAATTTTTACGGCAATTACTTTAAATTTTGTAATTGCAAGATTTTATTAAATAATTTCCTAGCCTGGTGAAAAATTCCAATATGCCAAGGCTTCAGTGTTCTTTTCTGATGCGGCTGGATTGGAATATTAAGGATTCCTTATAATTGTCTATTAAAGTTAAAAGAAAACCTTTAGACTAATGCAAAGAACAATTTGATACGTCGGCAACTTTCAATTACAACAAGTAAATTAATTAAATCCAGAATAAAATATTAATAACTCTGAAACAAACGTAGATAATTATTCAAATTGTATATGTGGTCATTACATTACTTTGCCGTGATATGATGAAATGGTTTTTCACAGGTAGGTACATTGCGTTATAGTGAACACTTTTTGCTGTTTGTAATATATTTAATTGGATCTAGTATATTCAGTTTTGTTAGCGTTAAGTTGGAAGAATTACTGAAAGCTAAGCAGTGGCTATTGCGACAGAAGGACTTCTTATCTGTGTGATTACACATTAAATTGGATATTAATTTGGTGTGTCAACAGGTCAAAAGATCATGTTGGATGATGTAATGTGAGTGCACGAGGAGGTTGCACACGGTCCTGCAACTAATGTACCTATATGTAGTTGCGTGAACTTGGCAAAATCACTGAGATTCGTCGTAACAGGGCTAGACCATGAGGTTGACCGGACTGTTTCTGGTCGTCCTCTGCGGCTGTGCAGCTGTACTCGCTGACCAGAAAGGTAAGAAAGGAGGCGTAACATCTACGTTAGAGTTAACAAGTTATGTCGTAGATACAGCAAGGAATGCTTCTTTTCAGCCGATGCAACGTTCCTGAAGAGACAGCTTCATGTCTTGAAGCTGTTGAGACACATTTCCGAACCGATTACAGACCCCGAACTTCATGCCAAGAAGCAATCTGGGGACCCGGTAAACCACCTCAACAAATTTAACGTGAGTACATTAATGATACAAGGCCCTCCTATGTTTGAAGTAGTTTCTCAAGCCTAAACTATTCTGTGGCTCAATATGTAATACCCATACAGTTTTCATACACAAGTTCTGATGATGCTTAAAAATGGAATAATCAGTCATCGAAATTAAGTCTGGGACTTGTTGAGATTTCCCCACCTTTTCTTCTTTGTCTTTTATGTCTTACAATAAATTTGAGGACTGATAGGAGGAGGAGGAGGAGGAGGAGGAGGAGGAGGAGGAGGAGGAGGGGTTACCTGTTGAAAACCTCGGGAAAATAATTAACGGGAAGTTTCTTTCACACATTACATTACTTCCCTTAAAGCGGTTTTGATTGTAAAATGATAATGACATATATTAAAGCCAAGTTGAGTAAATTAATTGTCATTTTATGCTAATCGAGCCGTAGGGATATCTCGTTCCCTAATAAACAATACACATTTAAAAGTGCAAGACTTTAACCCTCTCATTGTTGAGGCACTACACACATTTCGCTTCATTATTATATTATTTTCTCTCAATTATTCCTTCTTTTAAGCTATGAACAATCAATTTTCCTAGAAATTCACCAATCCTTATAACTTGTTCTCCTTTATTATTCGCTAATATTTTAATTTTCCATTATATCTTTTGGTACTTTATTCCTCCACTGATTAGGCACTGATCTGGTTTTCTGTCAGTCCTATAATAAACACACAATGTTCTCATTGGAACCTTCACTCTTTGTCGGAACTGTCTACAAGTCTCCACTACCCTAATTTCTATATAATTCCAATGAGCGGTTTTCATAGTTATTCAATTTGCCCCGCATTTCTGTACCCTCAACTTACTGTTCCACCTCCTTCTAATCCATTACATTTGTAGTCTTGTATAGTACTTCTGGTTCAAACTTTTGGAAGAGTATTTTGTGTAGCACTTTACCAAGACAATTTCTCTTACTTTCAGAATCCCCAAGCCGTCCGACACTTCGTGAACCTGGTGAAGAAGGGAAGTCTGCTTGACAGAGACACCGTATTCAGCTTGTTCAACCCAAAACACCGAGAACAAATGGTGGCACTGTTTGAAGTGCTGTACTCTGCAGTCGACTATGATACCTTCTTTAACACGGCAGTGTGGGCTAGAGACAAGATGAATCCCAGACAATTCCTGTACGCTTTCAGCGTTGCTCTCCTACATCGTCCAGATTGCCGAGGCTTGACTCTTCCTCCGGCATATGAGATTACACCCCACATGTTCCTCACCACCGATGTAGTCAGGGAGGCATACAAGGCAAAGATGACTAGGGTAAGTCACTTCTCATATACGTACACAGTTTTAACAATAAGCACGTATCCGTTTTGAACATCTTCCAGTCTATCCTAAATTATAAGGAAAACTTGCATTTTTGAGATAGTAATATCTATTTTGTCTCATTAAAGAAGTTTTTCCTGAATTACAAGCAAGAATTTAAGTCATGACTACCGTGCTGGGTATTTATTTAATTTAGAACTTCCTAAATACCAAGCATAAATCAAGGTTCTGTATAAATACTATTTTAAAACGGTACCTTGATAACAGAAAAAACATTTTAATTGTAGATGCTATCTAAGCTATGACTGGCATGTTGTGAGAGCACATAGAGAGTATAAATGCTGGAAAGTACTATACCGGGACCAAGCATTAGTGGCATCACATGTCATACAACGAAAGCATTTAACTGCTAATCTTTGGAACACTACATACGTTTAACTTTATAATTTAGACGAATTTATGAATTTTGTATTGGTCAGTACTTTATTTGATTGATTGTCTTTCGTTTTAGCAACCCATCTTGATTCCAATGAAATTTACGGGATCAGCAAATAACCCAGAGCAGAGAGTAGCATATTTTGGAGAGGACATTGGTATGAACTCTCACCATGCACACTGGCATATGGATTTCCCTTTCTGGTGGAAACCACATTATGACCACAACCACAGCAAAGACAGAAAGGGAGAACTCTTCTTCTACATGCATCATCAGATGGTTGCTCGGTATGTAAACACTAATCCCCTTGCACTTCTTAGTAAAACAACTACTTCCCTCGATTCACAAAATGTAAGATTTATTATAAAAACATAAGCAGTAATAACTTCATCACTTATTTGAAGATAGATAACATTCAAACGTCACAAAAAACTTAATTTTGACAACTTTGTGAATGACTTGTAACGAGCTTAATACTCTGTTAGTGTCAGTCGGTTCTCTTTACTATCAAAGTTTTCAACATTTAAAAGATAATTTATTGCCGTAGCTCAGAAGTTTCGTACTTTATGCATTTAAGAGGAATTCATAGTAATTTGAAAACTGTCAAAAACCTAGTATCTTCAGCACGTTGTTTGCTTTAATACTTAGTTGTAAGTGAGGCACGAGCTTAGCCTCTCATTGCATACATATAATATTTACAGTATTATGTGGCAAGTAATGAAGAAATGTAGTGTATACCTATAAGGGTACCCCTTACTTCTGCAACTGTAGTCTTATGAGCGTTATTAACTCACTTTCCTTTCTTATTGAGGCATGCATCATTTCGCGTTTTCTTTTGGTCATTAATGTCATTTAACAAACGGAAGGGAGATAAGGGACGGTCATGACAGTAATAGTTGAATTCTGAGCGGGATGTTTCAGGCGGTTTCATAACTGGATTTTCTCCGGGTTTTCCGGGTCGCCAGGCGAATGCTGGGTAGGTAAATTGCATCCCCCAATTTCCTGTCTCCCCATTTCACCTGTGTTATCATTTCATATCATATCTCATTCGATGGTCTCTTTCAGTGTAGAAGTGTCGGCGGGATGGACTACGGTCCTCAAGCCGGCCTAATGGGCCGATTGTGCAAGCTTGCCTGGCTTAATTTGTTTCGGGGCCACGGAGATTATCCTGGACCGTCGGGGAGTTTAGGAACCCCGCCCCCTGTACTGTAGTGCCACCTCATCCTCCCTCTCCGGGATGCTCCACTTGGATCATAGGCACAAAAGGCCAGTCTGGTCGAAGTGCCGAATCTCCTTCGAACAATGAGGCTGAGTGCGGAACTAATCACGTCAATTGGACTTTCTTATCAAGCAAATGCATTACTGAACAAGGTATCAACTTAATTTAGGTACCACGTGGATTAAATCCACATTATTCTCTGACAACACAAAAATATGGTGAACATCATAGTGTTTACCGATCTCCAAGAACCATATTTTAAGATTTTGTAACAAAAATATAAATAATTATTATGAATTAAAATATTCTTGACTTTAAAAGCCGCTTATTTTTTCTGCCGCACTCTGTACAAATAGTTTGAAATCGTGTAACTTCTCCTGTTCGAGGTAGTCTTAGCATGGAGGGCCCTTGGTCGACAGCATTTAACTTCATTTTGTGCATCTACTTTAGTAATGCGAATTGTTGACTCTTAATACATTCAACTGTATTATCTCCTGTAGCAAACCTGTTAGTTGTGAAAACAGGCCACCAAAATCTGCTTGTAAATCCAGTGACGAGCTTCACTAGAGCTTCAACTTTCAACGCTGATTGGGTAATTTTCTGTACTGCTACCTGTTTTTGTTATGTAAATATTTCGTATTCTTTGTTCGTCAGAGTTATAATTTACAGTTTAATGCATCTAGCCTTTAATGTATTTCCAAATCTCTTAAAATGTCGTTAAGATTGCACTCCTCTTGGCTCTGGGTGATCACTAAACAATAAAAATACATTTTAGCCATTTGAAATAATTAGTACTCGAATGAGCATCTCATTTGTACGTTAGAAGAAACTATTACCTCGGATATTTTTTCCTCTGGATTCTCTTTAACAATTTGTCTAACACTCCTATTTCTTCCGAGCAGAGGTTAAGTGCCCCAGTTCATCTACTGTACTTTCGATGGTGTTCTCTGTTTTAAGACATATGAGCTAGTTCAATCATTTAGACAGTGTTAAGTATTGTAGAAAACAAATAAACTAACTGAATTTTCCTAAAATATTTCAAATAAGAATTCTTCTTTTGACAGATAATACTGATTATAATGTAATTATGTAAATTTCAACATATTCTTAGGTCTAGATAGTTTTAAGGACGTGTTTGTTATACATGGCTACGTTTGGAATATATAATACACATAGATTATTTTTCTCATTAAAGTTAAGTTTAAATATAGATATAGCGTAACAACATAGTAAGAAGACAAACTATATATTTGTTTTTCTGATATATAGATTTGACGCCGAGAGACTTTCAAACAACCTCCCTGTGGTAGAACCTCTAGAATGGAACAAAAAGATCGTTGAAGGATTCGCGCCAGGAGCCATGTACGACAATGGACAGGAATTCCCTATGCGCCCTGACAATATCGGATTCCAGGATCTGCCCTGGCTCACTGTGCACGATATGCTCATGTATGAAGGACGAATCCGAGATGCCATTACCGCAGGCTTTGTTAAGACGGTAAGTTTATTAGTACAGTCTCATTGTTTCATAAAGAAATGGTGCATAACACTGCGTAGGGTTAGAATATCATACATATGTCTTTAAATAAGGCTAGAGTTTCAAGACGTCATTACTAATTTGTGTCAAATTAAAATCCCCGGCTGATTTTTCGACTGAAACACCGTGTATGTTGTAGAGCCAACATTTACTAAGAAGTATTATCTAGTCATCAGCTCAATCCTGATATTGCAATGTGGTTCTTCTTTTCCCCAGTGGGATGGCGATAGTGTCTGGCTGAATGACACGCAGGGTATCAACGTGCTTGGAGAGATTGTTGAATCATCGGCACACAGTGTGAATCCAGCATTCTACGGACAGCTCCATAATGACGGACACGTAATGCTATCAAAAGTGACAGATCCAAAGCTTCGTTATGGTCTACCTCCTGGTGTGATGGAACATTTCGAGACGGCTACCCGCGATCCTGCTTTCTTCCGACTGCACAAGCATGTTGACAATCTTTTCAAAATGCACAAGGACTTGCTCCCACCTTATCAAACACATGAGGTGAGCATCACAATTCTTTAACAATTTCAAACAATATTTTGTAAAAGAAAGAGCTATTTCAGCTGTGTGCAAGTGCACGCAAATTGTTTGGCAAGAAATAACACTATTTGAGATTTCAATCTAAAGAACAGAATAGAAGGGCCCAAACAGGAAAATGTCATTTTATCAGCTTTGATATGTTTCAGCTTCTTTTCCCAGAAGTTACCGTCGAAGCAGTGAAAGTGATAGGGGTCTGCAAGGCCAGTGTTCCCAATCATCTCATCACTTACTTTGATGAATCTCACATTGATCTAGGAAATGCTGTTTACACAACTGGTCAGCGGGAACAAGTTGACATCAAGGTAACGTCCATAAAACTGATGTACAGCTACAGAGCATGTACATACATCTTTGTGCACAGTGTAAGAATATTTAGAGCTACGTATAATCCACGTATTCTCTGTTGAAAGAGATGCCACATCGTGGTCCATAAAGCTAGCTCGTTTGCCCAAGCAGAAAAATTTGCCGTAGCTGAGTTTTCCCCTCTGATTATCATTCGTCAGAGAAAAGTCAATCAACCACACAATATTTCGGAAAGTAAAATGTCATTTTGACGAACTTCTGTATGTGGTTTGCAGAAGGGATCAAAGTTGATAGCTTTTCTTCACTAGCTCCTAAGTTTTTACACAGAAGAATTTCACGTACATTTTTGCCGTATTACCCTGTGTCAGGGATTCGACTTTAAAAGTATCTATTCCTTAATTACTTATGTCTGACAAGTTTACTTCAGAATATACTTCGAGGACGGGATTCGAACTCAGAACCTCTTAGATAGAAACCCGCCACACAAAGTGCAACAACGCAGCTACAAATGGGCAATCTCTCGAATTTAAAGTAGCATTCGTATTAAAACATTTAAATGCTATATTAGATACAGAATTATTAATTATGAAAATACGTTGGTTATATAAGTTAAAGCTAAATGTTAATACACTTGCTTGGTTAGCAATTCCAGAACGCTTTTGTATGAAATCACGAAAACAGAAGCAAGAATTCCTACTTAATGTAATCATAAATCAGTTGACATATTTGTGTTACCATTTATAGGTAACCACAGTAATTTGCGAGAGGGAAGCTTTGTTCATGTTAATCTCTTTCCATTACTGCCATTATTATGAAACATTATTTTCTGTTGCATAAGAAACTAATTTTGGAAGTGAATATATGTTAGTAATTTATTTTACAAAGTAGCTTTATGTGTTTATAGGCCGTTGTGAGCCGACTTAACCACGAGCCTTTCAAGTATGTGATAACTGTGAACTCGAAGAAGCCAGTTCATGGAGTCGCCCGAATTTTCATGTCACCGAAGTACAACTGGTTTGGTCAGAAGATTCCTCTTCATATTGCCCGTTGGGGAATGATCGAACTGGACAGGTTCCCTGTCAAATGTTAGTATAGAGTGCATGTATCTATTATTGTAATAATTGTCCATATCATGAACTTCTTACTTTAATCCATTTTAATATGAGTGGTGATCAAAAACTATGGTTGCAAGCCTGAAATGAAACGTGTACATTTTGTTTCCTACAAAAAAATACAGTCAAATGATAGAACATACATTGGAATATTGTTCAAAATGTTCTCCATATCGGTTTGGGTACTTGTCGCTTTGTGGGATGAGTTTGAATGTCCGTGTTCGGCATTTTGTCTCCTCGTCTGAAGCGAATCGTCAGCCTCCTAGGTATTCCTTCAGGTAAGGAAAACGGTGAAGTGGCTTGGAGTGAGGTCTAGCGAGGTAGTCTTCTCGTGCGCTGTCGTGAAGGAAGATGACGTCTTCACTGGGAGGTCCTGTATTGCTTCGCACAATCATGTCAAAGTCTGGCAGCATCAGTTAGTGGTCTCCAGAACCTCTTGGAGTGTGACACACGTGCTGTCCCAAAACACTGGCAGATGATGTTTATTTTGGGAGAGGAAAGGTGTCTTCACTCCGTTGATGGCTGCTTACTGGTAGGACTGTAGTGATGGATCCATATGTCGTCACCGTGACAAAGTGGAGAACAAAACTGTTCCCTTCCATGGAGAACCGTTGCAGACTTGCTTCTATGAGCTTCTCCTTCCTCGGTGACGTTTTCTCTACCAGCCACAAACTTTCGACACCATTCCTTGACATAGTGACAAGACTTCGCAAACCTCTACCAGCTGTTACATATTTCATCCACAGAAATCGAGTAACTGGGCGGATTTATTTCAGAGACCAGATTTGCTACATACAACTAGCACTATATGTGGCGGATAACTGCAATTCTGCAAAGTTGTTACCTACATCATACTACTAATTTCTCTGTAGGGAATCGAACTCCTGGAGTATTGGCCTTGTAACCTTATTTTCTTATCAGCCCTCGTACGTTTTATGAAATCATTATTGAGAAAACTATCGTTAACTGGAATAATTTCAATATTATTTAAAATATAAAAGTTTACTTAGGTATCTAAAGATAATCTTTACCATCTTACTCTTTTTGTTCATATTGTCACTAAAATGCATTTACATTTCTTTTTGCGTTATCTGTTAAATAGATTAATATAATTAAATATTGGAAATTTTGCAGTGGAGGTTGGAGACAATGTGATAACACGAAGCTCAGAAGATTCCATTGTGACCATCCCAGAACCAAGAAGTTTCCCTCATTTGATCAATTATGTGGAGAGGGCCATCAATGGTGAAGAGGAATATGTTGTCGATAAGGTGGGTTTTCTGTATTATAGTGTTTGGACGTTAACCTCAGAGACAGCCAAATCCAACCGTACAATCTGTTCGAATAAATCCTTTCGGAGATTTAAAGTAATAAATGAAATATGTCATAACCAAAAATTAATGTTAGCTGAAAAAGACAATGTGATTCTTGCAAATATTTACTTAATGGGTATCCTAGCATGTGATTAATGTGACTTTAAAATGTCGTGAAGAAAATTTGGTCTAAAGTAAATCGAGTTCTAAAATTACAATGCAACACCTGGTCCAAAACACAGATCTCCCTGTCAGTTACACTGAGGTGAAACGTTAACCTGGAAGACGACAATCTAAATTACTCTACAGCCAACTACAAATTTGAACCATTAATAACTTAGGCAACTATAAAGTGCAGTTTCCTGCCAGTTTCAGCATCTCGCGATAATTGAGATCGACTTGGGTAGAGACAGGAGAAGTTCAATGTAAGTACGTAGCTCGGGCTCAGAACACCACAAGGAGAAAGTCAAAAGCTAATTTTGAGCAACGATTTCTATTCATTTAAAACACAACAATGGCAAACTATATGTAGAAGAACAAGATAATAGGAAAGCTATCTCAAAATTTAAATGTTTTGCTGCTAACTGAATGTTGAGATCTGTGGTCCTGAATTATTTGGCGCTACCTAAACAAACAAATTTACATAGAAACAATGCAGAATATATTTTTTAACTTTTGTGTGCCAACATTTAGTGATTACATGAAAACAGTAGTTGAGGAAGATGTTTTGAAGCTTTATTAAAGTGTGCCATCAGCATTACGGTTATACAGTTTATCTATGAAAAGATTCAAACATAATTTAAGCACTATAGTCAAAAGTGAAATTGAGGAGAATATTTATAAATATAAGTTAAAGAATACAGTCAAAACTGAAAATTCTTCCGTTTTTTTTTTTTCCAAGTATTGTATCAAGCTATTCAAAGGAAATCACAACTTAGTTACTTTCACACTCTTATCTAATCAATAACGGATTGGTCATATCTCTTAAGTCCTCATTTGTACTTTTAGCCAAGCATTATGTAGAGAATACAATCAATATTAATAATTGGCAACAATATGGTTTCTGCTAAATAGCCAAAATGCCCACATTTTAAAATAAAGTGTAAAAGTCTGTTTCGCTCCCGGAATTATAAAATAAAATCCTGTTGAGATGACGAATATCATCATGGAAAATAGTTTCACCGTTTCTATTATATCATATTTCCTTATCAGATAATCTGATATCTGGGAACCAATTGTTCATAATCAACTTGCCTTTTTATTTTGTCTGTTAGACATTTCAAAAGTGAATGAAGGGTCCTTTCATTCTTTAATTTATTTTTCAGCCATGCCATGTCCCTTATATCCACCGATCTTCATTAAATGACGGTAGAAGTCATTGAAGTTGAACACATTCCGGTCATTTGAACCGTTCTCACGAGGCTGTTTCCAGGAACAAAGGCGGCCCAAGAGAACAAGTCTGGAGATATCTTTAGAAGCCACCAATAGGGCATTTCTGTCTCACACAGAGCTGTAGTCATTTGTTCCTCGTACCTCTTACTTCCTGGAACAGCTATAAAGGCTGACGTTTCCATTGGTCCACGATCAGCCTGATTTTGGAGGTTTATTGAGGGCTAAATTGAAGTTCAAGTTTGAAATGCATTTTATTCTTATTCACTTTCTTTGCTATGATTTGCTTTTTATAGTCCTATTGATTGAAGAATTGCCTCAACAATAATAAGTGTATTTCGTCTAGTTTCTCTATAGCGAACAGAGCTTTAATATTTTAGAACAATAGACGAAGTTGTTCATTCTTCAATCTCACATTCAACTTCGTAATTAGGGTACTCATTGTCATCATGGGGGGGGGGGGGGATTTGCCTTCTTCAAATTCCTATAAGATGTTGCAGTGTGTAAATCCTCTCCCTTTTTGTCCACGAGGCGCTTCAAGCCCCCAAAGTTCAGGGTTATTAATATCAATAAGTTGTTTTGGAGCCACAGTTTACGACATCCACCTAAGCAGTCCTATCCTATAACTTTCTCTGCAAATAAAATATCTGTTTCAAATTTACATACACGATTTCAGGAAGAGAGGAGCAAAATAGGATGTGCAAAGGTTGTAAGTTGACATGATTATTTTGTTTCAGTACCACCGTCACTGTGGATTCCCTCACCGGCTGCTGCTACCTAAGGGTAAACCAGAAGGAATGACCTACAGAATCTACGTGATCATCACCGACTACGATAAGGATATTGTAAGTTTTCGCTGTCGTAAAATGCTGGATTTTGTATCTTAAATACTTTACATATGAACACAATCAAACGTCATTTTAGCATCTATTCTTTATTTTAACTTTACTGTAAATTTACAGGTTATATTTAATTAGTAAAAACGTATATAGTAGTGCCATAGGAAGAAACCAATCCTGATTAACTGTCAGTTACGTAATTCAGAAACCCACCCCTAAATTTAAATCAGTTTCATGAACACCAATGCAGGTGTTACTTAGTTGTCGGACTTCCATGGGTATAAGCGTGAATTTAATAATGTATTAATGAGTTAATAAACAGGAATGGGCAGGTTGGTGGTTCCAGGAGACCTTTAATATTCACTACTAGAATGATTCAGTAACTAAGAACCGCTGCACATAAAACTGTCGAGCTTCAATCCAAGATGATATGGTTTCCTCAACACCCTTTCTCAGTAATGTAAATTTCAGACGAAACAAACATGATTGTACTTTCTGTGACTGTTAAAAATGAACTCTGTGAGGTAAGGGATGTTGGAATTGTTAATGCGGATATAGAAACCTGCAGAAATTAAAAAGTTAACTAAATAACGTTATGGTTAATGATCAAACAAAATGTAAGGAAGACGAACAAACACGACCTCACGTCCTTCACTCATCATAGGAGATTTGAAGTATCACGTGAACAGCAAAATCATAAAAGTCGACGTGTAACCTTACAGAGTTATTTGACTCTTTGTTTGGTGCAAACGTTTCAGAACATCTAGGTTTAATGGACTAGAACATGGAGATTCTATAAATTGTGACCGTGGAACTTACATTCACGATAATTCACGTGACATATACAAAGAGGAACAGTAATCCATCTTAAAAGAATAGAAAAGAATACTAATATAAAGCTTCTGATTTTGAAATTAAATTACCTTAGTTATAGTTATAGTTATAGTATTAATAGAAGTGTACTTATTGGTTGAAAATTGGTGGGAGCTGATACATGGCTAAGTCAACATGCCAACTACTAGCTCAAGAGATGGTGATACTGCCAATTTAAATTTTACTGTCGATACCTATATGGAAACGATTATTATTATTATTATTATTATTATTATTATTATTATTATTATTATTATTATTATTATTATTATTATTATTATTATTATTATTATTATTATTATTATTATTATTATTATTATTATTATTATTATTATTATTATTATTATTATTATTATTATTATTATTATTATTATTATTATTATTATTATTATTATTATTATTATTATTATTATTATTATTATTATTATTATTATTATTATTATTATTATTATTATTATTATTATTATTATTATTATTATTATTATTATTATTATTATTATTATTATTATTATTATTATTATTATTATTATTATTATTATTATTATTATTATTATTATTATTATTATTATTATTATTATTATTATTATTATTATTATTATTATTATTATTATTATTATTATTATTATTATTATTATTATTATTATTATTATTATTATTATTATTATTATTATTATTATTATTATTATTATTATTATTATTATTATTATTATTATTATTATTATTATTATTATTATTATTATTATTATTATTATTATTATTATTATTATTATTATTATTATTATTATTATTATTATTATTATTATTATTATTATTATTATTATTATTATTATTATTATTATTATTATTATTATTATTATTATTATTATTATTATTATTATTATTATTATTATTATTATTATTATTATTACTATTATTACTATTACTATTATTACTATTACTATTATTACTATTACTATTATTACTATTACTATTACTACTATTACTATTACTACTATTACTATTACTACTATTACTATTACTATTATTACTATTACTATTATTATTATTATTATTATTATTATTATTATTATTATTATTATTATTATTATTATTATTATTATTATTATTATTATTATTATTATTATTATTATTATTATTATTATTATTATTATTATTATTATTATTATTATTATTATTATTATTATTATTATTATTATTATTATTATTATTATTATTATTATTATTATTATTATTATTATTATTATTATTATTATTATTATTATTATTATTATTATTATTATTATTATTATTATTATTATTATTATTATTATTATTATTATTATTATTATTATTATTATTATTATTATTATTATTATTATTATTATTATTATTATTATTATTATTATTATTATTATTATTATTATTATTATTATTATTATTATTATTATTATTATTATTATTATTATTATTATTATTATTATTATTATTATTATTATTATTATTATTATTATTATTATTATTATTATTATTATTATTATTATTATTATTATTATTATTATTATTATTATTATTATTATTATTATTATTATTATTATTATTATTATTATTATTATTATTATTATTATTATTATTATTATTATTATTATTATTATTATTATTATTATTATTATTATTATTATTATTATTATTATTATTATTATTATTATTATTATTATTATTATTATTATTATTATTATTATTATTATTATCATCATCATCATCATCATTACTTGGTAATGGTAGCATCAGGTACATTGATGGCTCATTTTGTGAATAGTTGACAGCGTATAGCATTTGTCACAACTCGCCACTTGCATGTTAGCTACAAAGTAAATAGAAAGTACATTTAGCCAAATAGTCTACAGTGAGGTCGACACATTGGGTATAAAGAACGGGATGTAGGCAAACTTCCAACAAACAACAGCAAACTTCTGATATTGGTATGAAACTATCCTGATGTGCATTATAGTATAAGTGTCACTCATGATGCTTCAAAGTCACTGACAGCCAGCTTATATTTTGACACTAACGCAAGCCCGCCTCGGTAGTGTGGTGGTAGGAAGTCTGCCTCACGTTCAAGCGGTCCTGAGTTCGAATGTCGGTTAGGATGAATTACCCGGATAAGGTTTTTCCAGGGTTTTCCCTTATCCTGAAAGACGAATGTCGGGTAACTCTAATCTCTATGAACCCTGGGCTCATTTGAGCATTACTTCACCTATTCCATTCATCCTCCGATATGACTTAATGTTGGAGGACGTGAAAAAAAACCACTAATGTCTAGAAAATACACTTAATGAGCTCTAAACGTAGGAAGATTCTCCTTCAAAGTTTTACAATAAGCTAGCATGAATCTTTGACACATAATTTTATAATTTTCAGATTAAGTCTGACTGGAAACCAGAAGATATTGAAAATCTGTCATCTCTCGGCTACTGCGGAGTATTAGAAGGAAAGATTCCTGATGCAAAGCCCATGGGATTCCCCTTCGACAGACGCATTACATCTGAAGAAGAGTTCTTTACACAGAACATGAAGGTTGTGGACGTTACCATTACGAATGTGAAGCAGAAGCCAGCTGACCAGGAATAAGAGTTCACAGACAGCAATTACAACAAAACTCATTTTTTCTATTTCGATTGTAAACACTTCTATGTGCAAAGAAAAATCGGTATTGTATTATATGAGATTTCCAAGCGAATGTACATGTATCCGTTTCGATTCAGTGAAACATGTTGGCACACTGAGTTGTAACAAAACGTTTTATGAATGAATAAATGAAATGATACTGTAACTAATGCTTTTTGTTTTATTTTTTGGAAAACCATAGAAACCTTTCAGAAGCATGCTACTTGAAAACTTGGTCAAGATTTGTAAGAAATCTGAGACCCTAAGTGGTGTAATATGCCCACTCACTACAAATTCATGCGTGACATAGTAATGTAATCTGGCCAGTAGTCCCGTACTATGTCTGTTTTGAGGAAGTGTTCATACGTACTTTTGTAAACCAAACAATCAGAGCAATAGTTGATGTCATAACAGGTAAAGGCAATGTGACTCCACACTATGTCTGTTTTGAGGAAGTGTTCATACGTACTTTTGTAAACCAAACAATCAGAGCAATAGTTGATGTCATAACAGGTAAAGGCAATGTGACTCCACACTATGTCTGTTTTGAGGAAGTGTTGATACGTACTTTTGTAAACCAAACTATCAGAGCAATAGTTGATGTCATAACAGGTAAAGGCAATGTGACTCCACACTATGTCTGTTTTGAGGAAGTGTTGATACGTACTTTTGTAAACCAAACTATCAGAGCAATAGTTGATGTCATAACAGGTAAAGGCAATGTGACTCCACACTATGTCTGTTTTGAGGAAGTGTTGATACGTACTTTTGTAAACCAAACAATCAGAGCAATAGTTGATGTCATAACAGGTAAAGGCAATGTGACTCCACACTATGTCTGTTTTGAGGAAGTGTTGATACGTACTTTTGTAAACCAAACTATCAGAGCAATAGTTGATGTCATAACAGGTAAAGGCAATGTGACTCCACACTATGTCTGTTTTGAGGAAGTGTTGATACGTACTTTTGTAAACCAAACAATAAGAGCAATAGTTGATGTCATAACAGGTAAAGGCAATGTGACTCCACACTATGTCTGTTTTGAGGAAGTGTTGATACGTACTTTTGTAAACCAAACTATCAGAGCAATAGTTGATGTCATAACAGGTAAAGGCAATGTGACTCCACACTATGTCTGTTTTGAGGAAGTGTTGATACGTACTTTTGTAAACCAAACTATCAGAGCAATAGTTGATGTCATAACAGGTAAAGGCAATGTGACTCCACACTATGTCTGTTTTGAGGAAGTGTTGATACGTACTTTTGTAAACCAAACTATCAGAGCAATAGTTGATGTCATAACAGGTAAAGGCAATGTGACTCCACACTATGTCTGTTTTGAGGAAGTGTTGATACGTACTTTTGTAAACCAAACAATCAGAGCAATAGTTGATGTCATAACAGGTAAAGGCAATGTGACTCCACACTATGTCTGTTTTGAGGAAGTGTTGATACGTACTTTTGTAAACCAAACTATCAGAGCAATAGTTGATGTCATAACAGGTAAAGGCAATGTGACTCCACACTATGTCTGTTTTGAGGAAGTGTTGATACGTACTTTTGTAAACCAAACTATCAGAGCAATAGTTGATGTCATAACAGGTAAAGGCAATGTGTGTGCACACTATGTCTGTTTTGAGGAAGTGTTGATACGTACTTTTGTAAACCAAACTATCAGAGCAATAGTTGATGTCATAACAGGTAAAGGCAATGTGACTCCACACTATGTCTGTTTTGAGGAAGTGTTGATACGTACTTTTGTAAACCAAACTATCAGAGCAATAGTTGATGTCATAACAGGTAAAGGCAATGTGACTCCACACTATGTCTGTTTTGAGGAAGTGTTGATACGTACTTTTGTAAACCAAACTATCAGAGCAATAGTTGATGTCATAACAGGTAAAGGCAATGTGACTCCACACTATGTCTGTTTTGAGGAAGTGTTGATACGTACTTTTGTAAACCAAACTATCAGAGCAATAGTTGATGTCATAACAGGTAAAGGCAATGTGACTCCACACTATGTCTGTTTTGAGGAAGTGTTGATACGTACTTTTGTAAACCAAACAATCAGAGCAATAGTTGATGTCATAACAGGTAAAGGCAATGTGTGTGCACACTATGTCTGTTTTGAGGAAGTGTTGATACGTACTTTTGTAACCCAAACTATCAGAGCAATAGTTGATGTCATAACAGGTAAAGGCAATGTGACTCCACACTATGTCTGTTTTGAGGAAGTGTTGATACGTACTTTTGTAAACCAAACTATCAGAGCAATAGTTGATGTCATAACAGGTAAAGGCAATGTGACTCCACACTATGTCTGTTTTGAGGAAGTGTTGATACGTACTTTTGTAAACCAAACTATCAGAGCAATAGTTGATGTCATAACAGGTAAAGGCAATGTGACTCCACACTATGTCTGTTTTGAGGAAGTGTTGATACGTACTTTTGTAAACCAAACTATCAGAGCAATAGTTGATGTCATAACAGTTAAAGGCAATGTGACTCCACACTATGTCTGTTTTGAGGAAGTGTTGATACGTACTTTTGTAAACCAAACTATCAGAGCAATAGTTGATGTCATAACAGGTAAAGGCAATGTGACTCCACACTATGTCTGTTTTGAGGAAGTGTTGATACGTACTTTTGTAAACCAAACTATCAGAGCAATAGTTGATGTCATAACAGGTAAAGGCAATGTGACTCCACACTATGTCTGTTTTGAGGAAGTGTTGATACGTACTTTTGTAAACCAAACTATCAGAGCAATAGTTGATGTCATAACAGGTAAAGGCAATGTGACTCCACACTATGTCTGTTTTGAGGAAGTGTTGATACGTACTTTTGTAAACCAAACTATCAGAGCAATAGTTGATGTCATAACAGGTAAAGGCAATGTGACTCCACACTATGTCTGTTTTGAGGAAGTGTTGATACGTACTTTTGTAAACCAAACAATCAGAGCAATAGTTGATGTCATAACAGGTAAAGGCAATGTGACTCCACACTATGTCTGTTTTGAGGAAGTGTTGATACGTACTTTTGTAAACCAAACTATCAGAGCAATAGTTGATGTCATAACAGTTAAAGGCAATGTGACTCCACACTATGTCTGTTTTGAGGAAGTGTTGATACGTACTTTTGTAAACCAAACTATCAGAGCAATAGTTGATGTCATAACAGTTAAAAGCAATGTGTGTCCACACTATGTCTGTTTTGAGGAAGTGTTGATACTGTGACTTTGTGGGTTCGTGAAATGAAAAGTCCAATTACACCACTCAACAATGTTCTTTATTTCCACCGACTTACAGTTAAACTCTTGCCAATTACACAGAATTACTTGCTGCACACAGTTACAGTTCACCAGTTCGTCCGTTACAATTTCCTTGTACTCGCGGTTACGTAAGCTCCGGTACACCTTCACAGTTACGTACAGTCTTCCGTTGCACAATCTTCTCGTACATTAACACGTCACTGACTAACTCTTACACCAAGAACTGACTGTCTCCTCACTCACTAACTGACAAAACCAACTCAACTCTGTCCGTCTGTAACCCTCTTTATATAGGAATATCGCCGGTTTCTAGTGACCAGGGGAATGTTCCAGATTCCGTAATTTCGAGAAACAGGTGTAGAGAAACAGACGACACAGTCATGTTTTTCCCCTGACCACAGCCTGTCACCACTATAGGACAAACGAGGCGAGGGCGTGGCTAACCGAACCTTCCCTGTCTCCCGCTCTCAGCTGCTTCACAGGGTGTTCCAGCGCTCGCGTTACAATACGTACTTTTGTAAACCAAACTATCAGAGCAATAGTTGATGTCATAACAGTTAAAGGCAATGCGGCTCAAGAAATTTGACTGATTTTATAATGTTAGAAAGCTTCTTCTAAATATTAGTATCAAAATAAAGGACACCTAATACTATATTGACCATACCTGATGTTTTAATTCAAAGTGAAGCTTAAATATAAAAACTTCTGTTAGCTTTAGCTTTATATTTTAAAATATTCCCCTCAAGTACAACAAATGATGATACACTCATCTGTCAACATTACTTCCAATACATTTCCTTACTTAAACAAAACTAGCAAGGGTTTTGTGAAGAGTTCATTCACTTTCAGTTTAACTTAATTTCATGAGTAAATTTATGAATGCAAATAATTCAGTTCTAAGAATCACAGTATTTTATCAAGAGATATTGGTCTAGGAGTGGTGTGGGCTGTACAACAACAGACATATGAGCACAGAGTTTAGCTTTGCTTGCTGGAGACATCCCAGTCTAAATCTAACTTTGCTAATTACAAGAGCGGATCAATAGCAAACTTTGTACTTAAGCCTGAATCTTGCAAGAGTTCTCACTAAAACCCTTCACCTCAAACGATTCTAAATACCAAAGTATTTGCTTTAATGTCTTTACTTCGAAAACGGCATTAGCAATTTTTTAAAAACATCAAAATTTAAAATATTGCCCTGGAAATATACAATTTTATGTACAATGCATACTATTTCATTTTTATAAAATGTTATATAATTTCAAAACTTTCAGAAGACGACAAAGGCTTGCAGGAACAAAACTAAATAATTTATTAAAACTGTGATTCACATTTTCCACTTTTAGCAATAAGACTATCGCATTGAACTTTTCAGTTTAACTTACCTCTGCAAGCCTTGTCCTACACAGGCAGCGGCGTGGCAGAGTGGATATGCTGCTTGACTCTCACCACGGCGGGCCGGGTTCGAACCCATGAGACCGCATGCGGCGGCTTTTGTCCCGGTCCTCCGATTGCCTCCGAAGTCTCATTCCCTCGGTGCTTCATTTTCATCTCATGCATGATCAGTGTTACCGCCTGCGGTGCCGTATGTAGTAAAAGCTGGCGTTAAATACTATATGTTCATTTATTATTGTACTAAACTCGGCTAGTGTGAAAGAACATTATTGACTACCATTAATTGACCTAATATTGATGTGAAGTATTAAAGCTCGGACCTTAAAGTACAGCACAGTAAGTCGCCATTGGTATATGTGTCTCGTACCCCGTAGTGGTTTACAAATGCTAGTCAGTCGTACTGATATATTGGCTAGAGCAAACGGACTTTGTACTACATACAGCTAGTGTGGAAGAACATTATTAATTTCCATTAATTGACCTCTTATTGATGTGAAGTATTAAAGCTCGGACCTTAAAGTACAGCACAGTAAGTCGCCATTGGTATATGTGTCTCGTACCCCGTAGTGGTTTACAAATGCTAGTCAGTCGTACTGATATATTGGCTAGAGCAAACGGACTTTGTACTACATACAGCTAGTGTGTAAGAACATTATTAATTTCCATTAATTGACCTCTTATTGATGTGAAGTATTAAAGCTCAGACCTTAAAGTACAGCACAGTAAGTCGCCATTGGTATATGTGTCTCGCACCCCGTAGTGGCTTACAAATGCTAGTCAGTCGTACTGATATATTGGCTAGAGCAAACGGACTTTGTACTACATACAGCTAGTGTGGAAGAACATTATTAATTTCCATTAATTGACCTCTTATTGATGTGAAGTATTAAAGCTCGGACCTTAAAGTACAGCACAGTAAGTCGCCATTGGTATATGTGTCTCGCACCCCGTAGTGGCTTACAAATGCTAGTCAGTCGTACTGATATATTGGCTAGAGCAAACGGACTTTGTGCTACATACAGCTAGTGTGTAAGAACATTATTAATTTCCATTAATTGACCTCTTATTGATGTGAAGTATTAAAGCTCGGACCTTAAAGTACAGCACAGTAAGTCGCCATTGGTATATGTGTCTCGTACCCCGTAGTGGTTTACAAATGCTAGTCAGTCGTACTGATATATTGGCTAAAGCAAACGGACTTTGTACTACATACAGCTAGTGTGTAAGAACATTATTAATTTCCATTAATTGACCTCTTATTGATGTGAAGTATTAAAGCTCGGACCTTAAAGTACAGCACAGTAAGTCGCCATTGGTATATGTGTCTCGTACCCCGTAGTGGTTTACAAATGCTAGTCAGTCGTACTGATATATTGGCTAGAGCAAACGGACTTTGTACTACATACAGCTAGTGTGTAAGAACATTATTAATTTCCATTAATTGACCTCTTATTGATGTGAAGTATTAAAGCTCGGACCTTAAAGTACAGCACAGTAAGTCGCCATTGGTATATGTGTCTCGTACCCCGTAGTGGTTTACAAATGCGAGTCTCTTTTACTGACACTTTGCCTAGAGCAAACGGACTTTGTACTACATACAGCTAGTGTGTAAGAACATTATTAATTTCCATTAATTGACCTCTTATTGATGTGAAGTATTAAAGCTCGGACCTTAAAGTACAGCACAGTAAGTCGCCATTGGTATATGTGTCTCGTACCCCGTAGTGGTTTACAAATGCTAGTCAGTCGTACTGATATATTGGCTAGAGCAAACGGACTTTGTACTACATACAGCTAGTGTGGAAGAACATTATTAATTTCCATTAATTGACCTCTTATTGATGTGAAGTATTAAAGCTCGGACCTTAAAGTACAGCACAGTAAGTCGCCATTGGTATATGTGTCTCGTACCCCGTAGTGGTTTACAAATGCTAGTCAGTCGTACTGATATATTGGCTAGAGCAAACGGACTTTGTACTACATACAGCTAGTGTGTAAGAACATTATTAATTTCCATTAATTGACCTCTTATTGATGTGAAGTATTAAAGCTCAGACCTTAAAGTACAGCACAGTAAGTCGCCATTGGTATATGTGTCTCGCACCCCGTAGTGGCTTACAAATGCTAGTCAGTCGTACTGATATATTGGCTAGAGCAAACGGACTTTGTGCTACATACAGCTAGTGTGTAAGAACATTATTAATTTCCATTAATTGACCTCTTATTGATGTGAAGTATTAAAGCTCGGACCTTAAAGTACAGCACAGTAAGTCGCCATTGGTATATGTGTCTCGTACCCCGTAGTGGTTTACAAATGCTAGTCAGTCGTACTGATATATTGGCTAAAGCAAACGGACTTTGTACTACATACAGCTAGTGTGTAAGAACATTATTAATTTCCATTAATTGACCTCTTATTGATGTGAAGTATTAAAGCTCGGACCTTAAAGTACAGCACAGTAAGTCGCCATTGGTATATGTGTCTCGTACCCCGTAGTGGTTTACAAATGCTAGTCAGTCGTACTGATATATTGGCTAGAGCAAACGGACTTTGTACTACATACAGCTAGTGTGTAAGAACATTATTAATTTCCATTAATTGACCTCTTATTGATGTGAAGTATTAAAGCTCGGACCTTAAAGTACAGCACAGTAAGTCGCCATTGGTATATGTGTCTCGTACCCCGTAGTGGTTTACAAATGCGATTCTCTTTTACTGACACTTTGCCTAGAGCAAACGGACTTTGTACTACATACAGCTAGTGTGTAAGAACATTATTAATTTCCATTAATTGACCTCTTATTGATGTGAAGTATTAAAGCTCGGACCTTAAAGTACAGCACAGTAAGTCGCCATTGGTATATGTGTCTCGTACCCCGTAGTGGTTTACAAATGCTAGTCAGTCGTACTGATATATTGGCTAGAGCAAACGGACTTTGTACTACATACAGCTAGTGTGGAAGAACACTATTAATTTCCATTAATTGACCTCTTATTGATGTGAAGTATTAAAGCTCGGACCTTAAAGTACAGCACAGTAAGTCGCCATTGGTATATGTGTCTCGTACCCCGTAGTGGTTTACAAATGCTAGTCAGTCGTACTGATATATTGGCTAGAGCAAACGGACTTTGTACTACATACAGCTAGTGTGTAAGAACATTATTAATTTCCATTAATTGACCTCTTATTGATGTGAAGTATTAAAGCTCGGACCTTAAAGTACAGCACAGTAAGTCGCCATTGGTATATGTGTCTCGTACCCCGTAGTGGTTTACAAATGCTAGTCAGTCGTACTGATATATTGGCTAGAGCAAACGGACTTTGTGCTACATACAGCTAGTGTGTAAGAACATTATTAATTTCCATTAATTGACCTCTTATTGATGTGAAGTATTAAAGCTCGGACCTTAAAGTACAGCACAGTAAGTCGCCATTGGTATATGTGTCTCGTACCCCGTAGTGGTTTACAAATGCTAGTCGGTCGTACTGATATATTGGCTAGAGCAAACGGACTTTGTACTACATACAGCTAGTGTGTAAGAACATTATTAATTTCCATTAATTGACCTCTTATTGATGTGAAGTATTAAAGCTCGGACCTTAAAGTACAGCACAGTAAGTCGCCATTGGTATATGTGTCTCGTACCCCGTAGTGGTTTACAAATGCTAGTCAGTCGTACTGATATATTGGCTAGAGCAAACGGACTTTGTACTACATACAGCTAGTGTGTAAGAACATTATTAATTTCCATTAATTGACCTCTTATTGATGTGAAGTATTAAAGCTCGGACCTTAAAGTACAGCACAGTAAGTCGCCATTGGTATATGTGTCTCGTACCCCGTAGTGGCTTACAAATGCTAGTCAGTCGTACTGATATATTGGCTAGAGCAAACGGACTTTGTACTACATACAGCTAGTGTGGAAGAACATTATTAATTTCCATTAATTGACCTCTTATTGATGTGAAGTATTAAAGCTCGGACCTTAAAGTACAGCACAGTAAGTCGCCATTGGTATATGTGTCTCGTACCCCGTAGTGGCTTACAAATGCTAGTCAATCGTACTGATATATTGGCTAGAGCAAACGGACTTTGTACTACATACAGCTAGTGTGTAAGAACATTATTAATTTCCATTAATTGACCTCTTATTGATGTGAAGTATTAAAGCTCGGACCTTAAAGTACAGCACAGTAAGTCGCCATTGGTATATGTGTCTCGTACCCCGTAGTGGTTTACAAATGCTAGTCAGTCGTACTGATATATTGGCTAGAGCAAACGGACTTTGTACTACATACAGCTAGTGTGTAAGAACATTATTAATTTCCATTAATTGACCTCTTATTGATGTGAAGTATTAAAGCTCGGACCTTAAAGTACAGCACAGTAAGTCGCCATTGGTATATGTGTCTCGTACCCCGTAGTGGTTTACAAATGCTAGTCAGTCGTACTGATATATTGGCTAGAGCAAACGGACTTTGTACTACATACAGCTAGTGTGTAAGAACATTATTAATTTCCATTAATTGACCTCTTATTGATGTGAAGTATTAAAGCTCGGACCTTAAAGTACAGCACAGTAAGTCGCCATTGGTATATGTGTCTCGTACCCCGTAGTGGTTTACAAATGCTAGTCAGTCGTACTGATATATTGGCTAGAGCAAACGGACTTTGTACTACATACAGCTAGTGTGTAAGAACATTATTAATTTCCATTAATTGACCTCTTATTGATGTGAAGTATTAAAGCTCAGACCTTAAAGTACAGCACAGTAAGTCGCCATTGGTATATGTGTCTCGTACCCCGTAGTGGCTTACAAATGCGAGTCTCTTTTACTGACACTTTGCCTAGAGCAAACGGACTTTGTGCTACACACAGCTAGTGTGGAAGAACAAGGAGTTTCCAATAATTTGAAGTATCATACATTTTGCGTAATACAGTAAAGCCTGCCTAAAGCGAATCCTTTATATCCCGCAAACCTGGAAATCGGAAAATAAGTTTCGGAACGGAGCTACTTCCTATGTCAAATTACACTGTATGCCGGAAAACTGTATAACGTGGAAACGGAAAAGGCTTTTCTGGAACGGTTTGTGTAATTAACTTGATTAAAACGGATTACTCTATGTGTAATGGGTTACAACGTACGTGTTTTAGTACGTTCGGTAATATTGAGAGCGTTCCATGATCCTAATTTAATCTTTCGAGGAAAACGTTAAGCAAACCTTTAGCTTTCGACACACATGGTAAGTAGTGTGCTCATCCTCTTGTTTAGCTGTTACAAGTGATAAAATACGAGTAAAGGAAAACTGAGAACTTTGTTGATTTGTAAAAGCATAGTCCCTGTATACAAACATTCTGGTGTTTGTGTTCTAAACATAAGATATTATCACTTTAAGAAAAAAAGTTGGTGTTACTGAAGAACACGGAAAACACAAACGCCCAGCTGAAGAATCAAATGTAGTATTTAAAGTTTGGAAAACTCAGATTTATGAGATTTTGGAAAAGTATAAAAATTAAAGACGAGTGGTTAAAGGGAACAGCAGGACATGTGAAAGAGATCACAAAATGTACAGAGTATGACAAGCTAAATTGTCCTGTGTTCCCATTTCTGGACCATTTCAGAAATTCCAATGGATGACTCGAGAGTTTCTGTGACGTTGATATGCAGACAGACAAACTAGACGATAAACTACAGTTATATACGTATGTTGACAATATAGTACATAGCACATATCAGTCTATTATTATTTACACGTAATTCTATATTATTGATTCACTGTAAACCTTTACGACTACTTAATAATTTCTTTGTATTTAAACACAAACCTCCGTATAACAGAAACCTGTGTCAACGGAAATAAATGTTGTAGAGGTTTTACTGTACAAGCTTTCAATACTCTGCATTTCATGTGAATGGACTCATCTGTCTTAATTTTTGTTGTTCATTTATTTAAAGGAGAATTAAAGCTGCACGTTGTTTTATTCTGTTGCCAGATTTTTCAGAATGGAAAAGTGAATGTTGAAGCTCCTAGGAGGACTGATCCTACATCAGTTAAGCTAAGGGAAGTAAGCATGACTAACAAGAAGTTGATGTGCCACCTATATGCACAGAGCGTAAAATTAGCACATTTTCGTGCTCAGTGTCCACAACTTGTAGTTTATATGGAAAGGGCTTCAACCAACGTAACCTGTATTGTTTGTCAACGCTTGTCGAGTACTGACACATATATCATGTGGAACGTGCTTTTGTTTGTCTCTGTAATTGCCTTGGTTAGGGCTGTAGAAGAACCAAATGCTAGTGTATCCCATATTCCATATACAGCAACGAGTGTGGGCGAAATTAAAATTGGTAAGTACTTTTACAACATAATGAATGTCTTCTTCTACCTCCATGGATTAGGTTATAGCCTGTTCCGCTCTCACATCGATCCATCGTTTCCTAGGTCGTCCTATTGATCTTCGTCCTTTCGGTTTATATTGCATTATTTATTTAGGGATTCTCTCTGGAGTCATTATTCCTAAATGTTGGAGCCAATTTTCTCTATATCCCATTAATTTTAATAAAACAGAATTGATGTTTAATTCATTTCTTATGTCTTCATTTCTAAGTTGATCTTCCCTTGTACATCCCTTAACAGATCTTAGGAAACGCATTTATGCTGCTTGTATTTTACTAAAATATTTGTTTCTTAATATCCATGCCTCGCTTCCATATAGCAAGACAGGGAGGGCCATGACAGAATAAAAATTTAGTTGAGTTTCTCTTCTTGTTTTTATCTTTTACTGTTCTCTTAATTGTTCCAGTGCTTGAAACTTACTTATTTTCTGATTTGTATATTGATCCATTTCATAACTTAGGTCGCATCCAAGATACTTAAAATGTGACACTTGTTCAATAATATTATTCTCAATTAGAATTTTGTCCTTACCGAGTATTTGCCGTGGAATGCCATTACCTTGGCTTTTTTATTTGAAATTTTCATATTATATATTTTACTGATTTTATTCAATTCATACATTGCTTTTTGCACCTTATCCTCATTGTTAAAAATTAAAACTACGTCATCAGCAAACATGAATATATTTAACGTTCTTTGTCCTATATTCATACCACTATTTACTTTAAACTTCCATTTGTTTAAAATATCGTCTAGATATATATTAAATAAAATGGGTGATAGACTGCATCCTTGTTTAAGTCCTTCATTTATTCTAATTTCTTCTGTTAACTTCCCATTTACTTCAATAACCATTATGTTATCTACGTATAAACTTTGTATGATTTTAATCAAATGCTCTCATTCTTAATGAATATTTATGGTACAACTCTGTTAGTTATCCATTAATTCAAATACAACATACTCCTGGAAGCATTTGCAGGTAAAACAATGCAACTTTTATTATAATGACTTGGTCCATAAGCCCTGGTGTTTACTTATGTGACAGTTTTACGTGAAAAATAAAATATTTTGGTAATGTGTGTTTTTGTTACTCTAACAATTGTGTGTTTAGTTTTTGTATGCTTGTATATGATTTGTTCTTTTTAGATCAATAAAATGGAGTGTCAAGTCAACAACAAAGAGCAGCTTCGTAATAGTAGTTTCTGTGGTGCTTTTGACACCTCCATTAAACACTAAAGCAGAAATTGTCCACAGTAGTATTTGTGGTCGACTTGACACTCCATTTTATTGACCTGAAACGACAAAAAAAAAAAAAAAAAAAAAAAACAATATATAACCATACAAAAACTAAACAATTATTTTGTACAATATCAATTCTATATTGTTTAAGATAAAACATACTGCCAAAGTATTTTAAAGCATTCACTTAAAAATACCAGCACTTATGCACACAACTTAAATAAACTCGGGTTAATATTAGTTCAAATCGATGCAGACCATGCAGACTGAGACTTCTAATATTTCTTTGACGTTCATTGTAACATCTTAGATATACAGAGATGTGAAAATAAGGTAGAATGACGTTCTATTTTAATTGTTTTGTAGTGTTTAACGCCGGTTCCCACCGTATACGGCACCACAGGCGGTGAACACTGATATATTTAGATGAAATGATTTGACAGAATAATTTTTGGAAGGAAAAGTTGCAGTTCTAATTTTGGGGTGCCTTTGTGGAACTTACTAATGTGGAATGAGGCTTGAATGAGCTCGGAATCCACTTATTTGAGATTTGAACACATTTGGACAAGGAAAACTCGGAGAAAAGCCTTATTGGAGCAACTTTGCATGTCTGAAATTCAAAGTTAAGTCCACCAGTTCGGAAGACAGACGCCACAGAAATGACAGCTTTAAGCAGGAATTGCGTGTAAATTACCTGCGAATTAGCACGCGTAATTTACATATAAAATACGGAATGCAGAAAGCTGTTTTCTGAAGGAATAAGAAGCTAACGTTTTTGATTTTTAATACTTAAGCATCATATGCTCACCCCTAAAAAGTCTATTTGTGCTCTGATCTATTCAGACATCCTTCCTATATCAAATAATGTGTCAATGACAGATCGAACTTGGATTATTGATATTTTATATGAGTCAATAATAATGCAGAAGCCATAATGTTTATTTTAAACTGTTATATTTTACAAAGACTTTTTAGTTTCAAATAAAATCCCTTACTTACTTTAATCCGTGTTTTTCTGATTTGCTTGTAATAATGAACAATATTTCACTTGACACAAAACATTTACATATGAATTTGGTCCCGGCTGGGTATTCGATTGGTTTATGATACGGACGGGATTTGGCCAGTCTTGATGTATTGTACCTTTATCCCAAGGATCCACGACAGTGCAGAGGGCAGGGTCCTTAATATTTTCCAGTCGGCTGGGTTTGAAACAGGTTCTTTTATATAAATTTCATCTGAGCTCCGTAATGCTGTGGCTTTAAATTTAAAAATATAAAATAAATAAATACAAATTGTAAACGTTGATAATACATTAGACATTTGCGTTATAAAGTTCATCTTACATGATTATTAAACATGTAAGAGAACTCTATAGCATTATGTACAAATGACCAACTGGAAAATGCCCTTTTCAAACCGAGCTGGGAATTTCAGCAATTAAATTTCCTCCGCCACATCGATTCACAGTTAAGATATTTTTGCCAACAAAATAAAAACATTTGTAAATATTTCTTAAACTCTGCTGGGTCACTGAGTCCATTCGACTAACACGTCTTGTATAGGTATATCTATACCACTCGCTTATTGGAAATTAGATTCTCGATTATTCTCTAGCTCTTCATTTCTTATGTGAAGTCCTCGGACGATGAATGAAATGTGTGAAATGATGCTCAAATGAGTCCAGAGTCCATAGAGCTTAGAGTTACCAGACATTCACTTCTAAAGATAAGCGAAAAACTCTGAAAAATATCTTAACCAGATAACTCACCCTGACCGAGGTTCGAACTGGGGACCTGTTGAACGTGAGGCAGATAGTCTGCCAACTACAGAGGCGGGCTGACATTTATTCAGTGCAAGCTTCTAGGGAGAGGGTTTAAAAAAAAAGCTAAGCTTGCTACTTTTTTCTGATGGTGAGAACATCTCGGTCGATATAAAATTGCCCCTTATATATGCCATTGTATATCAGGTATGAAATATCGCTTAATTTTGCTCAGCGGCCTCTATAGCAGGCTTAAGGCTGTTTTACCTGCGTAAAACCTACGACACGAGGCCACTGGCTTTACTTCCCCTCCAAAACAAGCTCTACAGCACTTTACTACTTACGATTATCGCGACTGACTATTGTCAAGTCCACATAGTCAATCTAACAAGGTCGATGACAATAACAATCAGCTCTCATTACAACACCACTCTACAGCTGTTTACTACTTACGACTATCGCCCCTGACTCTTTTCAAGCCCAAATATCGCAATCTAACAAGGTCGATGACAATAACAATCAGCTCTCATTACAACAACACTCTACAGCTGTTTACTACTCACGACTATCGCCCCTGACTCTTTTCAAGTCCAAATATCGCAATCTAACAAGGTCGATGACAATAACAATCAGCTCTCATTACAACACCACTCTACAGCTGTTTACTACTTACGACTATCGCCCCTGACTCTTTTCAAGTCCAAATATCGCAATCTAACAAGGTCGATGACAATAACAATCAGCTCTCATTACAACAACACTCTACAGCTGTTTACTACTTACGACTATCGCCCCTGACTCTTTTCAAGTCCAAATATCACAATCTAACAAGGTCGATGACAATAGCATTCATCTCTCGTTACAACAACACTCTACAGCTGTTTACAACTTACGACTATCGCGACTGACTCTTGTCAAGTCCACATTTCACAATCTAACAAGGTCGATGACAATAACAATCATCTCTCGTTACAACAACACTCTACAGCTGTTTACAACTTACGACTATCGCGACTGACTCTTGTCAAGTCCACGTATCACAATCTAACAAGGTCGATGACAATAACAATCGGCTCTCGTTACAACAACACTCTACAGCTGTTTACTACTTACGACTATCGCAACTAACTCTTGTCGAGTCCACATATCACAATCTAACAAGGTCGATGACAATAACAATCAGAACTCGTTACAACAACACTCTACAGCTGTTTACTGCTTACGACTATCGCGACTGACTATTGTCAAGTCCACATATCACAATCTGACACGGTTGATGACAATAACATTCATCTCTCGTTACAACAACACTCTACAGCTGTTTACTGCTTACGACTATCGCGACTGACTATTGTCAAGTCCACATAGCCAATCTAACAAGGTCGATGACAATAACATCAGCTCTCATTAGAACAACACTCAACATCTGTTTACAACTTACGACTATCGCGACTGACTCTTGTCGAGTCCACGTATCTCAATCTAACAAGGTCGATGACAATAACAATCAGCTCTCATTACAACAACACTCTACAGCAGTTTACTACTTACGACTATCGCGACTGACTTTTGTCAAGTCCACATAGCCAATCTAACAAGGTCGATGACAATAACAATCAGCTCTCGTTACAACAACACTCTACAGCTGTTTACTACTTACGACTATCGCGACTGACTCTTGTCAAGTCCACATAGCCAATCTAACAAGGTCGATAACAATAACAATCAGCTCTCATTACAACAACACTCTACAGCTGTTTACTACTTACGATTATCGCGACTGACTCTTGTCAAGTCCACATATCACAATCTGACACGGTTGATGACAATAACAATCAGCTCTCGTTACAACAACATTCTACAGCTGTTTACTACTTACGATTATCGCGACTGACTTTTGTCAAGTCCACATATCACAATCTAACAAGGTCGATGACAATAACAATCAGCTCTCGTTACAACAACACTCTACAGCTGTTTACTACTTACGACTATCGCGACTGACTCTTGTCAAGTCCACATATCACAATCTAACAAGGTCGATGACAATAACAATCAGCTCTCGTTACAACAACACTCTACAGCTGTTTACTACTTACGACTATCGCGACTAACTCTTGTCGAGTCCACATATCACAATCTAACAAGGTCGATGACAATAACAATCAGCTCTCGTTACAACAACATTCTACAGCTGTTTACTACTTACGACTAACGCGACTGACCCTTGTCGAGTCCACGTATCACAATCTGACACGGTTGATGACAATATCAATCAGCTCTCATTACAACAACACTCTACAGCAGTTTACTACTTACGACTATCGCGACTGACTCTTGTCAAGTCCACATATCACAATCTAACAAGGTCGATGACAATAACAATCAGATCTCGTTACAGCAACACTCTACAGCTGTTTACTACTTACGAATATCGCGACTGACTCTGGTCAAGTCCACATAGCCAATCTAACAAGGTCGATGACAATAACAATCAGCTCTCGTTACAACAACACTCTACAGCTGTTTACTACTTACGACTATCGCGACGGACTCTTGTCAAGTCAACATATCACAATCTAACAAGGTCGATGACAATAACAATCAGCTCTCGTTACAACAACACTCTACAGCTGTTTACTACTGTCGACCCTCGCGACTGACTCTTGTCAAATCCACATGTCACAATCTAACAAGGTCGATGACAATAACAATCTGCTCTCGTTACTATAACACTCTACAGTTGTTTACTACTTACGACTATAGCGACTGACTCTTGTCAAGTCCACATATCACAATCTAACAAGGTTGATGACCATAACAATCAGCTCTCTTTACAACAACACTCTACAGCTGTTTACTACTTACGACTATCGCGACTGACTCTTGTCAAGTCCACATATCACAATCTAACAAGGTCGATGACAATAAGAATCAGCTCTCCTTACAACAACACTCTACAGCTGTTTACTACTTACGACTATCGCGACTGACTCTCGTCAAGTCCCCATAGCCAATCTCACAAGGTCGATGACAATAACAATCAGCTCTCATTACAACACTCTACAGCTGTTTACTACTTACGACTATCGCGACTGACTCTTGTCAAGTCCACATAGCCAATCTAACAAGGTCGATGACAATAACAATCAGCTCTCATTAGAACAACACTCAACAGCTGTTTACTACTTACGACTATCGCGACTGACTATTGTCAAGTCGACATAGCCAATCTAACAAGTTCGATGACAATGACAATCAGATCTCGTTACAACAACACCTTACAGCTGTTTACTACTTACGACTATCGCGACTGACTATTGTCAAGTCCACATAGCCAATCTAACAAGGTCGATGACAATAACAATCAGCTCTCATTAGAACAACACTCTACAGCTGTTTACTACTTACGACTATCGCGACTGACTATTGTCAAGTCCACATAGCCAATCTAACAAGGTCGATGACAATAACAATCAGCTCTCATTAGAACAACACTCTACATCTGTTTACAACTTACGACTATCGCGACTGACTCTTGTCGAGTCCACGTATCACAATCTAACAAGGTCGATGACAATAACAATCAGCTCTCATTACAACAACACTCTACAGCAGTTTACTACTTGCGACTATCGCGACTGACCCTTGTCAAGTCCACATAGCCAATCTAACAAGGTCGATGACAATAACAATCAGCTCTCATTACAACAAAACTCTACAGCTGTTTACTACTTACGATTATCGCGACTGACGCTTGTCGAGTCCACATATCACAATCTAACAAGGTCGATGACAATAACAATCAGCTCTCGTTACAGCAACACTTTACAGCTGTTTACTACTTACGACTATCGCGACTGACTCTTGTCGAGTCCACGTATCACAATCTAACAAGGTCGATGACAATAACAATCAGCTCTCGTTATAACAACACTCTACAGCTGTTTACTACTTACGATTATCGCGACTAACTCTTGCCGAGTCCACGTATCACAATCTAACAAGGTCGATGACAATAAGAATCAGCTCTCGTTACAGCAACACTCTACAGCTGTTTACTACTTACGACTATCGCGACTGACTCTTGTCGAGTCCACGTATCACAATCTAGCAAGGTCGATGACAATAAGAATCAGCTCTCGTTACAGCAACACTCTACAGCTGTTTACTACTTACGATTATCGCGACTAAATCTTGTCGAGTCCACATATGACAATCTAACAAGGTCGATAACAATAACAATCAGCTCTCGTTACAGCAACACTTTACAGCTGTTTACTACTTACGATTATCGCGACTAACTCTTGTCAAGTCCACATGTCACAATCTAACAAGGTCGATGACAATAACAATCAGCTCTCGTTACAGCAACACTCTACAGCTGTTTACTACTTACGATTATCGCGACTAACTCTTGTCAAGTCCACATGTCACAATCTAACAAGGTCGATGACAATAACAATCAGCTCTCGTTACAACAACACTCTACAGCTGTTTACTACTTCCGACCATCGCGACTGACACTTGTCAAGTCCACATATCACAATCTAACAAGGTCGATGACAATAACAATCAGCTCTCCTTACAACAACAATCTACAGCTGTTTACTACTTACGATTATCGCGACTAACTCTTGTCAAGTCCACATGTCACAATCTAACAAGGTCGATGACAATAACAATCAGCTCTCGTTACAACAACACTCTACAGCTGTTTACTACTTACGACTATCGCGACTGACTCTTGTCAAGTCCACATATCACAATCTAACAGGGTCGATGACAATAAGAATCAGCTCTTGTTACAACAACACTCTACAGCTGTTTACTACTTACGACTATCGCGACTGACTCTTGTCAAGTCCACATATCACAATCTAACAAGGTCGATGAAAATAACAATCAGCTCTCGTTACAGCAACACTCTACAGCTGTTTACTACTTACGACTATCGCGACTGACTCTTGTCAAGTCCACATATCACAATCTAACAACGTCGATGACAATAACAATCAGCTCTCGTCACAACAACACTCTACAGCTGTTTACTACTTACGACTATTGCGACTGACTCTTGTCGAGTCCGCGTATCACAATCTAACAAGGTCGATGACAATAACAATCAGCTCTCGTTACAACAACACTCTACAGCTGTTTACTACTTACGACTATCGCGACTGACTCTTGTCGAGTCCACGTATCACAATCTAGCAAGGTCGATGACAATAAGAATCAGCTCGCGTTACAGCAACACTCTACAGCTGTTTACTACTTACGATTATCGCGACTAAATCTTGTCGAGTCCACATATGACAATCTAACAAGGTCGATAACAATAACAATCGGCTCTCGTTACAACAACACTCTACATCTGTTTACTACTTACGACTATCGCAACTAACTCTTGTCGAGTCCACATATCACAATCTAACAAGGTCGATGACAATAACAATCAGAACTCGTTACAACAACACTCTACAGCTGTTTACTGCTTACGACTATCGCGACTGACTATTGTCAAGTCCACATATCACAATCTGACACGGTTGATGACAATAACATTCATCTCTCGTTACAACAACACTCTACAGCTGTTTACTGCTTACGACTATCGCGACTGACTATTGTCAAGTCCACATAGCCAATCTAACAAGGTCGATGACAATAACATCAGCTCTCATTAGAACAACACTCAACATCTGTTTACAACTTACGACTATCGCGACTGACTCTTGTCGAGTCCACGTATCTCAATCTAACAGGGTCGATGACAATAACAATCAGCTCTCATTACAACAACACTCTACAGCAGTTTACTACTTACGACTATCGCGACTGACTTTTGTCAAGTCCACATGGCCAATCTAACAAGGTCGATGACAATAACAATCAGCTCTCGTTACAACAACACTCTACAGCTGTTTACTACTTACGACTATCGCGACTGACTCTTGTCAAGTCCACATAGCCAATCTAACAAGGTCGATAACAATAACAATCAGCTCTCATTACAACAACACTCTACAGCTGTTTACTACTTACGATTATCGCGACTGACTCTTGTCAAGTCCACATATCACAATCTGACACGGTTGATGACAATAACAATCAGCTCTCGTTACAACAACATTCTACAGCTGTTTACTACTTACGATTATCGCGACTGACTTTTGTCAAGTCCACATATCACAATCTAACAAGGTCGATGACAATAACAATCAGCTCTCGTTACAACAACACTCTACAGCTGTTTACTACTTACGACTATCGCGACTGACTCTTGTCAAGTCCACATATCACAATCTAACAAGGTCGATGACAATAACAATCAGCTCTCGTTACAACAACACTCTACAGCTGTTTACTACTTACGACTATCGCGACTAACTCTTGTCGAGTCCACATATCACAATCTAACAAGGTCGATGACAATAACAATCAGCTCTCGTTACAACAACATTCTACAGCTGTTTACTACTTACGACTAACGCGACTGACCCTTGTCGAGTCCACGTATCACAATCTGACACGGTTGATGACAATATCAATCAGCTCTCATTACAACAACACTCTACAGCAGTTTACTACTTACGACTATCGCGACTGACTCTTGTCAAGTCCACATAGCCAATCTAACAAGGTCGATGACAATAACAATCAGCTCTCGTTACAACAACACTCTACAGCAGTTTACTACTTACGACTATCGCGACTGACTCTTGTCGAGTCCACATATCACAATCTAACAAGGTCGATGACAATAACAATCAGATCTCGTTACAGCAACACTCTACAGCTGTTTACTACTTACGAATATCGCGACTGACTCTGGTCAAGTCCACATAGCCAATCTAACAAGGTCGATGACAATAACAATCAGCTCTCGTTACAACAACACTCTACAGCTGTTTACTACTTACGACTATCGCGACGGACTCTTGTCAAGTCAACATATCACAATCTAACAAGGTCGATGACAATAACAATCAGCTCTCGTTACAACAACACTCTACAGCTGTTTACTACTGTCGACCCTCGCGACTGACTCTTGTCAAATCCACATGTCACAATCTAACAAGGTCGATGACAATAACAATCTGCTCTCGTTACTATAACACTCTACAGTTGTTTACTACTTACGACTATAGCGACTGACTCTTGTCAAGTCCACATATCACAATCTAACAAGGTTGATGACCATAACAATCAGCTCTCTTTACAACAACACTCTACAGCTGTTTACTACTTACGACTATCGCGACTGACTCTTGTCAAGTCCACATATCACAATCTAACAAGGTCGATGACAATAAGAATCAGCTCTCCTTACAACAACACTCTACAGCTGTTTACTACTTACGACTATCGCGACTGACTCTCGTCAAGTCCCCATAGCCAATCTCACAAGGTCGATGACAATAACAATCAGCTCTCATTACAACACTCTACAGCTGTTTACTACTTACGACTATCGCGACTGACTCTTGTCAAGTCCACATAGCCAATCTAACAAGGTCGATGACAATAACAATCAGCTCTCATTAGAACAACACTCAACAGCTGTTTACTACTTACGACTATCGCGACTGACTATTGTCAAGTCGACATAGCCAATCTAACAAGTTCGATGACAATGACAATCAGATCTCGTTACAACAACACCTTACAGCTGTTTACTACTTACGACTATCGCGACTGACTATTGTCAAGTCCACATAGCCAATCTAACAAGGTCGATGACAATAACAATCAGCTCTCATTAGAACAACACTCTACAGCTGTTTACTACTTACGACTATCGCGACTGACTATTGTCAAGTCCACATAGCCAATCTAACAAGGTCGATGACAATAACAATCAGCTCTCATTAGAACAACACTCTACATCTGTTTACAACTTACGACTATCGCGACTGACTCTTGTCGAGTCCACGTATCACAATCTAACAAGGTCGATGACAATAACAATCAGCTCTCATTACAACAACACTCTACAGCAGTTTACTACATGCGACTATCGCGACTGACCCTTGTCAAGTCCACATAGCCAATCTAACAAGGTCGATGACAATAACAATCAGCTCTCGGTACAGCAACACTCTACAGCTGTTTACTACTTACGACTATCGCGACTGACGCTTGTCAAGTCCACATAGCCAATCTAACAAGGTCGATGACAATAACAATCAGCTCTCATTACAACAACACTCTACAGCTGCTTACTACTTACGATTATCGCGACTGATTCTTGTCAAGTCCACATATCACAATCTGACACGGTTGATGACAATAACAATCAGCTCTCGTTACAACAACATTCTACAGCTGTTTACTGCTTACGACTATCGCAACTGACTCTTGTCGAGTCCACATATCACAATCTAACAAGGTCGATGACAATAACAATCAGCTCTCATTACAACAACACTCTACAGCTGTTTACTACTTACGACTATCGCGCCTGACTCTTGTCGAGTCCACATATCACAATCTAACAAGGTCGATGACAATAACAATCAGCTCTCATTACAACAAAACTCTACAGCTGTTTACTACTTACGATTATCGCGACTGACGCTTGTCGAGTCCACATATCACAATCTAACAAGGTCGATGACAATAACAATCAGCTCTCGTTACAGCAACACTTTACAGCTGTTTACTACTTACGACTATCGCGACTGACTCTTGTCGAGTCCACGTATCACAATCTAACAAGGTCGATGACAATAACAATCAGCTCTCGTTATAACAACACTCTACAGCTGTTTACTACTTACGATTATCGCGACTAACTCTTGCCGAGTCCACGTATCACAATCTAACAAGGTCGATGACAATAAGAATCAGCTCTCGTTACAGCAACACTCTACAGCTGTTTACTACTTACGACTATCGCGACTGACTCTTGTCGAGTCCACGTATCACAATCTAGCAAGGTCGATGACAATAAGAATCAGCTCTCGTTACAGCAACACTCTACAGCTGTTTACTACTTACGATTATCGCGACTAAATCTTGTCGAGTCCACATATGACAATCTAACAAGGTCGATAACAATAACAATCAGCTCTCGTTACAGCAACACTTTACAGCTGTTTACTACTTACGATTATCGCGACTAACTCTTGTCAAGTCCACATGTCACAATCTAACAAGGTCGATGACAATAACAATCAGCTCTCGTTACAGCAACACTCTACAGCTGTTTACTACTTACGATTATCGCGACTAACTCTTGTCAAGTCCACATGTCACAATCTAACAAGGTCGATGACAATAACAATCAGCTCTCGTTACAACAACACTCTACAGCTGTTTACTACTTCCGACCATCGCGACTGACACTTGTCAAGTCCACATATCACAATCTAACAAGGTCGATGACAATAACAATCAGCTCTCCTTACAACAACAATCTACAGCTGTTTACTACTTACGATTATCGCGACTAACTCTTGTCAAGTCCACATGTCACAATCTAACAAGGTCGATGACAATAACAATCAGCTCTCGTTACAACAACACTCTACAGCTGTTTACTACTTACGACTATCGCGACTGACTCTTGTCAAGTCCACATATCACAATCTAACAGGGTCGATGACAATAAGAATCAGCTCTTGTTACAACAACACTCTACAGCTGTTTACTACTTACGACTATCGCGACTGACTCTTGTCAAGTCCACATATCACAATCTAACAAGGTCGATGACAATAACAATCAGCTCTCGTTACAGCAACACTCTACAGCTGTTTACTACTTACGACTATCGCGACTGACTCTTGTCAAGTCCACATATCACAATCTAACAACGTCGATGACAATAACAATCAGCTCTCGTCACAACAACACTCTACAGCTGTTTACTACTTACGACTATTGCGACTGACTCTTGTCGAGTCCACGTATCACAATCTAACAAGGTCGATGACAATAACAATCAGCTCTCGTTACAACAACACTCTACAGCTGTTTACTACTTACGACTATCGCGACTGACTCTTGTCAAGTCCACATATCACAATCTAACAAGGTCGATGACAATAAGAATCAGCTCTCGTTACAACAACACTCTTCAGCTGTTTACTACTCTCGATTATCGCGACTGACTCTTGTCAAGTCCACATTTCACAATCTAACAAGGTCGATGACAATAAGAATCAGCTCTCGTTACAACAACACTCTACAGCTGTTTACTACTCACGATTATCGCGACTGAATCTTGACAAGTCCACATGTCACAATCTAACAAGGTCGATAACAATAACAATCAGCTCTCGTTACAACAAAACTCTACAGCTGTTTACTACTTACGACTATCGCGACTGACTCTTGTCGAGTCCACATATCACAATCTAACAAGGTCGATGACAATAACAATCAGCGCTCGTTACAATAGCACTGTACAGCTGTTTACTACATACGACTATCGCGACTGACTCTTGTCGAGTCCACATATCACAATCTAACAAGGTCGATGACAATAACAATCAGCTCTCGTTACAACAACACTCTACAGCTGTTTACTACATACGACTATCGCGACTGACTCTTGTCGAGTCCACATATCACAATCTGACATGGTCGATGACAATAACAATCAGCGCTCGTTACAACAGCACTGTACAGCTGTTTACTATTTAAGACCCTCGCGACTGACTCTTGTCGAGTCCACATATCAGAATCTAACAAGGTCGATGACAATATCAATCAGCTCTCATTACAACAACGCTCTACAGCTGTTTACTACTTACAACTATCGCGACTGACTCTTGTCGAGTCCACATATCACAATCTAACAAGGTCGATGACAATAACAATCAGCTCTCGTTACAACAACACTCTACAGCTGTTTACTACTTACGACCCTCGCGACTGATTCTTGTCAAGTCCACATATCACAATCTGACAAGGTCGATGACAATAACAATCAGCTCTCGTTACACCAACACTCTACAGCTGTTTACTACTTACGACTATTGCGACTGACTCTTGTCAAGTCCACATATCACAATCTAACAAGGTCGATGACAATAAGAATCAGCTCTCCTTACAACAACACTCTACAGCTGTTTACTACTTACGATTATCGCGACTGACTCTTGTCAAGTTAACATATCACAATCTGACAAGGTCGATGACAATAACTATCAGCTCTCAATACAACAACACTCTACAGCTGTTTACTACTTACGACCCTCGCGACTAACTCTTGTCAAGTCCACATATCACAATCTCACAAGGTCGATGACAATAACAATCAGCTCTCATTACAACAACACTCTACAGTTGTTTACTACTAACGACTATCGCGACTGACTCTTGTCAAGTCCACATTGCACAATCTAACAAGGTCGATAACAATAACAATCAGCTCTCGTTACAGCAACACTCTACAGCTGTTTACTACTTACGACTATCGCGACTGACTCTTGTCAAGTCCACATATCACAATCTAACAAGGTCGATGACAATAACAATCAGCTATCGTTAGAGCAACACTCTACAGCTGTTTACTACCTACGACTATCGCGACTGACTCTTGTCAAGTCCACATATCACAATCTAACAAGGTCGATGACAATAACAATCAGCTCTCGTTACAACAACACTCTACAGATGTTTACTACTTACGACTATCGCGACTGACTCTTGTCAAGTCCACATATCACAATCTAACAAGGTCGATGACAATAACAATCCGCTCTCCTTACAACAACACTCTACAGCTGTTTACTACTTACGACTATTGCGACTGACTCTTGTCGAGTCCACGTATCACAATCTAACAAGGTCGATGACAAAAACAATCAGCTCCCGTTACAAAAACACTCTACAGCTGTTTACTACTTACGACCATCGCGACTGACTCTTGTCAAGTCCACATATCACAATCTCACAAGGTCGATGACAATAACAATCAGCTCTCATTACAACAACACTCTACAGCTGTTTACTACTAACGACTATCGCGACTGACTCTTGTCGAGTCCACATTGCACAATCTAACAAGGTCGATAACAATAACAATCAGCTCTCGTTACAGCAACGCTCTTCAGCTGTTTACTACTTACGACTATCGCGACTGACTCTTGTCAAGTCCACTTATCACAATCTAACAAGGTCGATGAGAATAACAAGCAGCTCTCCTTACAACAATACTCTACAGCTGTTTACTACTTACGACTATCGCGACTGACTCTTGTCAAGTCCTCATATCACAATCTAACAAGGTCGATGACAATAACAATCAGCTCTCGTTACAACAACACTCTACAGCTGTTTACTACTTACGACTATCGCGACTGACTCTTGTCAAGTCCACATATCACAATCTAACAAGATTGATGACAATAAGAATCAGCTCTCGTTACAACAATACTCTACAGCTGTTTACTACTTACGACTATCGCGACTGACTCTTGTCCAGTCCACATATCACAATCTAACAAGGTCGTGACAATAACAATCCGCTCGCCTTTCAACAACACTCTACAGCTGTTTACTACTTACGACTATCGCGACTAGCTCTTGACGAGTCCGCATATCACAATCTAACAAGGTCGATGACAATAACAATCTGCTCTCGTTACAACAACCCTCTACAGCTGTTTACTACTTACGACTATCGCGACTGACTCTTCTCGAGTCCACATATCACAATCTAACAAGGTCGATGACAATAACAATCAGCTCTCCTTACAACAACACTCTACAGCTGTTTACTACTTACGACTATCGCGACTGACTCTTGTCAAGTCCACATATCACAATCTAAAAAGGTCGATGACAAGAACAATCAGCTCTCGTTACAACAACACTCTACAGCTGTTTACTACTTACGACTATCGCGACTGACTCTTGTCGAGTCCACATATCACAATCTAACAATGTCGATGACAATAACAATCAGCTCTCGTAACAACAACACTCTGCAGCTGTTTACTACTTACGACTACCGCGACTAACTCTTGTCGAGCCCGCATATCACAATCTAACAAGGTCGATGACAATAACAATCAGCTCTCGTTACAACAACGCTCTACAGCTGTTTACTACTTACGACTTTCGCGACTGACTCTTGTCAAGTCCACATATCACAATCTAACAAGGTCGATGACAATAACAATCACCTCTCGTTACAACAACACTCTACAGCTGTTTACTACTTACGACTATCGCGATTAACTCTTGTCGAGTCCACATATCACAATCTAACAAGGTCGATGACAATAACAATAAACTCTCGTTACAACAACACTGTACAGCTGTTTACTACTTACGACTATCGCGACTGACTCTTGTCAAGTCCACATATCAGAATCTAACATGGTCGATGACAATAAGAATCAGCTCTCGTAACAACAACACTACAGCTGTTTACTACTTACGACTATCGCGACTGACTCTTGTCAAGTCCACATATCACAATCTAACAAGGTCGATGACAATAAGAATCAGCTCTCCTTACAACAACACTCTACAGCTGTTTACTACTTACGATTATCGCGACTGACTCTTGTCAAGTCCACATATCACAATCTGACAAGGTCGATGACAATAACTATCAGCTCTCGTTACAACAACACTCTACAGCTGTTTACTACTTACGACCCTCGCGACTGACTCTTGTCAAGTCCACATATCACAATCTTACAAGGTCGATGGCAATAACAATCAGCTCTCATTACAACAACACTCTACAGCTGTTTACTACTAACGACTATCGCGACTGACTCTTGTCAAGTCCACATTGCACAATCTAACAAGGACAATGACAATAACTATCAGCTCTCGTTACAACAACACTCTACAGCTGTTAACTACATACGATTATCGCGACTCATTCTTGTCGAGGCCACATATCACAATCTAACAAGGTCGATGACAATAAGAATCAGCTCTCGTTACAGCAACACTCTACAGCTGTCTACTACTTACGATTATCGCGACTGACTCTTGTCAAGTCCACATATCACAATCTAACAAGGTCGATGACAATAACAATCAGCTCTCGTTTCAGCAACACTCTACTGCTGTTTACTACTTACGATTATCGCGACTAACTCTTGTCGAGTCCACATATCACAATCTAACAAGGTCGATGACAATAACAATCAGCTCTCGTTACAGCAACACTCTACAGCTGTTTACTACTTACGATTATCGCGACTAACTCTTGTCGAGTCCAAATATTACAATCTAACAAGGTCGATGACAATAACAATCAGCTCTCGTTACAACAACCCTCTACAACTGTTTACTACTGACGACAATCGCGACTGACTCTTGTCGAGTCCACATATCACAATCTAACAAGTTCAATGACAATAAGAATGAGCTCTCGCTACAACAACACTCTACAGCTGTTTACTACTTACGACTATCGCGACTGACTGTTGTCGAGTCCACATATCACAATCTAAAAAGGTCGATGACAATAACAATCAGCTCTCGTTACAACAACACTCTACAGCTGTTTACTACTTACGATAATCGCGACTGACTCTTGTCAAGTCCACATATCACAATCTAAAAAGGTCGATGACAATAACAATCAGCTCTCGTTACAGCAACACTCTACAGCTGTTTACTACTTACGACAATCGCGACTGACTCTTGTCAAGTCCACATATCACAATCTAACAACGTCGATGACAATAACAATCAGCTCTCGTCACAACAACACTCTACAGCTGTTTACTACTAACGACTATGGCGATTGACTCTTGTCAAGTCCACATGTCACAACCTAACAAGGTCGATGACAATAACAATCAGCTCTCGTTAAAACAACACTCGACTGCTGTTTACTACTTACGTCTATCGCGACTGACTCTTGTCGAGTCCACATATCACAATCTAACAAGGTCGATGACAGTAACAATCAGCTCTCGTTACAACAACACTCTACAGCTGTTTACTACTTACTACTATCGTGACTGACTCTTGTCAAGTCCACATATCACAATCTAACAATGTCGATGACAATAACATCCAGCTCTCGTTACAGCAACACTCTACAGCTGTTTACTACTTACGACTATCGCGACTGAGTCTTGTCAAGTCCACATATCACAATCTAACAACGTCGATGACAATAACAATCAGCTCTCGTCACAACAACACTCTACAGCTGTTTACTACTTACGACTATTGCGACTGACTCTTGTCGAGTCCACGTATCACAATCTAACAAGGTCGATGACAATAACAATCAGCTTTCGTTACAACAACACTCTACAGCTGTTTACTACTTACGACTATCGCGACTAACTCTTGTCAAGTCCTCGTATCACAATCTAACAAGGTCGATGACAATAACAATCAGCTCTCGTCACAACAACACTCTACAGCTGTTTACTACTTACGACTATTGCGACTGACTCTTGTCGAGTCCACGTGTCAGAATCTAACAAGGTCGATGACAATAACAATCAGCTCTCGTTACAACAACACTCTGCAGCTGTTTACTACTTACGACTATCGCGACTGACTATCTGTCGAATCCACGTATCGCAATCTAACAAGGTCGATGACAATAACAATCAGCTCTCGTCACAACAACACTCTACAACTGTTTCCTACTTACGAGTATTGCGACTGACTCTTGTCGAGTCCACGTATCACAATCCAACAAGGTCGATGACGATAACAATCAGTTCTCGTTACAACAACACTCTACAGCTATTTACTACTTACGACTATTGCGACTGACTCTTGTCGCGTCCACGTATCACAATCTAACAAGGTCGATGACAATAACAATCAGCTCTCGTTACAACAACACTCTACAGCTGTTTACTACTTACGACTATCGCGACTGACTCTTGTCAAGTCCACATATGACAATCTAACAAGGTCGATGACAATAACAATCAGCTCTCGTTACATCAACACTCTACAGCTGTTTACTACTTACGACTATCGCGACTGACTCTTGTCAAGTCCACATATCACAATCTAACAAGGTCGATGACAATAACAATCCGCTCTCCTTACAACAACACTCTACAGCTGTTTACTACTTACGACTATTGCGACTGACTCTTGTCAGGTCCAAATATCACAAGCTAAGAAGGTCGATGACAAAAACAATCAGCTCCCGTTACAACAACACTCTACAGCTGTTTACTACTTACGACCATCGCGACTGACTCTTGTCAAGTCCACATATCACAATCTAACAAGGTTGATGACAATAAGAATCAGCTCTCGTTACAACAACACTCTACAGCTGTTTACTACTTACGACTATTGCGACTGACTCTTGTCAAGTCCACATATCACAATCTAACAAGGTCGATGAGAATAACAAGCAGCTCTCCTTACAACAACACTCGACAGCTGTTTACTACTTACGACTATCGCGACTGACTCTTGTCAAGTCCACATATCACAATCTAACAAGATCGATGACAATAAGAATCAGCTCTCGTTACAACAACACTCTACAGCTGTTTACTACTTACGACTATCGCGACTGACTCTTGTCCAGTCCACATATCACAATCTAACAAGGTCGTGACAATAACAATCCGCTCTCCTTTCAACACCACTCTACAGCTGTTTACTACTTACGACTATCGCGACTAGCTCTTGACGAGTCCGCATATCACATTCTTACAAGGTCGATGACAATAACAATCAGCTCTCGTTACAACAACCCTCTACAGCTGTTTACTACTTACGACTATCGCGACTGACTCTTGTCAAGTCCACATATCACAATCTAACAAGGTCGATGACAATAACAATCAGCTCTCGTTACAACAACGCTCTACAGATGTTTACTACTTACGACTATCGCGACTGACTCTTGTCAAGTCCACATATCACAATCTAACAAGGTCGATGACAATAACAATCAGCTCTCCTTACAACAACACTCTACAGCTGTTTACTACTTACGACTATTGCGACTGACTCTTGTCGAGTCCACGTATCACAATCTAACAAGGTCGATGACAAAAACAATCAGCTCCCGTTACAACAACACTCTACAGAAGTTTACTACTTACGACTATCGCGACTGACTCTTGTCAAGTCCACATATCACAATCTAACAACGTCGATGACAATAACAATCAGCTCTCCTTACAACAACACTCTACAGCTGTTTACTACTTACGACTATTGCGACTGACTCTTGTCGAGTCCACGTAACACAATCTAACAAGGTCGATGACAATAACCATCAGCTCTCGTTACAACAACACTCTACAGCTGTTTACTACTTACGACTAACGCGACTGACTATTGTCGAATCCACGTATCACAATCTAACAAGGTCGATGACAATAACAATCAGCTCTCGTCACAACAACACTCTACAGCTGTTTACTACTTACGACTATTGTGACTGACTCTTGTCGAGTCCACGTATCACAATCTAACAAGGTCGATGACAATAACAATCAGCTCTCGTTACAACAACACTCTACAGCTATTTACTACTTACGACTATTGCGACTGACTCTTGTCGAGTCCACGTATCACAATCTAACAAGGTCGATGACAATAACAATCAGCTCTCGTTACAACAACACTCTGCAGCTTTTTACTACTTACGACTATCGCGACTGACTATTGTCGAATCCACGTATCACAATCTAACAAGGTCGATGACAATAACAATCAGCTCTCGTTACAACAACACTCTACAGCTATTTACTACTTACGACTATTGCGACTGATTCTTGTCAAGTCCACATATCACAATCTAACAAGGTCGATGACAATAACAATCAGCTCTCGTTACAACAACACTCGACTGCTGTTTACTACTTACGACTATCGCGACTGACTCTTGTCAAGTCCAAATATCACAAGCTAACATGGTCGATGACAATAACAATCAGCTCTCGTTACAACAACACTCTACAGCTATTTACTACTTACGACTATCGCGACTGATTCTTGTCAAGTCCACATATCACAATCTAACAAGCTCGATGACAATAATAAACAGCTCTCGTTACAACAACACTCGACTGCTGTTTACTACTTACGACTATCGCGACTGACTCTTGTCAAGTCCAAATATCACAAGCTAACAAGGTCGATGACAATAAGAATCAGCTGTCGTTACAACAACACTCTACAGCTGTTTACTACTTACGACTATCGCGACTGACCCCTGTCAAGTCCAAATATCACAATCTAACAAGGTTGATGACAATAAGAATCAGCTCTCGTTACAACAACACTCTACAGCTGTTTGCTACTCACGATTATCGCGACTGACTCTTTTCAAGTCCACATATCACAATCTAACAAGGTCGCTGACAATAACAATCAGCTCTCGTTACAACAACACTCTACATCTGTTTACTACTTACGACTACCGCGACTGACTCTTGTCAAGTACACATATCACAATCTAACAAGGTCGATGACAATAACAATCAGCTCTCATTACAACAACACTCTACAGCGGTTTACTACTTACGACCCTCGCGACTGTCTCTTGACAAGTCCACATATCACAATCTCACAAGGTCGATGACAATAACAATCAGCTCTCATTACAACAACACTCTACAGCTGTTTACTACTTACGACTATCGCGACTGACTCTTGCCAAGTGCACATAGCACATTCTAACAAGGTCGGTGACAATAACCATCAGCTCTAGTTACAACAACACTCTACAGCTGTTTACTACATACGATTATCGCGACTGACTCTTGTCAAGTCCACTTATCACAATCTAACAAAGTCGATGACAATAACAATCGGCTCTCGTTACAACAACACTCTACAGCTGTTTACTACTTACGACTATGGCGACTGACACTTGTCAAGTCCACATATCACAAGCTAACAAGGTCGAAGACAATAACAGTCAGCTCTCATTACAGCAACACTCTACAGCTGTTTATTACTTACGACTATCGCGACTGACTCTTGTCAAGTCCACGTATCACAATGTGACAAGGTCGATGACAGTAACAATCAGCTCTCGTTACAACAGCACTGTACAGCTGTTTACTACTTACGACTATCGCGACAGACTCTTGTCAAGTCCAAATATCACAAGCTAACAAGGTCGATGACAATAAGAATCAGCTCTCGTTACAACAACACTCTACAGCTGTTTACTACTTACGACTATCGCGACTGACTCTTGTCGAGTCCACGTATCACAATCTGACAAGGTCTATGACAATAACAAGCAGCTCTCGTTACAACAACACTCTACAGCTGTTTACTACACACCATTATCGCGACTGACTTTTTTCGAGTCCACATGTCACAATCTAACAAGGTCGATGACAATAACAATCAGCTCTCATTACAACAACGCTCTACAGCTGTTTACTACATACGATTATCGCGACTGACTCTTATCAAGTCCACATATCACAAACTAACAAGGTCGATAACAATAACAATCAGCTCTCGTTACAGCAACACTCTACAGCTGTTTACTACTTACAACTATCGCGACTGACTCTTGTCAAGTCCACATATCACAATCTAACAAGGTCGATGACAATAACAATCAGCTCTCGTTACAGCAACACTCTACAGCTGTTTACTACTTACGTTTATCGCGACTAACTCTTGTCGAGTCCACATATCACAATCTAACAAGGTCGATGACAATAACAATCAGCTCTCGTTACAACAACACTCTACAGCTGTTTACTACTTACGACTATCGCGACTGACTCTTGTCAAGTGCACATATCACAATCTAACAAGGTCGATGACAATAAGAATCAGCTCTCGTTACAACAACACTCTACAGCTGTTTACTACTTACGACTATCGCGATTGACTCTTGTCGAGTCCACATATCACAATCTAACAAGGCCGTGACAATAACAATCAGCTCTCCTTACAACAACACTCTACAGCTGTTTACTACTTACGACTATCGCGACTAACTCTTGTCGAGTCCGCATATCACAATCTACACAGGTCGATGACAATAACAATCAGCTCTCGTTACAACAACACTCTACAGCTGTTTACTACTTACGACTATCGCGACTGACTCTTGTCGAGTTCACATATCACAATCTTACAAGGTCGATGACAATAACAATCAGCTCTCCTTACAACAACACCCTACAGCTGTTTACTACTTACGACTATCGCGACTAACTCTTGTCGAGTCCGCATATCACAATCTAACAAGGTCGATGACAATAACAATCAGCTCTCGTTACAACAACACTCGACAGCTGTTTACTACTTACGACTATCGCGACTAACTCTTGTCGAGTCCGCATATCACAATCTAACAAGGTCGATGACAATAACAGTCAGCTCTCGTTACAACAACACTCTACAGCTGTTTACTACTTACGACTATCGCGACTGACTCTTGTCAAGTCCACATATCACAATCTAACAAGGTCGATGACAATAAGAATCAGCTCTCCTTACAAAAACACTCTACAGCTGTTTACCACTTACGATTATCGCGACTGACTCTTGTCAAGTCCACATGTCACAATCTAACAAGGTCGATGACAATAACAATCAGCTCTCGTTACAGCAACACTTTACAGCTGTTTACCACTTACGACCCTCGCGACTGACTCTTTTCAAGTCCACATATCACAATCTAACAAGGTCGCTGACAATAACAATCAGCTCTCGTTACAACAACACTCTACATCTGTTTTCTACTTACGACTACCGCGACTGACTCTTGTCAAGTACACATATCACAATCTAACAAGGTCGATGACAATAACAATCAGCTCTCATTACAACAACACTCTACAGCGGTTTACTACTTACGACCCTCGCGACTGTCTCTTGACAAGTCCACATATCACAATCTCACAAGGTCGATGACAATAACAATCAGCTCTCATTACAACAACACTCTACAGCTGTTTACTACTTACGACTATCGCGACTGACACTTGCCAAGTCCACATAGCACATTCTAACAAGCTCGATGACAATAACTATCAGCTCTAGTTACAACAACACTCTACAGCTGTTTACTACATACGATTATCGCGACTGACTCTTGTCAAGTCCACATATCACAATCTAACAAAGTCGATGACAATAACAATCGGCTCTCGTTACAACAACACTCTACAGCTGTTTACTACTTACGACTATGGCGACTGACACTTGTCAAGTCCACATATCACAATCTAACAAGGTCGAAGACAATAACAGTCAGCTCTCATTACAGCAAAACTCTACAGCTGTTTATTACTTACGACTATCGCGACTGACTCTTGTCAAGTCCACGTATCACAATCTGACAAGGTCGATGACAGTAACAATCAGCTCTCGTTACAACAGCACTGTACAGCTGTTTACTACTTACGACTATCGCAACAGACTCTTGTCAGGTCCAAATATCACAAGCTAACAAGGTCGATGACAATAAGAATCAGCTCTCGTTACAACAACACTCTACAGCTGTTTAATACTTACGACTATCGCGACTGACTCTTGTCGAGTCCACGTATCACAATCGGACAAGGTCTATGACAATAACAAGCAGCTCTCGTTACAACAACACTCTACAGCTGTTTACTACACAACATTATCGCGACTGACTTTTTTCGAGTCCAAATGTCACAATCTAACAAGGTCGATGACAATAACAATCAGCTCTCATTACAACAACGCTCTACAGCTGTTTACTACATACGATTATCGCGACTGACTGTTGTCAAGTCCACATATCACAATCTAACAAGGTCGATAACAATAACAATCAGCTCTCGTTACAGCAACACTCTACAGCTGTTTACTACTTACAACTATCGCGACTGACTCTTGTCAAGTCCACATATCACAATCTAACAAGGTCGATGACAATAACAATCAGCTCTCGTTACAGCAACACTCTACAGCTGTTTACTACTTACGTTTATCGCGATTAACTCTTGGCGAGTCCACATATCACAATCTAACAAGGTCGATGACAATAACAATCAGCTCTCGTTACAACAACACTCTACAGCTTTTTACTACTTACGACTATCGCGACTGACTCTTGTCAAGTACACATATCACAATCTAACAAGGTCGATGACAATAAGAATCAGCTCTCGTTACAACAACACTCTACAGCTGTTTACTAGTTAAGACCCTCGCGACTGACTCTTGTCGAGTCCACATATCACAATCTAACAAGGCCGTGACAATAACAATCAGCTCTCCTTACAACAACACTCTACAGCTGTTTACTACTTACGACTATCGCGACTAACTCTTGTCGAGTCCGCATATCACAATCTACACAGGTCGATGACAATAACAATCAGCTCTCGTTACAACAACACTCTACAGCTGTTTACTACTTACGACTATCGCGACTGACTCTTGTCGAGTTCACATATCACAATCTTACAAGGTCGATGACAATAACAATCAGCTCTCCTTACAACAACACCCTACAGCTGTTTACTACTTACGACTATCGCGACTAACTCTTGTCGAGTCCGCATATCACAATCTAACAAGGTCGATGACAATAACTATCAGCTCTCGTTACAACAACACTCTACAGCTGTTTACTACTTACGACCCTCGCGACTGACTCTTGTCAAGTCCACATATCACAATCTCACAAGGTCGATGACAATAACAATCAGCTCTCATTACAACAACACTCTACAGCTGTTTACTACTAACGACTATCGCGACTGATTCCTGTCGAGTCCACATTGCACAATCTAACAAGGTCGATAACAATAACAATCAGCTCTCGTTACAGCAACGCTCTACAGCTGTTTACTACTTACGACTACCGCGACTGACTCTTGTCAAGTCCACTTATCACAATCTAACAAGGTCGATGACAATAACAATCAGCTATCCTTAGAGCAACACTCTACAGCTGTTTACTACTTACGACTATCGCGACTGACTCTTGTCAAGTCCACATATCACAATCTAACAAGGTCGATGACAATAACAATCTGCTCTCGTTACAACAACACTCTACAGATGTTTACTACTTACGACTATTGCGACTGACTCTTGTCGAGTTCACGTATCACAATCTAACAAGGTCGATGGCAAAAACAATCAGCTCCCGTTACAACAACACTCTACAGCTGTTTACTACTTACGACCATCGCGACTGACTCTTGTCAAGTCCACATATCACAATCTAACAAGGTTGATGACAATAAGAATCAGCTATCGTTACAACAACACTCTACAGCTGTTTACTACTTACGACTATTGCGACTGACTCTTGTCAAGTCCACATATCACAATCTAACAAGGTCGATGAGAATAACAAGCAGCTCTCCTTACAACAACACTCTACAGCTGTTTACTACTTACGACTATCGCGACTGTCTCTTGTCAAGTCCACATATCACAATCTAACAAGGTCGATGACAATAACAATCAGCTCTCGTAACAACAACACTCTACAGATGTTTACTACTTACGACTATCGCGACTGACTCTTGTCCAGTCCACATATCACAATCTAACAAGATCGATGACAATAAGAATCAGCTCTCGTTACAACAACACTCTACAGCTGTTTACTACTTACGACTATCGCGACTGACTCTTGTCCAGTCCACATATCACAATCTAACAAGGTCGTGACAATAACAATCCGCTCTCATTTCAACAACACTCTACAGCTGTTTACTACTTACGACTATCGCGACTAGCTCTTGACGAGTCCGCATATCACAATCTAATAAGGTCGATGACAATAACAATCAGCTCTCGTTACAACAACCCTCTACAGCTGTTTACTACTTACGACTATCGCGACTGACTCTTCTCGAGTCCACATATCACAATCTAACAAGGTCGATGACAATAACAATCAGCTCTCCTTACAACAGCACTCTACAGCTGTTTACTACTTACGACTATCGCGACTGACTCTTGTCAAGACCACATATCACAATCTAAAAAGGTCGATGACAAGAACAATCAGCTCTCGTTACAACAACACTCTACAGCTGTTTACTACTTACGACTATCGCGACTGACTCTTGTCAAGTCCACATATCACAATCTAAAAAGGTCGATGACAAGAAAAATCAGCTCTCGTTACAACAACACTCTACAGCTGTTTACTATTTACGACTATCGCGACTGACTCTTGTCGAGTCCACATATCTCAATCTAACAATGTCGATGACCATAACAATCAGCTCTCGTTACAACAACACTCTACAGCTGTTTACTACTTACGACTATCGCGACTGACTCTTGTCAAGTCCACATATCACAATCTAACAAGGTCGATGACAAGAACAATCAGCTCTCGTTACAACAACACTCTACAGCTGTTTACTACTTACGACTATCGCGACTAACTCTTGTCGAGTCCGCATATCACAATCTAACAAGGTCGATGACAATAACAGTCAGCTCTCGTTACAACAACACTCTACAGCTGTTTACTACTTACGACTATCGCGACTGACTCTTGTCAAGTGCACATATCACAATCTAACAAGGTCGATGACAATAAGAATCAGCTCTCCTTATAAAAACACTCTACAGCTGTTTACCACTTACGATTATCGCGACTGACTCTTGTCAAGTCCACATGTCACAATCTAACAAGGTCGATGACAATAACAATCAGCTCTCGTTACAGCAACACTTTACAGCTGTTTACTACTTACGATTATCGCGACTAACTCTTGTCAAGTCCACATGTCACAATCTAACAAGGTCGATGACAATAACAATCAGCTCTCGTTACAGCAACACTCTACAGCTGTTTACTACTTACGATTATCGCGACTAACTCTTGTCAAGTCCACATGTCACAATCTAACAAGGTCGATGACAATAACAATCAGCTCTCTTTACAACAACACTCTACAGCTGTTTACTACTTACGACCATCGCGACTGACTCTTGTCAAGTCCACATATCACAATCTAACAAGGTCGATGACAATAACAATCAGCTCTCGTTACAACAACACTCTACAGCTGTTTACTACTTACGATTATCGCGACTAACTCTTGTCAAGTCCACATGTTACAATCTAACAAGGTCGATGACAATAACAATCAGCTCTCGTTACAACAACACTCTACAGCTGTTTACTACATACGACCATCGCGACTGACTCTTGTCAAGTCCACATATCACAATCTATTAAGGTCGATGACAATAACAATCAGCTCTCGTTACAACATTACTCTACAGCTGTTTACTACTAACGACTATTGCGACTGACTCTTGTCAAGTCCACATATCACAATCTAACAAGGTCGATGACAATAAGAATCAGCTCTCCTTACAACAACACTCTACAGCTGTTTACTACTTACGACTATCGCGACTGACTCTTGTCAAGTCCACATATCACAATCTAACAAGGTCGATGACAATAACAATCAGCTCTCGTTTCAACAACACTCTACAGCTGTTTACTACTTACGACTATCGCGACTGACTCTTGTCAAGTCCACATATCACAATCTACACAGGTCGATGACAATAAGAATCAGCTTTCGTTACAACAACACTCTACAGCTGTTTACTACTTACGACTATCGCGACTGACTCTTGTCAAGTCCACATATCACAATCTAACAAGGTCGATGACAATAACAATCAGCTCTCGTTACAGCAACACTCTACAGCTGTTTACTACTTACGACTATCGCGACTGACTCTTGTCAAGTCCACATATCACAATCTAACAACGTCGATGACAATAACAATCAGCTCTCGTCACAACAACACTCTATAGCTGTTTACTACTTATGACTATTGCGACTGACTCTTGTCGAGTCCACGTATCACAATCTAACAAGGTCGATGACAATAACAATCAGCTCTCGTTACAACAACACTCTACAGCTGTTTACTACTTACGACTATCGCGACTGATTCTTGTCAAGTCCACGTATCACAATCTAACAAGGTCGATGACAATAACAATCAGCTCTCGTTACAACAACACTCGACTGCTGTTTACTACTTACGATTATCGCGACTGACTCTTGTCAAGTCCACATATCACAATCTAACAAGGTCGATGACAATAACAATCAGCTCTCGTTACAAACCACCCTACAGCTGTTTACTTCTTACGACTATCGCGACTGACTCTTGTCAAGTCCACATGTCACAATCTAACAAGGTCGATGACAATAACATTCAGCTCTAGTTACAGCAACACTCTACAGCTGTTTACTGCTTACGACTATCGCGACTGATTCTTGTCAAGTCCACATATCACAATCTAACAACGTCGATGACAATAACAATCAGCTCTCGTCACAACAACACTCTACAGCTGTTTACTACTTACGACTATTGCGACTGACTCTTGTCGAGTCCACGTATCACAATCTAACAAGGTCGATGACAATAACAATCAGCTCTCGTTACAACAACACTCTACAGATGTTTACTACTTACGATTATCGCGACTGACTCTTGTCAAGTCCACATGTCACAATCTAACAAGGTCGATGACAATAAGAATCAGCTCTCGTTACAACAACACTCTTCAGCTGTTTACTACTCACGATTATCGCGACTGACTCTTGTCAAGTCCACATTTCACAATCTAACAAGGTCGATGACAATAAGAATCAGCTCTTGTTACAACAACACTCTACAGCTGTTTACTACTCACGATTATCGCGACTGAATCTTGTCAAGTCCACATGTCACCATCTAACAAGGTCGATGACAATAACAATCAGCTCTCGTTACAACAAAACTCTACAGCTGTTTACTACTTACGACTATCGCGACTGACTCTTGTCGAGTGCACATATCACAATCTAACAAGGTCGATGACAATAACAATCAGCTCTCGTTACAACAACACTCTACAGCTGTTTACTACATACGACTATCGCGACTGACTCTTGTCGAGTCCACATATCACAATCTAACATGGTCGATGACAATAACAATCAGCGCTCGTTACAACAGCACTGTGCAGCTGTTTACTAGTTAAGACCCTCGCGACTGACTCTTGTCGAGTCCACGTATCACAATCTAACAAGGTCGATGACAATAACAATCAGCTCTCATTACAACAACGCTGTACAGCTGTTTACTACTTACAACTATCGCGACTGACTCTTGTCGAGTCCACATATCACAATCTATCAAGCTCGATGACAATAACAATCAGCTCTCGTTACAACAACACTCTACAGCTGTTTACTACTTACGACCCTCGCGACTGATTCTTGTCAAGTCCACATATCACAATCTGACAAGGTCGATGACAATAAGAATCAGCTCTCCTTACAACAACACTCTACAGCTGTTTACTACTTACGATTATCGCGACTGACTCTTGTCAAGTTAACATATCACAATCTGACAAGGTCGATGACAATAACTATCAGCTCTCGTTACAACAACACTCTACAGCTGTTTACTACTTACGACCCTCGCGACTGACTCTTGTCAAGTCCACATATCACAATCTCACAAGGTCGATGACAATAACAATCAGCTCTCATTACAACAACACTCTACAGCTGTTTACTACTAACGACTATCGCGACTGACTCTTGTCGAGTCCACATTGCACAATCTAACAAGGTCGATAACAATAACAATCAGCTCTCGTTACAGCAACGCTCTTCAGCTGTTTACTACTTACGACTATCGCGACTGACTCTTGTCAAGTCCACTTATCACAATCTAACAAGGTCGATGACAATAACAATCAGCTATCCTTAGAGCAACACTCTACAGCTGTTTACTACTTACGACTATCGCGACTGACTCTTGTCAAGTCCACATATCACAATCTAACAAGGTCGATGACAATAACAATCTGCTCTCGTTACAACAACACTCTACAGATGTTTACTACTTACGACTATTGCGACTGACTCTTGTCGAGTCCACGTATCACAATCTAACAAGGTCGATGACAAAAACAATCAGCTCCCGTTACAACAACACTCTACAGCTGTTTACTACTTACGACCATCGCGACTGACTCTTGTCAAGTCCACATATCACAATCTAACAAGGTTGATGACAATAAGAATCAGCTATCGTTACAACAACACTCTACAGCTGTTTACTACTTACGACTATTGCGACTGACTCTTGTCAAGTCCACATATCACAATCTAACAAGGTCGATGAGAATAACAAGCAGCTCTCCTTACAACAACACTCTACAGCTGTTTACTACTTACGACTATCGCGACTGTCTCTTGTCAAGTCCACATATCACAATATAACAAGGTCGATGACAATAACAATCAGCTCTCGTAACAACAACACTCTACAGATGTTTACTACTTACGACTATCGCGACTGACTCTTGTCCAGTCCACATATCACAATCTAACAAGATCGATGACAATAAGAATCAGCTCTCGTTACAACAACACTCTACAGCTGTTTACTACTTACGACTATCGCGACTGACTCTTGTCCAGTCCACATATCACAATCTAACAAGGTCGTGACAATAACAATCCGCTCTCCTTTCAACAACACTCTACAGCTGTTTACTACTTACGACTATCGCGACTAGCTCTTGACGAGTCCGCATATCACAATCTAATAAGGTCGATGACAATAACAATCAGCTCTCGTTACAACAACCCTCTACAGCTGTTTACTACTTACGACTATCGCGACTGACTCTTCTCGAGTCCACATATCACAATCTAACAAGGTCGATGACAATAACAATCAGCTCTCCTTACAACAGCACTCTACAGCTGTTTACTACTTACGACTATCGCGACTGACTCTTGTCAAGACCACATATCACAATCTAAAAAGGTCGATGACAAGAACAATCAGCTCTCGTTACAACAACACTCTACAGCTGTTTACTACTTACGACTATCGCGACTGACTCTTGTCAAGTCCACATATCACAATCTAAAAAGGTCGATGACAAGAAAAATCAGCTCTCGTTACAACAACACTCTACAGCTGTTTACTACTTACGACTATCGCGACTTACTCTTGTCGAGTCCACATATCACAATCTAACAATGTCGATGACCATAACAATCAGCTCTCGTTACAACAACACTCTACAGCTGTTTACTACTTACGACTACCGCGACTGACTCTTGTCAAGTCCACATATCACAATCTAAAAAGGTCGATGACAAGAAAAATCAGCTCTCGTTACAACAACACTCTACAGCTGTTTACTACTTACGACTATCGCGACTGACTCTTGTCGAGTCCACATATCACAATCTAACAATGTCGATGACCATAACAATCAGCTCTCGTTACAACAACACTCTACAGCTGTTTACTACTTACGACTACCGCGACTAACTCTTGTCGAGCCCGCATATCACAATCTAACAAGGTCGATGACAATAACAATCACCTCTCGTTACAAAAACGCTCTACAGCTGTTTACTACCTACGACTATCGCGATTAACTCTTGTCGAGTCCACATATCACAATCTAACAAGGTCGATGACAATTACAATCAACTCTCGTAACAACAACACTATAGCTGTTTACTACTTACGACCCTCGCGACTGATTCTTGTCAAGTCCACATATCACAATCTGACAAGGTCGATGACAATAACTATCAGCTCTCGTTACAACAACACTCTACAGCTGTTTACTACTTACGACCCTCGCGACTGACTCTTGTCAAGTCCACATATCACAATCTTACAAGGTCGATGGCAATAACAATCAGCTCTCATTACAACAACACTCTACAGCTGTTTACTACTAACGACTATCGCGACTGACTCTTGTCAAGTCCACATTGCACAATCTAACAAGGACAATGACAATAACTATCAGCTCTCGTTACAACAACACTCTACGGCTGTTAACTACATACGATTATCGCGACTCATTCTTGTCGAGGCCACATATCACAATCTAACAAGGTCGATGACAATAAGAATCAGCTCTCGTTACAGCAACACTCTACAGCTGTTTACTACTTACGATTATCGCGACTGACTCTTGTCAAGTCCACATATCACAATCTAACAAGGTCGATGACAATAACAATCAGCTCTCGTTACAGCAACACTCTACAGCTGTTTACTACTTACGATTATCGCGACTAACTCTTGTCGAGTCCACATATCACAATCTAACAAGGTCCATAACAATAACAATCAGCTCTCGTTACAGCAACACTCTACAGCTGTTTACTACTTACGACTATCGCGACTGACTCTTGTCAAGCCCAAATATCACAATCTAACAAGGTCGATGACAATAACAATCAGCTCTCGTTACAACAATACTCTACAACTGTTTACTACTTACGACTATCGCGACTGACTCTTGTCAAGTCCAAATATCACAATCTAACAAGGTCGATGACTATAACAATCAGCTCTCGTTACAACAACCCTCTACAACTGTTTACTACTTACGACTATCGCGACTGACTCTTGTCGAGTCCACATATCACAATCTAACAAGTTCAATGACAATAAGAATGAGCTCTCGCTACAACAACACTCTACAGCTGTTTACTACTTACGACTATCGCGACTGACTCTTGTCGAGTCCACATATCACAATCTAACAAGCTCGATGACAATAACAATCAGCTCTCGTTACAACAACACTCGACTGCTGTTTACTTCTTACGACTATCGCGACTGACTCTTGTGGAGTCCACATATCACAATCTAACAAGGTCGATGACAGTAACAATCAGCTCTCGTTACAACAACACTCTACAGCTGTTTACTACTAACGACTATCGCGACTGACTCTTGTCAAGTCCACATATCACAATCTAACAAGGTCGATGACAATAACAATCAGCTCTCGTTACAACAACACTCTACAGCTGTTTACTACTTACGACTATCGCGACTGATTCTTGTCAAGTCCACGTATCACAATCTAACAAGGTCGATGACAATAACAATCAGCTCTCGTTACAACAACACTCGACTGCTGTTTACTACTTACGATTATCGCGACTGACTCTTGTCAAGTCCACATATCACAATCTAACATGGTCGATGACAATAACAATCAGCTCTCGTTACAAACCACCCTACAGCTGTTTACTTCTTACGACTATCGCGACTGACTCTTGTCAAGTCCACATGTCACAATCTAACAAGGTCGATGACAATAACATTCAGCTCTAGTTACAGCAACACTCTACAGCTGTTTACTGCTTACGACTATCGCGACTGATTCTTGTCAAGTCCACATATCACAATCTAACAACGTCGATGACAATAACAATCAGCTCTCGTCACAACAACACTCTACAGCTGTTTACTACTTACGACTATTGCGACTGACTCTTGTCGAGTCCACGTATCACAATCTAACAAGGTCGATGACAATAACAATCAGCTCTCGTTACAACAACACTCTACAGATGTTTACTACTTACGATTATCGCGACTGACTCTTGTCAAGTCCACATGTCACAATCTAACAAGGTCGATGACAATAAGAATCAGCTCTCGTTACAACAACACTCTTCAGCTGTTTACTACTCACGATTATCGCGACTGACTCTTGTCAAGTCCACATTTCACAATCTAACAAGGTCGATGACAATAAGAATCGGCTCTTGTTACAACAACACTCTACAGCTGTTTACTACTCACGATTATCGCGACTGAATCTTGTCAAGTCCACATGTCACCATCTAACAAGGTCGATGACAATAACAATCAGCTCTCGTTACAACAAAACTCTACAGCTGTTTACTACTTACGACTATCGCGACTGACTCTTGTCGAGTGCACATATCACAATCTAACAAGGTCGATGACAATAACAATCAGCTCTCGTTACAACAACACTCTACAGCTGTTTACTACATACGACTATCGCGACTGACTCTTGTCGAGTCCACATATCACAATCTAACATGGTCGATGACAATAACAATCAGCGCTCGTTACAACAGCACTGTACAGCTGTTTACTAGTTAAGACCCTCGCGACTGACTCTTGTCGAGTCCACGTATCACAATCTAACAAGGTCGATGACAATAACAATCAGCTCTCATTACAACAACGCTGTACAGCTGTTTACTACTTACAACTATCGCGACTGACTCTTGTCGAGTCCACATATCACAATCTATCAAGCTCGATGACAATAACAATCAGCTCTCGTTACAACAACACTCTACAGCTGTTTACTACTTACGACCCTCGCGACTGATTCTTGTCAAGTCCACATATCACAATCTGACAAGGTCGATGACAATAAGAATCAGCTCTCCTTACAACAACACTCTACAGCTGTTTACTACTTACGATTATCGCGACTGACTCTTGTCAAGTTAACATATCACAATCTGACAAGGTCGATGACAATAACTATCAGCTCTCGTTACAACAACACTCTACAGCTGTTTACTACTTACGACCCTCGCGACTGACTCTTGTCAAGTCCACATATCACAATCTCACAAGGTCGATGACAATAACAATCAGCTCTCATTACAACAACACTCTACAGCTGTTTACTACTAACGACTATCGCGACTGACTCTTGTCGAGTCCACATTGCACAATCTAACAAGGTCGATAACAATAACAATCAGCTCTCGTTACAGCAACGCTCTTCAGCTGTTTACTACTTACGACTATCGCGACTGACTCTTGTCAAGTCCACTTATCACAATCTAACAAGGTCGATGACAATAACAATCAGCTATCCTTAGAGCAACACTCTACAGCTGTTTACTACTTACGACTATCGCGACTGACTCTTGTCAAGTCCACATATCACAATCTAACAAGGTCGATGACAATAACAATCTGCTCTCGTTACAACAACACTCTACAGATGTTTACTACTTACGACTATTGCGACTGACTCTTGTCGAGTCCACGTATCACAATCTAACAAGGTCGATGACAAAAACAATCAGCTCCCGTTACAACAACACTCTACAGCTGTTTACTACTTACGACCATCGCGACTGACTCTTGTCAAGTCCACATATCACAATCTAACAAGGTTGATGACAATAAGAATCAGCTATCGTTACAACAACACTCTACAGCTGTTTACTACTTACGACTATTGCGACTGACTCTTGTCAAGTCCACATATCACAATCTAACAAGGTCGATGAGAATAACAAGCAGCTCTCCTTACAACAACACTCTACAGCTGTTTACTACTTACGACTATCGCGACTGTCTCTTGTCAAGTCCACATATCACAATCTAACAAGGTCGATGACAATAACAATCAGCTCTCGTAACAACAACACTCTACAGATGTTTACTACTTACGACTATCGCGACTGACTCTTGTCCAGTCCACATATCACAATCTAACAAGATCGATGACAATAAGAATCAGCTCTCGTTACAACAACACTCTACAGCTGTTTACTACTTACGACTATCGCGACTGACTCTTGTCCAGTCCACATATCACAATCTAACAAGGTCGTGACAATAACAATCCGCTCTCCTTTCAACAACACTCTACAGCTGTTTACTACTTACGACTATCGCGACTAGCTCTTTACGAGTCCGCATATCACAATCTAATAAGGTCGATGACAATAACAATCAGCTCTCGTTACAACAACCCTCTACAGCTGTTTACTACTTACGACTATCGCGACTGACTCTTCTCGAGTCTACATATCACAATCTAACAAGGTCGATGACAATAACAATCAGCTCTCCTTACAACAGCACTCTACAGCTGTTTACTACTTACGACTATCGCGACTGACTCTTGTCAAGACCACATATCACAATCTAAAAAGGTCGATGACAAGAACAATCAGCTCTCGTTACAACAACACTCTACAGCTGTTTACTACTTACGACTATCGCGACTGACTCTTGTCAAGTCCACATATCACAATCTAAAAAGGTCGATGACAAGAAAAATCAGCTCTCGTTACAACAACACTCTACAGCTGTTTACTACTTACGACTATCGCGACTGACTCTTGTCGAGTCCACATATCACAATCTAACAATGTCGATGACCATAACAATCAGCTCTCGTTACAACAACACTCTACAGCTGTTTACTACTTACGACTACCGCGACTGACTCTTGTCAAGTCCACATATCACAATCTAAAAAGGTCGATGACAAGAAAAATCAGCTCTCGTTACAACAACACTCTACAGCTGTTTACTACTTACGACTATCGCGACTGACTCTTGTCGAGTCCACATATCACAATCTAACAATGTCGATGACCATAACAATCAGCTCTCGTTACAACAACACTCTACAGCTGTTTACTACTTACGACTACCTCGACTAACTCTTGTCGAGCCCGCATATCACAATCTAACAAGGTCGATGACAATAACAATCACCTCTCGTTACAAAAACGCTCTACAGCTGTTTACTACCTACGACTATCGCGATTAACTCTTGTCGAGTCCACATATCACAATCTAACAAGGTCGATGACAATTACAATCAACTCTCGTAACAACAACACTATAGCTGTTTACTACTTACGACCCTCGCGACTGATTCTTGTCAAGTCCACATTTCACAATCTGACAAGGTCGATGACAATAACTATCAGCTCTCGTTACAACAACACTCTACAGCTGTTTACTACTTACGACCCTCGCGACTGACTCTTGTCAAGTCCACATATCACAATCTTACAAGGTCGATGGCAATAACAATCAGCTCTCATTACAACAACACTCTACAGCTGTTTACTACTAACGACTATCGCGACTGACTCTTGTCAAGTCCACATTGCACAATCTAACAAGGAAAATGACAATAACTATCAGCTCTCGTTACAACAACACTCTACAGCTGTTAACTACATACGATTATCGCGACTCATTCTTGTCGAGGCCACATATCACAATCTAACAAGGTCGATGACAATAAGAATCAGCTCTCGTTACAGCAACACTCTACAGCTGTTTACTACTTACGATTATCGCGACTGACTCTTGTCAAGTCCACATATCACAATCTAACAAGGTCGATGACAATAACAATCAGCTCTCGTTACAGCAACACTCTACAGCTGTTTACTACTTACGATTATCGCGACTAACTCTTGTCGAGTCCACATATCACAATCTAACAAGGTCCATAACAATAACAATCAGCTCTCGTTACAGCAACACTCTACAGCTGTTTACTACTTACGACTATCGCGACTGACTCTTGTCAAGCCCAAATATCACAATCTAACAAGGTCGATGACAATAACAATCAGCTCTCGTTACAACAATACTCTACAACTGTTTACTACTTACGACTATCGCGACTGACTCTTGTCAAGTCCAAATATCACAATCTAACAAGGTCGATGACTATAACAATCAGCTCTCGTTACAACAACCCTCTACAACTGTTTACTACTTACGACTATCGCGACTGACTCTTGTCGAGTCCACATATCACAATCTAACAAGTTCAATGAAAATAAGAATGAGCTCTCGCTACAACAACACTCTACAGCTGTTTACTACTTACGACTATCGCGACTGACTCTTGTCGAGTCCACATATCACAATCTAACAAGCTCGATGACAATAACAATCAGCTCTCGTTACAACAACACTCGACTGCTGTTTACTTCTTACGACTATCGCGACTGACTCTTGTGGAGTCCACATATCACAATCTAACAAAGTCGATGACAGTAACAATCAGCTCTCGTTACAACAACACTCTACAGCTGTTTACTACTAACGACTATCGCGACTGACTCTTGTCAAGTCCACATATCACAATCTAACAAGGTCGATGACAATAACAATCAGCTCTCGTTACAGCAACACTCTACAGCTGTTTACTACTTACGACTATCGCGACTGACTCTTGTCAAGTCCACATATCACAATCTAACAACGTCGATGACAATAACAATTAGCTCTCGTCACAACAACACTCTACAGTTGTTTACTACTTACGACTATTGCGACTGACTCTTGTTGAGTCCACGTATCACAATCTAACAAGGTCGATGAAAATAACAATCAGCTCTCGTCACAACAACACTCTACAGCCGTTTACTACTTACGATAATCGCGACTGACTGTTGTCGAGTCCACATATCACAATCTAACAACGTCGATGACAATAACAATCAGCTCTCGTCACAACAACACTCTACAGCTGTTTACTACTTACGACTATTGCGACTGACTCTTGTCGAGTCCACGTATCACAATCTAACAAGGTCGATGACAATAACAATCAGCTTTCGTTACAACAACACTCTACAGCTGTTTACTACTTACGACTATCGCGACTAACTCTTGTCAAGTCCACGCATCACAATCTAACAAGGTCGATGACAATAACAGTCAGCTCTCGTCACAACAACACTCTACAGCTGTTTACTACTTACGACTATTGCGACTGACTCTTGTCGAGTCCACGTATCACAATCTAACAAGGTCGATGACAATAACAATCAGCTCTCGTCACAACAACACTCTACAGCTGTTTACTACTTACGACTATTGCGATTGACTCTTGTCGAGTCCACGTATCACAATCTAACAAGGTCGGTGACAATAACAATCGGCTCTCGTTACAACAACACTCTACAGCTATTTACTACTTACGACTATTGCGACTGACTCTTGTCGAGTCCACGTATCACAATCTAACAAGGACGATGACAATAACAATCAGCTCTCGTTACAACAAAACTCTGCAGCTGTTTACTACTTACGACTATCGCGACTGACTATTGTCGAATCCACGTATCACAATCTAACAAGGTCGATGACAATAACAATCAGCTCTCGTCACAACAACACTCTACAGCTGTTTCCTACTTACGACTATTGCGACTGACTCTTGTCGAGTCCACGTATCAAAATCCAACAAGGTCGATGACAATAACAATCAGCTCTCGTTACAACAACACTCTACAGCTATTTACTACTTACGACTATTGCGACTGACTCTTGTCGAGTCCACGTATCACAATCTAACAAGGTCGATGACAATAACAATCAGCTCTCGTTACAACAACACTCTACAGCTGTTTACTACTTACGACTATCGCGACTGACCCTTGTCAAGTCCACATATCACAATCTAACAAGGTCGATGACAATAACAATCAGCTCTCGTTACAACAACACTCTACAGATGTTTACTACTTACGACTATCGCGACTGACTCTTGTCAAGTCCACATATCACAATCTAACAAGGTCGATGACATTAACAATCCGCTCTCCTTACAACAACACTCTACAGCTGTTTACTACTTACGACTATTGCGACTGACTCTTGTCGAGTCCACGTATCACAATCTAACAAGGTCGATGACAAAAACAATCAGCTCCCGTTACAACAACACTCTACAGCTGTTTACTACTTACGACCATCGCGACTGACTCTTGTCAAGTCCACATATCACAATCTAACAAGGTTGATGACAATAAGAATCAGCTCTCGTTACAACAACACTCTACAGCTGTTTACTACTTACGACTATTGCGACTGACTCTTGTCAAGTCCACATATCACAATCTAACAAGGTCGATGAGAATAACAAGCAGCTCTCCTTACAACAACACTCTACAGCTGTTTACTACTTACGACTATCGCGACTGACTCTTGTCAAGTCCACATATCACAATCTAACAAGGTCGATGACAATAACAATCAGCTCTCGTTACATCAACACTCTACAGCTGTTTACTACTTACGACTATCGCGACTGACTCTTGTCCAGTCCACATATCACAATCTAACAAGGTCGTGACAATAACAATCCGCTCTCCTTTCAACAACACTCTACAGCTGTTTACTACTTACGACTATCGCGACTAGCTCTTGACGAGTCCGCATATCACAATCTAACAAGGTCGATGACAATAACAATCAGCTCTGGTTACAACAACCCTCTACAGCTGTTTACTACTTACGACTATCGCGACTAACTCTTGTCAAGTCCACATATCACAATCTCACAAGGTCGATGACAATAACAATCAGCTCTCGTTACAACAACACTCTGCAGCTGTTTACTACTTACGACTATCGCGACTGACTCTTGTCAAGTCCACATATCACAATCTAACAAGGTCGATGACAATAACAATCAGCTCTCGTTACAACAACACTCTACAGCTGTTTACTACTTACGACTATCGCGACTGACTCTTGTCAAGTCCACATATCACAATCTAACAAGATCGATGACAATAAGAATCAGCTCTCGTTACAACAACACTCTACAGCTGTTTACTACTTACGACTATCGCGACTGACTCTTGTCCAGTCCACATATCACAATCTAACAAGGTCGTGACAATAACAATCCGCTCTCCTTTCAACAACACTCTACAGCTGTTTACTACTTACGACTATCGCGACTAGCTCTTGACGTGTCCGCATATCACAATCTAACAAGGTCGATGACAATAACAATCAGCTCTGGTTACAACAACCCTCTACAACTGTTTACTACTTACGACTATCGCGACTAACTCTTGTCAAGTCCACATATCACAATCTAACAAGGTCGATGACAATAACAATCAGCTCTCGTTACAACAACACTCTACAGCTATTTACTACTTACGACTATTGCGACTGATTCTTGTCAAGTCCACATATCACAATCTAACAAGCTCGATGACAATAATAAACAGCTCTCGTTACAACAACACTCTACAGCTGTTTACTACTTACGACTATCGCGACTGACTCTTGTCAAGTCCAAATATCACAAGCTAACAAGGTCGATGACAATAAGAATCAGCTGTCGTTACAACAACACTCTACAGCTGTTTACTACCTACGACTATCGCGACTGACCCTTGTCAAGTCCAAATATCACAATCTAACAAGGTTGATGACAATAAGAATCAGCTCTCGTTACAACAACACTCTACAGCTGTTTACTACTCACGATTATCGCGACTGACTCTTGTCAAGTCCACATATCACAATCTAACAAGGTCGATGACAATAACAATCAGCGCTCGTTACAACAACACTGTACAGCTGTTTACTATTTACGACCCTCGCGGCTGAATCTTGTCGAGTCCACGTATCACAATCTAACAAGGTCGACGACAATAACAATCAGCTCTCATTACAACAACGCTCTACAGCTGTTTACCACTTACGACCCTCGCGACTGACTCTTTTCAAGTCCACATATCACAATCTAACAAGGTCGCTGACAATAACAATCAGCTCTCGTTACAACAACACTCTACATCTGTTTTCTACTTACGACTACCGCGACTGACTCTTGTCAAGTACACATATCACAATCTAACAAGGCCGTGACAATAACAATCAGCTCTCATTACAACAACATTCTACAGCTGTTTACTACTTACGATTATCGCGACTGACTCTTGTCCAGTCCATGTATCACAGTCTAACAAGGTCAATGACAATAACAATCAGCTCTCGTTACAACAGCACTGTACAGCTGTTTACTACTTACGACTACCGCGACTGACTCTTGTCAAGTACACATATCACAATCTGACAAGGTCGATGACAATAACAATCAGCTCTCGTCACAACAACACTCTACAGCTGTTTCCTACTTACGACTATTGCGACTGACTCTTGTCGAGTCCACGTATCACAATCCAACAAGGTCGATGACAATAACAATCAGCTCTCGTTACAACAACACTCTACAGCTATTTACTACTTACGACTATTGCGACTGACTCTTGTCGAGTCCACGTATCACAATCTAACAAGGTCGATGACAATAACAATCAGCTCTCGTTACAACAACACTCTACAGCTGTTTACTACTTACGACTATCGCGACTGACCCTTGCCAAGTCCACATATCACAATCTAACAAGGTCGATGACAATAACAATCAGCTCTCGTTACAACAACACTCTACAGATGTTTACTACTTACGACTATCGCGACTGACTCTTGTCAAGCCCACATATCACAATCTAACAAGGTCGATGACATTAACAATCCACTCTCCTTACAACAACACTCTACAGCTGTTTACTACTTACGACTATTGCGACTGACTCTTGTCGAGTCCACGTATCACAATCTAACAAGGTCGATGACAAAAACAATCAGCTCCCGTTACAACAACACTCTACAGCTGTTTACTACTTACGACCATCGCGACTGACTCTTGTCAAGTCCACATATCACAATCTAACAAGGTTGATGACAATAAGAATCAGCTCTCGTTACAACAACACTCTACAGCTGTTTACTACTTACGACTATTGCGACTGACTCTTGTCAAGTCCACATATCACAATCTAACAAGGTCGATGAGAATAACAAGCAGCTCTCCTTACAACAACACTCTACAGCTGTTTACTACTTACGACTATCGCGACTGACTCTTGTCAAGTCCACATATCACAATCTAACAAGGTCGATGACAATAACAATCAGCTCTCGTTACAACAACACTCTACAGCTGTTTACTACTTACGACTATCGCGACTGACTCTTGTCAAGTCCACATATCACAATCTAACAAGATCGATGACAATAAGAATCAGCTCTCGTTACAACAACACTCTACAGCTGTTTACTACTTACGACTATCGCGACTGACTCTTGTCCAGTCCACATATCACAATCTAACAAGGTCGTGACAATAACAATCCGCTCTCCTTTCAACAACACTCTACAGCTGTTTACTACTTACGACTATCGCGACTAGCTCTTGACGAGTCCGCATATCACAATCTAACAAGGTCGATGACAATAACAATCAGCTCTGGTTACAACAACCCTCTACAGCTGTTTACTACTTACGACTATCGCGACTAACTCTTGTCAAGTCCACATATCACAATCTAACAAGGTCGATGACAATAACAATCAGCTCTCGTTACAACAACACTCTACAGCTATTTACTACTTACGACTATTGCGACTGATTCTTGTCAAGTCCACATATCACAATCTAACAAGCTCGATGACAATAATAAACAGCTCTCGTAACAACAACACTCTACAGCTGTTTACTACTTACGACTATCGCGACTGACTCTTGTCAAGTCCAAATATCACAAGCTAACAAGGTCGATGACAATTAGAATCAGCTGTCGTTACAACAACACTCTACAGCTGTTTACTACCTACGACTATCGCGACTGACCCTTGTCAAGTCCAAATATCACAATCTAACAAGGTTGATGACAATAAGAATCAGCTCTCGTTACAACAACACTCTACAGCTGTTTACTACTCACGATTATCGCGACTGACTCTTGTCAAGTCCACATATCACAATCTAACAAGGTCGATGACAATAACAATCAGCGCTCGTTACAACAACACTGTACATCTGTTTACTATTTACGACCCTCGCGGCTGAATCTTGTCGAGTCCACGTATCACAATCTAACAAGGTCGACGACAATAACAATCAGCTTTCATTACAACAACGCTCTACAGCTGTTTACTACTTACGACCCTCGCGACTGACTCTTTTCAAGTCCACATATCGCAATCTAACAAGGTCGCTGACAATAACAATCAGCTCTCGTTACAACAACACTCTACATCTGTTTTCTACTTACGACTACCGCGACTGACTCTTGTCAAGTACACATATCACAATCTAACAAGGTCGCTGACAATAACAATCAGCTCTTGTTACAACAACGCTCTACAGCTGTTTACCACTTACGACCCTCGCGACTGACTCTTTTCAAGTCCACATATCACAATCTAACAAGGTCGCTGACAATAACAATCAGCTCTCGTTACAACAACACTCTACATCTGTTTTCTACTTACGACTACCGCGACTGACTCTTGTCAAGTACACATATCACAATCTAACAAGGCCGTGACAATAACAATCAGCTCTCATTACAACAACATTCTACAGCTGTTTACTACTTACGATTATCGCGACTGACTCTTGTCCAGTCCATGTATCACAGTCTAACAAGGTCGATGACAATAACAATCAGCTCTCGTTACAACAGCACTGTACAGCTGTTTACTACTTACGACTACCGCGACTGACTCTTGTCAAGTACACATATCACAATCTGACAAGGTCGATGACAATAACAATCAGCTCTCGTCACAACAACACTCTACAGCTGTTTCCTACTTACGACTATTGCGACTGACTCTTGTCGAGTCCACGTATCACAATCCAACAAGGTCGATGACAATAACAATCAGCTCTCGTTACAACAACACTCTACAGCTATTTACTAACTACGACTATTGCGACTGACTCTTGTCGAGTCCACGTATCACAATCTAACAAGGTCGATGACAATAACAATCAGCTCTCGTTACAACAACACTCTACAGCTGTTTACTACTTACGACTATCGCGACTGACCCTTGTCAAGTCCACATATCACAATCTAACAAGGTCGATGACAATAACAATCAGCTCTCGTTACAACAACACTCTACAGATGTTTACTACTTACGACTATCGCGACTGACTCTTGTCAAGCCCACATATCACAATCTAACAAGGTCGATGACATTAACAATCCGCTCTCCTTACAACAACACTCTACAGCTGTTTGCTACTTACGACTATTGCGACTGACTCTTGTCGAGTCCACGTATCACAATCTAACAAGGTCGATGACAAAAACAATCAGCTCCCGTTACAACAACACTCTACAGCTGTTTACTACTTACGACCATCGCGACTGACTCTTGTCAAGTCCACATATCACAATCTAACAAGGCTGATGACAATAAGAATCAGCTCTCGTTACAACAACACTCTACAGCTGTTTACTACTTACGACTATTGCGACTGACTCTTGTCAAGTCCACATATCAAAATCTAACAAGGTCGATGAGAATAACAAACAGCTCTCCTTACAACAACACTCTACAGCTGTTTACTACTTACGACTATCGCGACTGACTCTTGTCAAGTCCACATATCACAATCTAACAACGTCGATGACAATAACAATCAGCTCTCGTTACAACAACACTCTACAGCTGTTTACTACTTACGACTATCGCGACTGACTCTTGTCAAGTCCACATATCACAATCTAACAAGATCGATGACAATATGAATCAGCTCTCGTTACAACAACACTCTACAGCTGTTTACTACTTACGACTATTGCGACTGACTCTTGTCGAGTCCACGTATCACAATCTGACAAGGTCGATGACAATAACAATCAGCTCTCGTTACAGCAACATTCTACAGCTGTTTACTACTTACGACTATCGCGACTGACTCTTGTCAAGTACACATATCACAATCTAACAAGGTCGATGACAATAACAATCAGCTCTCGTTACAGCAACATTCTACAGCTGTTTACTACTTACGACTATTGCGACTGACTCTTGTCAAGTACACATATCACAATCTAACAAGGTCGATGACAATAACAATCAGCTCTCGTTACTGCAACATTCTACAGCTGTTTACTACTTACGACTATCGCGACTGACTCTTGTCAAGTACACATATCACAATCTAACAAGGTCGATGACAATAAGAATCAGCTCTCGTTACAACAACACTCTACAGCTGTTTACTACTTACGACTATTGCGACTGACTCTTGTCGAGTCCACGTATCACAATCTGACAAGGTCTATGACAATAACAAGCAGCTCTCGTTACAACAACACTCTACAGCTGTTTACTACACACCATTATCGCGACTGACTCTTTTCGAGTCCACATGTCACAATCTAACAAGGTCGATGACAATAACAATAAGCTCTCATTACAACAACGCTCTACAGCTGTTTACTACATACGATTATCGCGACTGACTCTTGTCAAGTCCACATATCACAATCTAACAAGGTCGATGACAATAACAATCAGCTCTCGTTACAGCAACACTCTACAGCTGTTTACTACTTACGTTTATCGCGACTAACTCTTGTCGAGTCCACATATCACAATCTAACAAGGTCGATGACAATAACAATCAGCTCTCGTTACAACAACACTCTACAGCTGTTTACTACTTACGACTATCGCGACTGACTCTTGTCAAGTACACATATCACAATCTAACAAGGTCGATGACAATAAGAATCACCTCTCGTTACAACAACACTCTACAGCTGTTTACTACTTACGACTATCGCGACTGACTCTTGTCGAGTCCACATATCACAATCTAACAAGGCCGTGACAATAACAATCAGCTCTCGTTACAACAACACTATACAGCTGTTTACTTCTTACGACTATCGCGACTGACTCTTGTCAAGTCCACATATCACAATCTAACAAGGTCGATGACAATAAGAATCAGCTCTCGTTACAACACTCTACAGCTGTTTACTAATTACGACTATCGCGACTAACTCTTGTCGAGCCGCATATCACAATCTAACAAGGTCGATGACAATAACAATCAGCTCTCGTTACAACAACACTCTACAGCTGTTTACTACTTACGACTATCGCGACTAACTCTTCTCGAGTCCACATATCACAATCTAACAAGGTCGATGACAATAACAATCAGCTCTCGTTACAGCAACACTATACAGCTGTTTACCACTTACGTTTATCGCGACTAACTCTTGTCGAGTCCACATATCACAATCTAACAAGGTCGATGACAATAAGAATCAGCTCTCCTTACAACAACACTCTACAGCTGTTTACTACTTACGACTATAGCGACTGGCTCTTGTCAAGTCCAAATATCACAATCTAACAAGGTCGATGACAATGACAATCAGCTCTCGTTACAACAACGCTCTACAGCTGTTTACTACTTACGACTATCGCGACTGACTCTTGTCGAGTCCACAAAACACAATCTAACAAGGTCGTGACAACAACAATCAGCTCTCCTTACAACAACACTCTACAGCTGTTTACTACTTACGACTATCGCGACTAACTCTTGTCGAGTCCGCATATCACGATCTAAAAAGGTCGATGACAATAACAATCAGCTCTCGTTACAACAACACTCTACAGCTGTTTACTACTTACGACTATCGCGACAGACTCTTGTCGAGTCCACATATCACAATCTAACAAGGTCGATGACAATAACAATCAGCTCTCCTTACAACAACTCTCTACAGCTGTTTACTACTTACGACTATCGCGACTCACTCTTGTCGAGTCCGCATATCACAATCTAACAAGGTCGATGACAATAACAATCAGCTCTCGTTACAACAACACTCTAGAGCTGTTTACTACTTACGACTATCGCGACTAACTCTTGTCGAGTCCGCATATCACAATCTAACAAGGTCGATGACAATAACAATCAGCTCTCGTTACAACAACACTCTACAGCTGTTTACTACTTACGACTATCGCGACTGACTCTTGTCAAGTCCACATATCACAATCTAACAAGGTCGATGATAATAACAATCAGCTCTCGTTACAACAACACTCTACAGCTGTTTACTACTTACGACTATCGCGACTGACTCTTGCCGATCCACATATCACAATCTAACAAGGTCGATGACAATAACAATCAGCTCTCGTTACAACAACACTCTACAGCTGTTTACTACTTACGACTATCGCGACTAACTCTTGTCGAGTCCACATATCACAATCTAACAAGGTCGATGACAATAACAATCAGCTCTCGTTACAACACAACTCTACAACTGTTTACTACTTACGACTATCGCGACTGACTCTTGTCAAGTCCACATATCAGAATCTATCAAGGTCGATGACAATAAGAATCAGCTCTCATTACAACAACACTACAGCTGCTTACTACTTACGACTTTCGCGACTGACTCTTGTCAAGTCCACATATCACAATCTAACAAGGTCGATGACAATAAGAATCAGCTCTACTTACAACAACACACTACAGCTGTTTACTACTTACGATTATCGCCACTGACTCTTGTCAAGTCCACATATTACAATCTGACAAGGTCGATGACAATAACAATCAGCTCTCGTTACAGCAACACTCTACAGCTGTTTACTACTTACGACTATCGCGACTGACTCTTGTCAAGTCCACATGTCACAATCTAACAAGGTCGATGACAATAACAATCAGCTCTCGTTACAACAACACTCTACAGCTGTTTAATACTTACGAACATCGCGACTGACTCTTGTCAAGTCCACGTATCACAATCTAACAAGGTCGATGACAATAACAATCAGCTCTCGTTACAACAACACTCTACAGCTGTTTACTACTTACGACTATTGCGACTGACTCTTGTCAAGTCCACATATCGCAATCTAACAAGGTCGATGACAATAACAATCAGCTCTCGTTGCAACAACACTCTACAGCTGTTTACTACTTACGACCATCGCGACTGGCTCTTGTCAAGTCCACATATCACAATCGAACAAGGTCGATGACAATAACAATCAGCTCTCCTTACAACAACACTCTACAGCTGTTTACTACTTACGACTATCGCGACTGACTCTTGTCAAGTCCAAATATCACAATCTAACAAGGTCGATGACAATAAAAATCAGCTCTCGTTACAACAACACTCTACAGCTGTTTACTACTTACGATTTTCGCGACTGACTCTTGTCAAGTCCACATATTACAATCTAACAAGGTCGATGACAATAACAATCAGCTCTCGTTACAACAACACTCTACAGCTGTTTACTACTTACGAATATAGCGACTAACTCTTGTCGAGTCCACATATCACAATCTAACAAGGTCGATGACAATAACAATCAGCTCTCGTTACTGCAACGCTCTACAGCTGTTTACTACTTACGGCTATCGCGACTGACTCTTGTCAAGTCCAGATGTCACAATCTAACAAGGTCGATGACAAGAACAATCAGCTCTCCTTACAACAACCCTCTACAGCTTTTTACTACTTACGACTTTCGCGACTAACTCTTGTCGAGTCCGCATCTCACAATCTAACAAGGTCGATGACAATAACAATCAGCTCTCGTTACAACAACACTCTACAGCTGTTTACTACTTACGACTATCGCGACTGACACTTCTCGAGTCCACATATCACAATCTAACAAAGTCGATGACAATAACAATCAGCTCTCCTTACAACAACACTCTACAGCAGTTTACTACTTACGACTATCGCGACTAACTCTTGTCGAGTCCGCATATCACAATCTAACAAGGTCGATGACAATAACAATCAGCTCTCGTTACAACAACGCTCTACATCTGTTTACTACTTACGATTATCGCGACGCACTCTTGTCAAGTCCACATATCACAATCTAACAAGGTCGATGACAATAAGAATCAGCTCTACTTACAACAACACACTACAGCTGTTTACTACTTACGATTATCGCCACTGACTCTTGTCAAGTCCACATATCACAATCTGACAAGGTCGATGACAATAACAATCAGCTCTCGTTACAGCAACACTCTACAGCTGTTTACTACTTACGACTATCGCGACTGACTCTTGTCAAGTCCACATGTCACAATCTAACAAGGTCGATGACAATAACAATCAGCTCTCGTTACAACAACACTCTACAGCTGTTTAATACTTACGAACATCGCGACTGACTCTTGTCAAGTCCACGTATCACAATCTAACAAGGTCGATGACAATAACAATCAGCTCTCGTTACAACAACACTCTACAGCTGTTTACTACTTACGACTATTGCGACTGACTCTTGTCAAGTCCACATATCGCAATCTAACAAGGTCGATGACAATAACAATCAGCTCTCGTTGCAACAACACTCTACAGCTGTTTACTACTTACGACCATCGCGACTGGCTCTTGTCAAGTCCACATATCACAATCGAACAAGGTCGATGACAATAACAATCAGCTCTCCTTACAACAACACTCTACAGCTGTTTACTACTTACGACTATCGCGACTGACTCTTGTCAAGTCCAAATATCACAATCTAACAAGGTCGATGACATTAAAAATCAGCTCTCGTTACAACAACACTCTACAGCTGTTTACTACTTACGATTTTCGCGACTGACTCTTGTCAAGTCCACATATTACAATCTAACAAGGTCGATGACAATAACAATCAGCTCTCGTTACAACAACACTCTACAGCTGTTTACTACTTACGAATATAGTGACTAACTCTTGTCGAGTCCACATATCACAATCTAACAAGGTCGATGACAATAACAATCAGCTCTCGTTACTGCAACGCTCTACAGCTGTTTACTACTTACGGCTATCGCGACTGACTCTTGTCAAGTCCAGATGTCACAATCTAACAAGGTCGATGACAAGAACAATCAGCTCTCCTTACAACAACCCTCTACAGCTTTTTACTACTTACGACTTTCGCGACTAACACTTGTCGAGTCCGCATCTCACAATCTAACAAGGTCGATGACAATAACAATCAGCTCTCGTTACAACAACACTCTACAGCTGTTTACTACTTACGACTATCGCGACTGACACTTCTCGAGTCCACATATCACAATCTAACAAAGTCGATGACAATAACAATCAGCTCTCCTTACAACAACACTCTACAGCAGTTTACTACTTACGACTATCGCGACTAACTCTTGTCGAGTCCGCATATCACAATCTAACAAGGTCGATGACAATAACAATCAGCTCTCGTTACAACAACACTCTACAGCTGTTTACTACTTACGACTATCGCGACTGACATTGTCAAGTCCACATATCACAATCTAACAAGGTCGATGACAAGAACAATCAGCTCTCGTTACAACAACACTCTACAGCTTTTTACTACTTACGACTATCGCGACTGACTCTTGTTGAGTCCACATATCACAATCTCACAAGGTCGATGACAATAACAATCAGCTCTCGTTACAACAACACTCTACAGCTGTTTACTACTTACGACTATCGCGACTAACTCTTGTCGAGTCCGCATATCACAATCTAACAAGTTCGATGACAATAACAATCAGCTCTCGTTACAACAACGCTCTACATCTGTTTACTACTTACGATTATCGCGACTCACTCTTGTCGAGGCCACATATCACAATCTAAGAAGGTCGATGACAATAAGAATCAGCCCTCGTTACAGCAACACTCTACAGCTGTTTACTACTTACGATTATCGCGACTGACTCTTGTCAAGTCCACATATCACAATCTAACAAGGTCGATGACAATAACAATCAGCTCTCGTTACAGCAACACTCTACAGCTGTTTACTACTTACGATTATCGCGACTAACTCTTGTCGAGTCCACATATCACAATCTAACAAGGTCGATGACAATGACAATCAGATCTCGTTACAACAACACTCTTCAGCTGTTTACTACTTAAGATTATCACGACTGACGCTTGTCAAATCCACATATCACAATCTGACAAGGTCGATAACAATGACAATCAGATCTCGTTACAACAACACTCTACAGCTGTTTACTACTTACGACTATCGCGACTGACTATTGTCGAATCCACGTATCACAATCTAACAAGGTCGATGACAATAACAATCAGCTCTCGTTACAACAACTCTCTACAGCTATTTACTACTTACGACTATGGCGACTGAATCTTGTCAAGTCCACATATCACAATCTAACAAGCTCGATGACAGTAACAATCAGCTCTCGTTACAACAACACTCGACTGCTGTTTACTACTTACGACTATCGCGACTGACCCTTGTCAAGTCCAAATATCACAAGCTAACAAGGTCGATGACAATAACAATCAGCTCTCGTTACAACAACACTCTACAGCTGTTTACTACTTACGACTATCACCACTGACTCTTGTCGAGTCCACGTATCACAATCTAACAAGGTCGATGACAATAAGAATCAGCTCTCGTTACAACAACACTCTACAATTGTTTACTACTCACGATTACCGCGACTGACTCTTGTCAAGTCCACATGTCACAATCTAACAAGGTCGATGACAATAACAATCAGCTCTCGTTACAACAACGCTCTACATCTGTTTACTACTTACGATTATCGCGACGCACTCTTGTCAAGTCCACATATCACAATCTAACAAGGTCGATGACAATAAGAATCAGCTCTACTTACAACAACACACTACAGCTGTTTACTACTTACGATTATCGCCACTGACTCTTGTCAAGTCCACATTTCACAATCTGACAAGGTCGATGACAATAACAATCAGCTCTCGTTACAGCAACACTCTACAGCTGTTTACTACTTACGACTATCGCGACTGACTCTTGTCAAGTCCACATGTCACAATCTAACAAGGTCGATGACAATAACAATCAGCTCTCGTTACAACAACACTCTACAGCTGTTTAATACTTACGAACATCGCGACTGACTCTTGTCAAGTCCACGTATCACAATCTAACAAGGTCGATGACAATAACAATCAGCTCTCGTTACAACAACACTCTACAGCTGTTTACTACTTACGACTATTGCGACTGACTCTTGTCAAGTCCACATATCGCAATCTAACAAGGTCGATGACAATAACAATCAGCTCTCGTTGCAACAACACTCTACAGCTGTTTACTACTTACGACCATCGCGACTGGCTCTTGTCAAGTCCACATATCACAATCGAACAAGGTCGATGACAATAACAATCAGCTCTCCTTACAACAACACTCTACAGCTGTTTACTACTTACGACTATCGCGACTGACTCTTGTCAAGTCCAAATATCACAATCTAACAAGGTCGATGACATTAAAAATCAGCTCTCGTTACAACAACACTCTACAGCTGTTTACTACTTACGATTTTCGCGACTGACTCTTGTCAAGTCCACATATTACAATCTAACAAGGTCGATGACAATAACAATCAGCTCTCGTTACAACAACACTCTACAGCTGTTTACTACTTACGAATATAGTGACTAACTCTTGTCGAGTCCACATATCACAATCTAACAAGGTCGATGACAATAACAATCAGCTCTCGTTACTGCAACGCTCTACAGCTGTTTACTACTTACGGCTATCGCGACTGACTCTTGTCAAGTCCAGATGTCACAATCTAACAAGGTCGATGACAAGAACAATCAGCTCTCCTTACAACAACCCTCTACAGCTTTTTACTACTTACGACTTTCGCGACTAACACTTGTCGAGTCCGCATCTCACAATCTAACAAGGTCGATGACAATAACAATCAGCTCTCGTTACAACAACACTCTACAGCTGTTTACTACTTACGACTATCGCGACTGACACTTCTCGAGTCCACATATCACAATCTAACAAAGTCGATGACAATAACAATCAGCTCTCCTTACAACAACACTCTACAGCAGTTTACTACTTACGACTATCGCGACTAACTCTTGTCGAGTCCGCATATCACAATCTAACAAGGTCGATGACAATAACAATCAGCTCTCGTTACAACAACACTCTACAGCTGTTTACTACTTACGACTATCGCGACTGACATTGTCAAGTCCACATATCACAATCTAACAAGGTCGATGACAAGAACAATCAGCTCTCGTTACAACAACACTCTACAGCTTTTTACTACTTACGACTATCGCGACTGACTCTTGTTGAGTCCACATATCACAATCTCACAAGGTCGATGACAATAACAATCAGCTCTCGTTACAACAACACTCTACAGCTGTTTACTACTTACGACTATCGCGACTAACTCTTGTCGAGTCCGCATATCACAATCTAACAAGTTCGATGACAATAACAATCAGCTCTCGTTACAACAACGCCCTACATCTGTTTACTACTTACGATTATCGCGACTCACTCTTGTCGAGGCCACATATCACAATCTAAGAAGGTCGATGACAATAAGAATCAGCCCTCGTTACTGCAACACTCTACAGCTGTTTACTACTTACGATTATCGCGACTGACTCTTGTCAAGTCCACATATCACAATCTAACAAGGTCGATGACAATAACAATCAGCTCTCGTTACAGCAACACTCTACAGCTGTTTACTACTTACGATTATCGCGACTAACTCTTGTCGAGTCCACATATCACAATCTAACAAGGTCGATGACAATGACAATCAGATCTCGTTACAACAACACTCTTCAGCTGTTTACTACTTAAGATTATCACGACTGACGCTTGTCAAATCCACATATCACAATCTGACAAGGTCGATAACAATGACAATCAGATCTCGTTACAACAACACTCTACAGCTGTTTACTACTTACGACTATCGCGACTGACTATTGTCGAATCCACGTATCACAATCTAACAAGGTCGATGACAATAACAATCAGCTCTCGTTACAACAACTCTCTACAGCTATTTACTACTTACGACTATGGCGACTGAATCTTGTCAAGTCCACATATCACAATCTAACAAGCTCGATGACAGTAACAATCAGCTCTCGTTACAACAACACTCGACTGCTGTTTACTACTTACGACTATCGCGACTGACCCTTGTCAAGTCCAAATATCACAAGCTAACAAGGTCGATGACAATAACAATCAGCTCTCGTTACAACAACACTCTACAGCTGTTTACTACTTACGACTATCACCACTGACTCTTGTCGAGTCCACGTATCACAATCTAACAAGGTCGATGACAATAAGAATCAGCTCTCGTTACAACAACACTCTACAATTGTTTACTACTCACGATTACCGCGACTGACTCTTGTCAAGTCCACATGTCACAATCTAAGAAGTTCGATGACAATTACAATCAGCGCTCGTTACAACAACACTGTACAGCATTTTACTATTTACGACCCTCGCGTCTGAATCTTGTCGAGTCCACGTATCACAATCTTACAAGGTCGACGACAATAACAATCAGCTCTCATTACAACAACGCTCTACAGCTGTTTACCACTTACGACCCTCGCGACTGACTCTTTTCAAGTCCACATATCACAATCTAACAAGGTCGCTGACAATAACAATCAGCTCTCGTTACAACAACACTCTACATCTGTTTTCTACTTACGACTACCGCGACTGACTCTTGTCAAGTACACATATCACAATCCAACAAGGTCGATGACAATAACAATCAGCCCTCATTCCAACAACACTCTACAGCTGTTTACTACTTACGACCCTCGCGACTGACTCTTGTCAAGTCCACATATCACAATCTCACAAGGTCGAAGACAATAACAATCAGCTCTCATTACAACAAAACCCTACAGCTGTTTACTACTTACGATTATCGCGACTGACTCTTGTCAAGTCCACATATCACAATCTGACTAGGTCGATGACAATAACTATCAGCTCTCGTTACAACAACACTCTACAGCTGTTTACTACTTACGACCCTCGCGACTGACTCTTGTCAAGTCCACATATCACATTCTCACAAGTTCGATGACAATAACAATCAGCTCTCATTACAACAATACTCTACAGCTGTTTACTACTTACGACTATCGTGACTGACTCTTGTCAAGTTCACATAGCACATTCTAACAAGGTCGATGACAATAACAATCAGCTCTCATTACAACAACACCCTACAGCTGTTTACTACTTACGATTATCGCGACTGACTCTTGTCAAGTCCACATATCACAATCTAACAAAGTCGATGACAATAACAATCGGCTCTTGTTACAACAACACTCTACAGCTGTTTACTACTTACGACTATGGCGACTGACTCTTGTCAAGTCCACATATCACAATCTAACAAGGTCGAAGACAATAACAATCAGCTCTCATTACAACAACACTCTACAGCTGTTTATTACTTACGACTATCGCGACTGACACTTGTCAAGTACACGTATCACAATCTGACAAGTTCGATGAGAATAACAATCCGCTCTCGTTACAACAACACTGTACAGCTGTTTACTACTTACGACTATCGCGACTGACTCTTGTCAAGTCCAAATATCGCAAGCTAACAAGGTCGATGACAATAAGAATCAGCTCTCGTTACAACAACACTCTACAGCTGTTTACTACTTACGACTATCGCGACTGACTCTTGTCGAGTCCACGTATCACAATCTGACAAGGTCTATGCCAATAACAAGCAGCTCTCGTTACAACAACACTCTACAGCTGTTTACCACCTACGACTATCGCGACTGACTCTTGTCAAGTCCACATATCAAAATGTAATAAAAACGATGACAGTAACATTCAGCTCTCGTTACAACAACACTCTACAGCTGTTTACTACTTACGACTATCTCGACTGACTTTTGTCAAGTCCACATATAACAATCTGACAAGTTCGATGACAATAACAATCAGCTCTTGTTACAACAACACTCTACAGCTGTTTAGTACTTACGACTATCGCGACTGACTCTTGTCAAGTCCACATATCACAATCTGACAAGGTTGATGACAAAAACAATCAGATCTCGTTGCAACAACACCCTACAGCTGTTTACTACTTACGACTATCGCGACTGACTCTTGCCAAGTCCACATAGCCAATTTAACAAAGTCAATGTCAATAACAATCAGCTCTCATTACAACAACACTCTACAGCTGTTTACTACATACGACTATCGCTACTGACTCTTGTCGAGTCCGCATGTCACAATCTAACAAGGTCGATGGAAATGACCATCAGCTCTCCTTACAACAACACTCTACAGCTGTTTACTACTTACGACTATCGCGCCTGACACTTGTCGAGTACACCTATCACAATGTGACAAGGTCGATGACAATAACAATTAGCTCTCTTTACAACAACACCCTACAGCTGTTTACTACTTACGACTATCGCTACTGACTCTTGTCTAGTCCACATATCACAATCTAACAAGGTCGATGACATTTACAATCAGCGCTGTTACAACAACACTCTACAGCTGTTTACTACTTACGACTATCGCGACTGACGCTTGTCAAGTACACATATCACAATCTAATAAGGTCGATTGCAGTAACAGTCATCTCTCATTACAGCAACACTCTGCAGCTGTTTCCTCCTTACCACTATCGCGACTGACTCTTGTCAAGTCCACATATTACAATCTGACAAGGTAGATGACAATAACAATCAGATCTCGTTGCAACAACACTCTACAGCTGTTAACTACTTATGATTATCGTGACTGACTCTTGTCGAGTCCACATATCATAATCTAACAAGGTCTATGACAATAAGAATCAGATTTCGTTGCAAGAACACTCTACAGATGTTTACTACTCACAATTATCGCGACTCACTCTTGTCAACTCCACGTATTACAATCTATCGCGACTGACTCTTGTCGAGTCCACATATCACAATCTAACAAGGTCGATGACAATGACAATCAGATCTCCTTACAACAACACTCTACAGCTGTTTACTACTTACGACTATCGCGACTGACCCTTGTCAAGTTTACGTATCACAATCTGACAAGGTCGATGACTATAACAATCATCTCTCGTTACAACAACACTCTACAGCTGTTTACTACTAACGACTATGGCGACTGACGCTTGTCAGGTCCACATATCAGAATCTGACAAGGTCGATGACAATGACAATCAGCTGTCATTACAACAACACTCTACAGCTGTTTACTACTTACGACTATCGCGACTGACGCTTGTCAAGTCCACGTATCACAATCTGACAAGGTCGATGACTATAACAATCAGCTCTCATTACAACAACACTCTACAGCTGTTTACTACTAACGACTATTGCGACTGACGCTTGTCAAGTCCACATATCACAATCTGACAAGGTCGATGACAATGACAATCAGATCTCCTTACAACACTCTACAGCTGATTACTACTTACGACTATCGCGACTGACGCTTGTCAAATCCACATATCACAATCTGACAAGGTCGATGACATTGACAATCAGATCTCGTTACAACAACACTCTACAGCTGTTTACTACTTACGACTATCGCGACTGACGCTTGTCAAGTCCACATATCACAATCTAATAAGGTCGATGACAATGACAATCAGATCTCGTTACAACAACACTCTACAGCTGTTTACTACTTACGACTATCGCGACTGACGCTTGTCAAGTCCACATATCACAATCTGACAAGGTCGATGACAATGACAATCAGATCTCGTTACAACAGCACTCTACAGCTGTTTCCTACTTACGACTATCGCGACTGACTCTTGTCAAGTCCACATATCACAATGTGACAAGGTCGATGACAATAACTATCAGCTCTCGTTGCAACAACACTCTACAGCTGTCTACTACTTACGACTATCGCGACTGACCCTTGTCAAGTCCACATATCACAATCTAACAAGGTCGATGACAATAACAATCAGCTCCCCTTACAACAACAATCTACAACTGTTTACTACTTACGACTATCGCGACTGACTCTTTTCGAGTCCACATATCACAATCTAACAAGGTCGATGACAATAAGAATCAGCTCTCGCTACAACAACACTCTACAGCTGTTTACTACTTACGATTATCGCGACTGACTCTTGTCGAGTCCACCTATCACAATCTAACAAGGGCGATGAAAATAACAATCAGCTCTCGTTACAACAACACTCTACAGCTGTTTACTACTTACGACTATCGCGACTGATTCTTGTCGAGTCCACATATCACAATCTAACAAGGTCGATGACAGTAACAATCAGCTCTCGTTACAACAACACTCTACAGCTGTTTACTACTTACGACTATCGCGACTGACTCTTGTCAAGTCCACATATCACAATCTAACAAGGTCGATGAAAATAACAATCAGATCTCGTTACAGCACCACTCTACATCTGTTTACTACTTACGACTATCGCGACTGACTCTTGTCAAGTCCACATATCACAATCTAACAACGTCGATGACAATAACAATCAGCTCTCGTCTCAACAACACTCTACAGCTGTTTACTACTTACGACTATTGCGACTGACTCTTGTCGAGTCCACATATCACAATCTAACAACGTCGATGACAATAACAATCAGCTCCCGATACAACAACACTCTACAGCTGTTTACTACTTACGACTATTGCGACTGACTCTTGTCGAGTCCACATATCACAATCTAACAAGCTCGATGACAATAACAATCAGCTCTCGTCACAACAACACTCTACAGCTGTTTACTACTTACGACTATTGCGACTGACTCTTGTCGAGTCCACGTATCACAATCTAACAAGGTCGATAACAATAACAATCAGCTCTCGTTACAACAACACTCTACAGCTGTTTACTACTTACGACAATCGCGACTGATTCTTGTCAAGTCCACATATCACAATCTAACAAGCTCGATGACAATAACAATCAGCTCTCGTTACAACAACACTCGACTGCTGTTTACTACTTACGACTATCGCGACTGACTCTTGTCGAGTCCACATATCACAATCTAACAAGGTCGATGACAGTAACAATCAGCTCTCGTAACAACAACACTCTACAGCTGTTTACTACTTACGACTATCGCGACTGACCCTTGTCAAGTCCACATATCACAATCTAACAAGGTCGATGACAATAACAATCAGCTCTCGTTTCAGCAACACTCTACAGCTGTTTACTACTTACGACTATCGCGACTGACTCTTGTCAAGTCCACATATCACAATCTGACAACGTCGATGACAATAACAATCATCTCTCGTCACAACAACACTCTACAGCTGTTTACTACTTACGACTATTGCGACTGACTCTTGTCGAGTCCACGTATCACAATCTAACAAGGTCGATGACAATAACAATCAGCTCTCGTTACAACAACACTCTACAGCTGTTTACTACTTACGACTATCGCGGCTGACTATTGTCGAATCCACGTATCACAATCTAACAAGGTCGATGACAATAACAATCAGCTCTCGTTACAACAACGCTCTACAGCTATTTACTACTTACGACTATCGCGACTGATTCTTGTCAAGTCCACATATCACAATCTAACAAGCTCGATGACAATAACAATCAGCTCTCGTTACAACAACACTCGACTGCTGTTTACTACTTACGACTATCGCGACTGACTCTTGTCAAGTCCAAATATCACAAGCTAACAAGGTCGATGACAATAACAATCAGCTCTCGTTACAACAACACTCTACAGCTGTTTACTACTTACGACTATCGCGACTGACTCTTGTCGAGTCCACGTATCACAGTCTAACAAGGTCGATGACAATAAGAATCAGCTCTCATTACAACAACACTCTACAGCTGTTTACTACTTACGACTATCGCGACTGACTCTTGTCAAGTCCGCATATCACAATCTAACAAGGTCGATGACAATAACAATCAGCGCTCGTTACAACAACACTCTACAGCGGTTTACTACTTACAACTATCGCGACTGACTCTTGTCAAGTCCACATATCACAATCTAACAAGGTCGATGACAATAAGAATCAGCTCTCCTTACAACAACACTCTACAGCTGTTTACTACTTACGACTATAGCGACTGACTCTTGTCAAGTCCAAATATCACAATCTAACAAGGTCGATGACAATGACAATCAGCTCTCGTTACAACAACACTCTACAGCTGTTTACTACTTACGACTATCGCGACTGACTCTTGTCGAGTCCACAAAACACAATCTAACAAGGTCGTGACAACAACAATCAGCTCTCCTTACAACAACACTCTACAGCTGTTTACTACTTACGACTATCGCGACTAACTCTTGTCGAGTCCGCATATCACGATCTAAAAAGGTCGATGACAATAACAATCAGCTCTCGTTACAACAACACTCTACAGCTGTTTACTACTTACGACTATCGCGACAGACTCTTGTCGAGTCCACATATCACAATCTAACAAGGTCGATGACAATAACAATCAGCTCTCCTTACAACAACTCTCTACAGCTGTTTACTACTTACGACTATCGCGACTCACTCTTGTCGAGTCCGCATATCACAATCTAACAAGGTCGATGACAATAACAATTAGCTCTCGTTACAACAACACTCTAGAGCTGTTTACTACTTACGACTATCGCGACTAACTCTTGTCGAGTCCGCATATCACAATCTAACAAGGTCGATGACAATAACAATCAGCTCTCGTTACAACAACACTCTACAGCTGTTTACTACTTACGACTATCGCGACTGACTCTTGTCAAGTCCACATATCACAATCTAACAAGGTCGATGATAATAACAATCAGCTCTCGTTACAACAACACTCTACAGCTGTTTACTACTTACGACTATCGCGACTGACTCTTGCCGATCCACATATCACAATCTAACAAGGTCGATGACAATAACAATCAGCTCTCGTTACAACAACACTCTACAGCTGTTTACTACTTACGACTATCGCGACTAACTCTTGTCGAGTCCACATATCACAATCTAACAAGGTCGATGACAATAACAATCAGCTCTCGTTACAACACAACTCTACAACTGTTTACTACTTACGACTATCGCGACTGACTCTTGTCAAGTCCACATATCAGAATCTATCAAGGTCGATGACAATGAGAATCAGCTCTCATTACAACAACACTACAGCTGCTTACTACTTACGACTTTCGCGACTGACTCTTGTCAAGTCCACATATCACAATCTAACAAGGTCGATGACAATAAGAATCAGCTCTACTTACAACAACACACTACAGCTGTTTACTACTTACGACTATGGCGACTGACTCTTGTCAAGTCCACATATCACAATCTAACAAGGTCGAAGACAATAACAATCAGCTCTCATTACAACAACACTCTACAGCTGTTTATTACTTACGACTATCGCGACTGACACTTGTCAAGTACACGTATCACAATCTGACAAGTTCGATGAGAATAACAATCCGCTCTCGTTACAACAACACTGTACAGCTGTTTACTACTTACGACTATCGCGACTGACTCTTGTCAAGTCCAAATATCGCAAGCTAACAAGGTCGATGACAATAAGAATCAGCTCTCGTTACAACAACACTCTACAGCTGTTTACTACTTACGACTATCGCGACTGACTCTTGTCGAGTCCACGTATCACAATCTGACAAGGTCTATGCCAATAACAAGCAGCTCTCGTTACAACAACACTCTACAGCTGTTTACCACCTACGACTATCGCGACTGACTCTTGTCAAGTCCACATATCAAAATGTAATAAAAACGATGACAGTAACATTCAGCTCTCGTTACAACAACACTCTACAGCTGTTTACTACTTACGACTATCTCGACTGACTTTTGTCAAGTCCACATATAACAATCTGACAAGTTCGATGACAATAACAATCAGCTCTTGTTACAACAACACTCTACAGCTGTTTAGTACTTACGACTATCGCGACTGACTCTTGTCAAGTCCACATATCACAATCTGACAAGGTTGATGACAAAAACAATCAGATCTCGTTGCAACAACACCCTACAGCTGTTTACTACTTACGACTATCGCGACTGACTCTTGCCAAGTCCACATAGCCAATTTAACAAAGTCAATGTCAATAACAATCAGCTCTCATTACAACAACACTCTACAGCTGTTTACTACATACGACTATCGCTACTGACTCTTGTCGAGTCCGCATGTCACAATCTAACAAGGTCGATGGAAATGACCATCAGCTCTCCTTACAACAACACTCTACAGCTGTTTACTACTTACGACTATCGCGCCTGACACTTGTCGAGTACACCTATCACAATGTGACAAGGTCGATGACAATAACAATTAGCTCTCTTTACAACAACACCCTACAGCTGTTTACTACTTACGACTATCGCTACTGACTCTTGTCTAGTCCACATATCACAATCTAACAAGGTCGATGACATTTACAATCAGCGCTGTTACAACAACACTCTACAGCTGTTTACTACTTACGACTATCGCGACTGACGCTTGTCAAGTACACATATCACAATCTAATAAGGTCGATTGCAGTAACAGTCATCTCTCATTACAGCAACACTCTGCAGCTGTTTCCTCCTTACCACTATCGCGACTGACTCTTGTCAAGTCCACATATTACAATCTGACAAGGTAGATGACAATAACAATCAGATCTCGTTGCAACAACACTCTACAGCTGTTAACTACTTATGATTATCGTGACTGACTCTTGTCGAGTCCACATATCATAATCTAACAAGGTCTATGACAATAAGAATCAGATTTCGTTGCAAGAACACTCTACAGATGTTTACTACTTACAATTATCGCGACTCACTCTTGTCAACTCCACGTATTACAATCTATCGCGACTGACTCTTGTCGAGTCCACATATCACAATCTAACAAGGTCGATGACAATGACAATCAGATCTCCTTACAACAACACTCTACAGCTGTTTACTACTTACGACTATCGCGACTGACCCTTGTCAAGTTTACGTATCACAATCTGACAAGGTCGATGACTATAACAATCATCTCTCGTTACAACAACACTCTACAGCTGTTTACTACTAACGACTATGGCGACTGACGCTTGTCAGGTCCACATATCAGAATCTGACAAGGTCGATGACAATGACAATCAGCTGTCATTACAACAACACTCTACAGCTGTTTACTACTTACGACTATCGCGACTGACGCTTGTCAAGTCCACGTATCACAATCTGACAAGGTCGATGACTATAACAATCAGCTCTCATTACAACAACACTCTACAGCTGTTTACTACTAACGACTATTGCGACTGACGCTTGTCAAGTCCACATATCACAATCTGACAAGGTCGATGACAATGACAATCAGATCTCCTTACAACACTCTACAGCTGATTACTACTTACGACTATCGCGACTGACGCTTGTCAAATCCACATATCACAATCTGACAAGGTCGATGACATTGACAATCAGATCTCGTTACAACAACACTCTACAGCTGTTTACTACTTACGACTATCGCGACTGACGCTTGTCAAGTCCACATATCACAATCTAATAAGGTCGATGACAATGACAATCAGATCTCGTTACAACAACACTCTACAGCTGTTTACTACTTACGACTATCGCGACTGACGCTTGTCAAGTCCACATATCACAATCTGACAAGGTCGATGACAATGACAATCAGATCTCGTTACAACAGCACTCTACAGCTGTTTCCTACTTACGACTATCGCGACTGACTCTTGTCAAGTCCACATATCACAATGTGACAAGGTCGATGACAATAACTATCAGCTCTCGTTGCAACAACACTCTACAGCTGTCTACTACTTACGACTATCGCGACTGACCCTTGTCAAGTCCACATATCACAATCTAACAAGGTCGATGACAATAACAATCAGCTCCCCTTACAACAACAATCTACAACTGTTTACTACTTACGACTATCGCGACTGACTCTTTTCGAGTCCACATATCACAATCTAACAAGGTCGATGACAATAAGAATCAGCTCTCGCTACAACAACACTCTACAGCTGTTTACTACTTACGATTATCGCGACTGACTCTTGTCGAGTCCACCTATCACAATCTAACAAGGGCGATGAAAATAACAATCAGCTCTCGTTACAACAACACTCTACAGCTGTTTACTACTTACGACTATCGCGACTGATTCTTGTCGAGTCCACATATCACAATCTAACAAGGTCGATGACAGTAACAATCAGCTCTCGTTACAACAACACTCTACAGCTGTTTACTACTTACGACTATCGCGACTGACTCTTGTCAAGTCCACATATCACAATCTAACAAGGTCGATGAAAATAACAATCAGATCTCGTTACAGCACCACTCTACATCTGTTTACTACTTACGACTATCGCGACTGACTCTTGTCAAGTCCACATATCACAATCTAACAACGTCGATGACAATAACAATCAGCTCTCGTCTCAACAACACTCTACAGCTGTTTACTACTTACGACTATTGCGACTGACTCTTGTCGAGTCCACATATCACAATCTAACAACGTCGATGACAATAACAATCAGCTCCCGATACAACAACACTCTACAGCTGTTTACTACTTACGACTATTGCGACTGACTCTTGTCGAGTCCACATATCACAATCTAACAAGCTCGATGACAATAACAATCAGCTCTCGTCACAACAACACTCTACAGCTGTTTACTACTTACGACTATTGCGACTGACTCTTGTCGAGTCCACGTATCACAATCTAACAAGGTCGATAACAATAACAATCAGCTCTCGTTACAACAACACTCTACAGCTGTTTACTACTTACGACAATCGCGACTGATTCTTGTCAAGTCCACATATCACAATCTAACAAGCTCGATGACAATAACAATCAGCTCTCGTTACAACAACACTCGACTGCTGTTTACTACTTACGACTATCGCGACTGACTCTTGTCGAGTCCACATATCACAATCTAACAAGGTCGATGACAGTAACAATCAGCTCTCGTAACAACAACACTCTACAGCTGTTTACTACTTACGACTATCGCGACTGACCCTTGTCAAGTCCACATATCACAATCTAACAAGGTCGATGACAATAACAATCAGCTCTCGTTTCAGCAACACTCTACAGCTGTTTACTACTTACGACTATCGCGACTGACTCTTGTCAAGTCCACATATCACAATCTGACAACGTCGATGACAATAACAATCATCTCTCGTCACAACAACACTCTACAGCTGTTTACTACTTACGACTATTGCGACTGACTCTTGTCGAGTCCACGTATCACAATCTAACAAGGTCGATGACAATAACAATCAGCTCTCGTTACAACAACACTCTACAGCTGTTTACTACTTACGACTATCGCGGCTGACTATTGTCGAATCCACGTATCACAATCTAACAAGGTCGATGACAATAACAATCAGCTCTCGTTACAACAACGCTCTACAGCTATTTACTACTTACGACTATCGCGACTGATTCTTGTCAAGTCCACATATCACAATCTAACAAGCTCGATGACAATAACAATCAGCTCTCGTTACAACAACACTCGACTGCTGTTTACTACTTACGACTATCGCGACTGACTCTTGTCAAGTCCAAATATCACAAGCTAACAAGGTCGATGACAATAACAATCAGCTCTCGTTACAACAACACTCTACAGCTGTTTACTACTTACGACTATCGCGACTGACTCTTGTCGAGTCCACGTATCACAGTCTAACAAGGTCGATGACAATAAGAATCAGCTCTCGTTACAACAACACTCTACAGCTGTTTACTACTTACGACTATCGCGACTGACTCTTGTCAAGTCCGCATATCACAATCTAACAAGGTCGATGACAATAACAATCAGCGCTCGTTACAACAACACTCTACAGCGGTTTACTACTTACAACTATCGCGACTGACTCTTGTCAAGTCCACATATCACAATCTAACAAGGTCGATGACAATAAGAATCAGCTCTCCTTACAACAACACTCTACAGCTGTTTACTACTTACGACTATAGCGACTGACTCTTGTCAAGTCCAAATATCACAATCTAACAAGGTCGATGACAATGACAATCAGCTCTCGTTACAACAACACTCTACAGCTGTTTACTACTTACGACTATCGCGACAGACTCTTGTCGAGTCCACATATCACAATCTAACAAGGTCGATGACAATAACAATCAGCTCTCCTTACAACAACTCTCTACAGCTGTTTACTACTTACGACTATCGCGACTCACTCTTGTCGAGTCCGCATATCACAATCTAACAAGGTCGATGACAATAACAATTAGCTCTCGTTACAACAACACTCTAGAGCTGTTTACTACTTACGACTATCGCGACTAACTCTTGTCGAGTCCGCATATCACAATCTAACAAGGTCGATGACAATAACAATCAGCTCTCGTTACAACAACACTCTACAGCTGTTTACTACTTACGACTATCGCGACTGACTCTTGTCAAGTCCACATATCACAATCTAACAAGGTCGATGATAATAACAATCAGCTCTCGTTACAACAACACTCTACAGCTGTTTACTACTTACGACTATCGCGACTGACTCTTGCCGATCCACATATCACAATCTAACAAGGTCGATGACAATAACAATCAGCTCTCGTTACAACAACACTCTACAGCTGTTTACTACTTACGACTATCGCGACTAACTCTTGTCGAGTCCACATATCACAATCTAACAAGGTCGATGACAATAACAATCAGCTCTCGTTACAACACAACTCTACAACTGTTTACTACTTACGACTATCGCGACTGACTCTTGTCAAGTCCACATATCAGAATCTATCAAGGTCGATGACAATGAGAATCAGCTCTCATTACAACAACACTACAGCTGCTTACTACTTACGACTTTCGCGACTGACTCTTGTCAAGTCCACATATCACAATCTAACAAGGTCGATGACAATAAGAATCAGCTCTACTTACAACAACACACTACAGCTGTTTACTACTTACGATTATCGCCACTGACTCTTGTCAAGTCCACATATCACAATCTGACAAGGTCGATGACAATAACAATCAGCTCTCGTTACAGCAACACTCTACAGCTGTTTACTACTTACAACTATCGCGACTGACTCTTGTCAAGTCCACATGTCACAATCTAACAAGGTCGATGACAATAACAATCAGCTCTCGTTACAACAACACTCTACAGCTGTTTAATACTTACGAACATCGCGACTGACTCTTGTCAAGTCCACGTATCACAATCTAACAAGGTCGATGACAATAACAATCAGCTCTCGTTACAACAACACTCTACAGCTGTTTACTACTTACGACTATTGCGACTGACTCTTGTCAAGTCCACATATCGCAATCTAACAAGGTCGATGACAATAACAATCAGCTCTCGTTGCAACAACACTCTACAGCTGTATACTACTTACGACCATCGCGACTGGCTCTTGTCAAGTCCACATATCACAATCGAACAAGGTCGATGACAATAACAATCAGCTCTCCTTACAACAACACTCTACAGCTGTTTACTACTTACGACTATCGCGACTGACTCTTGTCAAGTCCAAATATCACAATCTAACAAGGTCGATGACAATAAAAATCAGCTCTCGTTACAACAACACTCTACAGCTGTTTACTACTTACGATTTTCGCGACTGACTCTTGTCAAGTCCACATATTACAATCTAACAAGGTCGATGACAATAACAATCAGCTCTCGTTACAACAACACTCTACAGCTGTTTACTACTTACGAATATAGCGACTAACTCTTGTCGAGTCCACATATCACAATCTAACAAGGTCGATGACAATAACAATCAGCTCTCGTTACTGCAACGCTCTACAGCTGTTTACTACTTACGGCTATCGCGACTGACTCTTGTCAAGTCCAGATGTCACAATCTAACAAGGTCGATGACAAGAACAATCAGCTCTCCTTACAACAACCCTCTACAGCTTTTTACTACTTACGACTTTCGCGACTAACTCTTGTCGAGTCCGCATCTCACAATCTAACAAGGTCGATGACAATAACAATCAGCTCTCGTTACAACAACACTCTACAGCTGTTTACTACTTACGACTATCGCGACTGACACTTCTCGAGTCCACATATCACAATCTAACAAAGTCGATGACAATAACAATCAGCTCTCCTTACAACAACACTCTACAGCAGTTTACTACTTACGACTATCGCGACTAACTCTTGTCGAGTCCGCATATCACAATCTAACAAGGTCGATGACAATAACAATCAGCTCTCGTTACAACAACGCTCTACATCTGTTTACTACTTACGATTATCGCGACGCACTCTTGTCAAGTCCACATATCACAATCTAACAAGGTCGATGACAATAAGAATCAGCTCTACTTACAACAACACACTACAGCTGTTTACTACTTACGATTATCGCCACTGACTCTTGTCAAGTCCACATATCACAATCTGACAAGGTCGATGACAATAACAATCAGCTCTCGTTACAGCAACACTCTACAGCTGTTTACTACTTACGACTATCGCGACTGACTCTTGTCAAGTCCACATGTCACAATCTAACTAGGTCGATGACAATAACAATCAGCTCTCGTTACAACAACACTCTACAGCTGTTTAATACTTACGAACATCGCGACTGACTCTTGTCAAGTCCACGTATCACAATCTAACAAGGTCGATGACAATAACAATCAGCTCTCGTTACAACAACACTCTACAGCTGTTTACTACTTACGACTATTGCGACTGACTCTTGTCAAGTCCACATATCGCAATCTAACAAGGTCGATGACAATAACAATCAGCTCTCGTTGCAACAACACTCTACAGCTGTTTACTACTTACGACCATCGCGACTGGCTCTTGTCAAGTCCACATATCACAATCGAACAAGGTCGATGACAATAACAATCAGCTCTCCTTACAACAACACTCTACAGCTGTTTACTACTTACGACTATCGCGACTGACTCTTGTCAAGTCCAAATATCACAATCTAACAAGGTCGATGACATTAAAAATCAGCTCTCGTTACAACAACACTCTACAGCTGTTTACTACTTACGATTTTCGCGACTGACTCTTGTCAAGTCCACATATTACAATCTAACAAGGTCGATGACAATAACAATCAGCTCTCGTTACAACAACACTCTACAGCTGTTTACTACTTACGAATATAGTGACTAACTCTTGTCGAGTCCACATATCACAATCTAACAAGGTCGATGACAATAACAATCAGCTCTCGTTACTGCAACGCTCTACAGCTGTTTACTACTTACGGCTATCGCGACTGACTCTTGTCAAGTCCAGATGTCACAATCTAACAAGGTCGATGACAAGAACAATCAGCTCTCCTTACAACAACCCTCTACAGCTTTTTACTACTTACGACTTTCGCGACTAACTCTTGTCGAGTCCGCATCTCACAATCTAACAAGGTCGATGACAATAACAATCAGCTCTCGTTACAACAACACTCTACAGCTGTTTACTACTTACGACTATCGCGACTGACACTTCTCGAGTCCACATATCACAATCTAACAAAGTCGATGACAATAACAATCAGCTCTCCTTACAACAACACTCTACAGCAGTTTACTACTTACGACTATCGCGACTAACTCTTGTCGAGTCCGCATATCACAATCTAACAAGGTCGATGACAATAACAATCAGCTCTCGTTACAACAACACTCTACAGCTGTTTACTACTTACGACTATCGCGACTGACATTGTCAAGTCCACATATCACAATCTAACAAGGTCGATGACAAGAACAATCAGCTCTCGTTACAACAACACTCTACAGCTTTTTACTACTTACGACTATCGCGACTGACTCTTGTTGAGTCCACATATCACAATCTCACAAGGTCGATGACAATAACAATCAGCTCTCGTTACAACAACACTCTACAGCTGTTTACTACTTACGACTATCGCGACTAACTCTTGTCGAGTCCGCATATCACAATCTAACAAGTTCGATGACAATAACAATCAGCTCTCGTTACAACAACGCTCTACATCTGTTTACTACTTACGATTATCGCGACTCACTCTTGTCGAGGCCACATATCACAATCTAAGAAGGTCGATGACAATAAGAATCAGCCCTCGTTACAGCAACACTCTACAGCTGTTTACTACTTACGATTATCGCGACTGACTCTTGTCAAGTCCACATATCACAATCTAACAAGGTCGATGACAATAACAATCAGCTCTCGTTACAGCAACACTCTACAGCTGTTTACTACTTACGATTATCGCGACTAACTCTTGTCGAGTCCACATATCACAATCTAACAAGGTCGATGACAATGACAATCAGATCTCGTTACAACAACACTCTTCAGCTGTTTACTACTTAAGATTATCACGACTGACGCTTGTCAAATCCACATATCACAATCTGACAAGGTCGATAACAATGACAATCAGATCTCGTTACAACAACACTCTACAGCTGTTTACTACTTACGACTATCGCGACTGACTATTGTCGAATCCACGTATCACAATCTAACAAGGTCGATGACAATAACAATCAGCTCTCGTTACAACAACTCTCTACAGCTATTTACTACTTACGACTATGGCTACTGAATCTTGTCAAGTCCACATATCACAATCTAACAAGCTCGATGACAGTAACAATCAGCTCTCGTTACAACAACACTCGACTGCTGTTTACTACTTACGACTATCGCGACTGACTCTTGTCAAGTCCAAATATCACAAGCTAACAAGGTCGATGACAATAACAATCAGCTCTCGTTACAACAACACTCTACAGCTGTTTACTACTTACGACTATCGCCACTGACTCTTGTCGAGTCCACGTATCACAATCTAACAAGGTCGATGACAATAAGAATCAGCTCTCGTTACAACAACACTCTACAGCTGTTTACTACTCACGATTATCGCGACTGACTCTTGTCAAGTCCACATGTCACAATCTAAGAAGTTCGATGACAATTACAATCAGCGCTCGTTACAACAACACTGTACAGCATTTTACTATTTACGACCCTCGCGTCTGAATCTTGTCGAGTCCACGTATCACAATCTTACAAGGTCGACGACAATAACAATCAGCTCTCATTACAACAACGCTCTACAGCTGTTTACCACTTACGACCCTCGCGACTGACTCTTTTCAAGTCCACATATCACAATCTAACAAGGTCGCTGACAATAACAATCAGCTCTCGTTACAACAACACTCTACATCTGTTTTCTACTTACGACTACCGCGACTGACTCTTGTCAAGTACACATATCACAATCCAACAAGGTCGATGACAATAACAATCAGCCCTCATTCCAACAACACTCTACAGCTGTTTACTACTTACGACCCTCGCGACTGACTCTTGTCAAGTCCACATATCACAATCTCACAAGGTCGATGACAATAACAATCAGCTCTCATTACAACAACACCCTACAGCTGTTTACTACTTACGATTATCGCGACTGACTCTTGTCAAGTCCACATATCACAATCTGACTAGGTCGATGACAATAACTATCAGCTCTCGTTACAACAACACTCTACAGCTGTTTACTACTTACGACCCTCGCGACTGACTCTTGTCAAGTCCACATATCACATTCTCACAAGTTCGATGACAATAACAATCAGCTCTCATTACAACAATACTCTACAGCTGTTTACTACTTACGACTATCGTGACTGACTCTTGTCAAGTTCACATAGCACATTCTAACAAGGTCGATGACAATAACAATCAGCTCTCATTACAACAACACCCTACAGCTGTTTACTACTTACGATTATCGCGACTGACTCTTGTCAAGTCCACATATCACAATCTAACAAAGTCGATGACAATAACAATCGGCTCTTGTTACAACAACACTCTACAGCTGTTTACTACTTACGACTATGGCGACTGACTCTTGTCAAGTCCACATATCACAATCTAACAAGGTCGAAGACAATAACAATCAGCTCTCATTACAACAACACCCTACAGCTGTTTACTACTTACGATTATCGCGACTGACTCTTGTCAAGTCCACATATCACAATCTGACTAGGTCGATGACAATAACTATCAGCTCTCGTTACAACAACACTCTACAGCTGTTTATTACTTACGACTATCGCGACTGACACTTGTCAAGTACACGTATCACAATCTGACAAGTTCGATGAGAATAACAATCCGCTCTCGTTACAACAACACTGTACAGCTGTTTACTACTTACGACTATCGCGACTGACTCTTGTCAAGTCCAAATATCGCAAGCTAACAAGGTCGATGACAATAAGAATCAGCTCTCGTTACAACAACACTCTACAGCTGTTTACTACTTACGACTATCGCGACTGACTCTTGTCGAGTCCACGTATCACAATCTGACAAGGTCTATGACAATAACAAGCAGCTCTCGTTACAACAACACTCTACAGCTGTTTACCACCTACGACTATCGCGACTGACTCTTGTCAAGTCCACATATCAAAATGTAATAAAAACGATGACAGTAACATTCAGCTCTCGTTACAACAACACTCTACAGCTGTTTACTACTTACGACTATCTCGACTGACTTTTGTCAAGTCCACATATAACAATCTGACAAGTTCGATGACAATAGCAATCAGCTCTTGTTACAACAACACTCTACAGCTGTTTAGTATTTACGACTATCGCGACTGACTCTTGTCAAGTCCACATATCACAATCTGACAAGGTTGATGACAAAAACAATCAGATCTCGTTGCAACAACACCCTACAGCTGTTTACTACTTACGACTATCGCGACTGACTCTTGTCAAGTCCACATAGCCAATTTAACAAAGTCAATGTCAATAACAATCAGCTCTCATTACAACAACACTCTACAGCTGTTTACTACATACGACTATCGCTACTGACTCTTGTCGAGTCCGCATGTCACAATCTAACAAGGTCGATGGAAATGACCATCAGCTCTCCTTACAACAACACTCTACAGCTGTTTACTACTTACGACTATCGCGCCTGACACTTGTCGAGTACACCTATCACAATGTGACAAGGTCGATGACAATAACAATTAGCTCTCTTTACAACAACACCCACAGCTGTTTACTACTTACGACTATCGCTACTGACTCTTGTCAAGTCCACATATCACAATCTAACAAGGTCGATGACATTTACAATCAGCGCTGTTACAACAACACTCTACAGCTGTTTACTACTTACGACTATCGCGACTGACGCTTGTCAAGTCCACATATCACAATCTAATAAGGTCGATTGCAGTAACAGTCATCTCTCATTACAGCAACACTCTGCAGCTGTTTCCTCCTTACCACTATCGCGACTGACTCTTGTCAAGTCCACATATCACAATCTGTTAAGGTAGATGACAATAACAATCAGATCTCGTTGCAACAACACTCTACAGCTGTTAACTACTTATGATTATCGTGACTGACTCTTGTCGAGTCCACATATCATAATCTAACAAGGTCTATGACAATAAGAATCAGATTTCGTTGCAAGAACACTCTACAGATGTTTACTACTTACGATTATCGCGACTCACTCTTGTCAACTCCACGTATTACAATCTATCGCGACTGACTCTTGTCAAGTCCACATATCACAATCTGACAAGGTAGATGACAATAACAATCAGATCTCGTTGCAACAACACTCTACAGCTGTTAACTACTTATGATTATCGTGACTGACTCTTGTCGAGTCCACATATCATAATCTAACAAGGTCGATGACAATGACAATCAGATCTCCTTACAACAACACTCTACAGCTGTTTACTACTTACGACTATCGCGACTGACCCTTGTCAAGTTTACGTATCACAATCTGACAAGGTCGATGACTATAACAATCATCTCTCGTTACAACAACACTCTACAGCTGTTTACTACTAACGACTATGGCGACTGACGCTTGTCAGGTCCACATATCAGAATCTGACAAGGTCGATGACAATGACAATCAGCTGTCATTACAACAACACTCTACAGCTGTTTACTACTTACGACTATCGCGACTGACGCTTGTCAAGTCCACGTATCACAATCTGACAAGGTCGATGACTATAACAATTAGCTCTCATTACAACAACACTCTACAGCTGTTTACTACTAACGACTATTGCGACTGACGCTTGTCAAGTCCACATATCACAATCTGACAAGGTCGATGACAATGACAATCAGATCTCCTTACAACACTCTACAGCTGATTACTACTTACGACTATCGCGACTGACGCTTGTCAAATCCACATATCACAATCTGACAAGGTCGATGACATTGACAATCAGATCTCGTTACAACAACACTCTACAGCTGTTTACTACTTACGACTATCGCGACTGACGCTTGTCAAGTCCACATATCACAATCTAATAAGGTCGATGACAATGACAATCAGATCTCGTTACAACAACACTCTACAGCTGTTTACTACTTACGACTATCGCGACTGACGCTTGTCAAGTCCACATATCACAATCTGACAAGGTCGATGACAATGACAATCAGATCTCGTTACAACAGCACTCTACAGCTGTTTCCTACTTACGACTATCGCGACTGACTCTTGTCAAGTCCACATATCACAATGTGACAAGGTCGATGACAATAACTATCAGCTCTCGTTGCAACAACACTCTACAGCTGTCTACTACTTACGACTATCGCGACTGACCCTTGTCAAGTCCACATATCACAATCTAACAAGGTCGATGACAATAACAATCAGCTCCCCTTACAACAACAATCTACAACTGTTTACTACTTACGACTATCGCGACTGACTCTTTTCGAGTCCACATATCACAATCTAACAAGGTCGATGACAATAAGAATCAGCTCTCGCTACAACAACACTCTACAGCTGTTTACTACTTACGATTATCGCGACTGACTCTTGTCGAGTCCACCTATCACAATCTAACAAGGGCGATGAAAATAACAATCAGCTCTCGTTACAACAACACTCTACAGCTGTTTACTACTTACGACTATCGCGACTGATTCTTGTCGAGTCCACATATCACAATCTAACAAGGTCGATGACAGTAACAATCAGCTCTCGTTACAACAACACTCTACAGCTGTTTACTACTTACGACTATCGCGACTGACTCTTGTCAAGTCCACATATCACAATCTAACAAGGTCGATGAAAATAACAATCAGATCTCGTTACAGCACCACTCTACATCTGTTTACTACTTACGACTATCGCGACTGACTCTTGTCAAGTCCACATATCACAATCTAACAACGTCGATGACAATAACAATCAGCTCTCGTCTCAACAACACTCTACAGCTGTTTACTACTTACGACTATTGCGACTGACTCTTGTCGAGTCCACATATCACAATCTAACAACGTCGATGACAATAACAATCAGCTCCCGATACAACAACACTCTACAGCTGTTTACTACTTACGACTATTGCGACTGACTCTTGTCGAGTCCACATATCACAATCTAACAAGCTCGATGACAGTAACAATCAGCTCTCGTCACAACAACACTCTACAGCTGTTTACTACTTACGACTATTGCGACTGACTCTTGTCGAGTCCACGTATCACAATCTAACAAGGTCGATAACAATAACAATCAGCTCTCGTTGCAACAACACTCTACAGCTGTTTACTACTTACGACAATCGCGACTGATTCTTGTCAAGTCCACATATCACAATCTAACAAGCTCGATGACAATAACAATCAGCTCTCGTTACAACAACACTCGACTGCTGTTTACTACTTACGACTATCGCGACTGACTCTTGTCGAGTCCACATATCACAATCTAACAAGGTCGATGACAGTAACAATCAGCTCTCGTAACAACAACACTCTACAGCTGTTTACTATTTACGACCCTCGCGACTGACTCTTGTCAAGTCCACATATCACAATCTAACAAGGTCGATGACAATAACAATCAGCTCTCGTTTCAGCAACACTCTACAGCTGTTTACTACTTACGACTATCGCGACTGACTCTTGTCAAGTCCACATATCACAATCTGACAACGTCGATGACAATAACAATCATCTCTCGTCACAACAACACTCTACAGCTGTTTACTACTTACGACTATTGCGACTGACTCTTGTCGAGTCCACGTATCACAATCTAACAAGGTCGATGACAATAACAATCAGCTCTCGTTACAACAACACTCTACAGCTGTTTACTACTTACGACTATCGCGGCTGACTATTGTCGAATCCACGTATCACAATCTAACAAGGTCGATGACAATAACAATCAGCTCTCGTTACAACAACGCTCTACAGCTATTTACTACTTACGACTATCGCGACTGATTCTTGTCAAGTCCACATATCACAATCTAACAAGCTCGATGACAATAACAATCAGCTCTCGTTACAACAACACTCGACTGCTGTTTACTACTTACGACTATCGCGACTGACTCTTGTCAAGTCCAAATATCACAAGCTAACAAGGTCGATGACAATAACAATCAGCTCTCGTTACAACAACACTCTACAGCTGTTTACTACTTACGACTATCGCGACTGACTCTTGTCGAGTCCACGTATCACAGTCTAACAAGGTCGATGACAATAAGAATCAGCTCTCGTTACAACAACACTCTACAGCTGTTTACTACTTACGACTATCGCGACTGACTCTTGTCAAGTCCACATGTCACAATCTAACAAGGTCGATGACAATAACAATCAGCGCTCGTTACGACAACACTGTACAGCTGTATACTATTTACGACCTTCGCGACTGACTCTTGTCGAGTCCACATATCACAATCTAACAAGGTCGATGACAATAACAATCAGCTCTCGTTACAACAACACTCTACAGCTGTTTACTACTTACGACTATCGCGACTCACTCTTGTCAAGTCCACATATCACAATCTAACAAGGTCGATGACAATAACAATCAGCTCTCGTTACAGGAACACTCTACAGCTGTTTACTACTTACGCCTATCGCGACTGACTCTTGTCAAGTCCACATATCACAATCTAACAACGTCGATGACAATAACAATTAGCTCTCGACACAACAACACTCTACAGTTGTTTACTACTTACGACTATTGCGACTGACTTTTGTCGAGTCCACGTATCACAATCTAACAAGGTCGATGACAATAACAATCAGCTCTCGTTACAACAACACTCTACAGCTGTTTACTACTTACGACTATCGCGACTGACTATTGTCGAATCCACGTATCACAATCTAACAAGCTCGATGACAATAACAATCAGCTCTCGTTACAACAACACTCTACAGCTATTTACTACTTACGACTATCGCGACTGATTCTTGTCAAGTCCACATATCACAATCTAACAAGCTCGATGACAATAACAATCAGCTCTCGTTACAACAACACTCGACTGCTGTTTACTACTTACGACTATCGCGACTGACTCTTGTCAACTCCAAATATCACAAGCTAACAAGGTCGATGACAATAACAATCAGCTCTCGTTACAACAACACTCTACAGCTGTTTACTACTTACGACTATCGCGACTGACTCTTGTCGAGTCCACGTATCACAATCTAACAAGGTCGATGACAATAAGACTCAGCTCTCGTTACAACAACACTCTACAGCTGTTTACTACTCACGATTATCGCGACTGACTCTTGTCAAGTCCACATGTCACAATCTAACAAGGTCGATGACAATAACAATCAGCGCTCGTTACAACAACACTGTACAGCTGTTTACTATTTACAACCCTCGCGACTGACTCTTGTCTAGTCCACGTATCACAATCTAACAAGGTCGATGTCAATAACAATCAGCTCTCGTTACAACAACACTCTACAGCTGTTTACTACTTACGACTATCGCGACTGACTCTTGTCAAGTCCACATATCACAATCTAACAAGGTCGCTGACAATAACAATCAGCTCTCGTTACAACAACACTCTACAGCTGTTTACTACTTACGACTATCGCGACTGACTCTTGTCAAGTCCACATATCACAATCTGACAACGTCGATGACAGTAACAATCATCTCTCGTCACAACAACACTCTACAGCTGTTTACTACTTACGACTATTGCGACTGACTTGTCGAGTGCACGTATCACAATCTAACAAGGTCGATGACAATAACAATCAGCTCTCGTTACAACAACACTCTACAGCTGTTTACTACTTACGACTATCGCGACTGACTATTGTCGAATCCACGTATCACAATCTAACAAGGTTGATGACAATAACAATCAGCTCTCGTTACAACAACACTCTACAGCTATTTACTACTTACGACTATCGCGACTGATTCTTGTCAAGTCCACGTATCACAATCTAACAAGGTCGATGACAATAACAATCAGCTCTCGTTACAACAACACTCTACAGCTATTTACTACTTACGACTATCGCGACTGATTCTTGTCTAGTCCACGTATCACAATCTAACAAGCTCGATGACAATAACAATCAGCTCTCGTTACAACAACACTCTACAGCAGTTTACTACTCACGATTATCGCGACTGACTCTTGTCAAATCCACATATCACAATCTAACAAGCTCGATGACAATAACAATCAGCTCTCGCTACAACACTCGACTGCTGTTTACTACTTACGACTATCGCGACTGACTCTTGTCAAGTCCAAATATCACAAGCTAACAAGGTCGATGACAATAACAATCAGCTCTCGTCACAACAACACTCGACTGCTGTTTACTACTTACGACTATCGCGACTGACTCTTGTCGAGTCCACGTATCACAATCTAACAAGGTCGATGACAATAACAATCAGCGTTCGTTACAACAACACTCTACAGCTGTTTACTATTTACGACCCTCGCGACTGACTCTTGTCGAGTCCACATATCACAATCTAACAAGGTCGATGACAATTACAATCAGCTGTCATTACAACAACGCTCTACAGCTGTTTACTATTTACGACTATCGCGACTGACTCCTGTCAAGTCCACGTATCACAATCTGACAAGGTCGATGACTATAACAATCATCTCTCGTTACAACAACACTCTACAGCTGTTTACTACTTACGACTATCGCGACTGACGCTTGTCAACTCCACATATCACAATCTAACAAGGTCGATGACAATGACAATCAGATCTCCTTACAACAACACTCTACAGCTGTTTACTATTTATGACTATCGCGACTGACTCCTGTCAAGTCCACGTATCACAATCTGACAAGGTCGATGACTATAACAATCATCTCTCGTTACAACAACACTCTACAGCTGTTTACTACTTACGACTATCGCGACTGACGCTTGTCAAGTCCACATATCACAATCTGACAAGGTCGATGACAATGACAATCAGCTCTCATTACAACAACACTCTACAGCTGTTTACTACTTACGACTATCGCGACTGACGCTTGTCAAGTTCACGTATCACAATCTGACAAGGTCGATGACTGTAACAATCAGCTCTCATTACAACAACACTCTACAGTTGTTTACTACTTACGACTATCGCGACTGACGCCTGTCAAATCCACATATCACAATCTGACAAGGTCGATGACAATGACAATAAGATCTCGTTACAACAACACTCTACAGCTGTTTACTACTTACGACTATCGCGACTGACGCTTGTCAAGTCCACATATCACAATCTGATAAGGTCGATGACAATGACAATCAGATCTCATTACAACAACACTCTACAGCTGTTTACTACTTACGACTATCGTGACTGACACTTGTCGAGTACACCTATCACAATCTGACAAGGTCGATGACAATAACAATCAGCTCTCATTACAACAACACCCTACAGGTGTTTACTACTTACGCTTATCGCGACTGACTCTTGTCAAGTCCACATATCAGAATCTAACAACGTCGATGATAGTAACAATCAGCTCTCGTCACAACAACACTCTACAGCTGTTTACTACTTACGACTATAGCGACTGACTCTTGTCAAGTCCAAATATCACAAGCTAACAAGGTCGATGACAATATGAATCAGCTCTCGTTACAACAACACTCTACAGCTGTTTACTACTTACGACTATCGCGACTGATTCTTGTCGAGTCCACGTATCACAATCTAACAAGGTCGATGACAATAAGACTCAGCTCTCGTTACAACAACACTCTACAGCTGTTTACTACTCACGATTATCGCGACTGACTCTTGTCAAGTCCACATGTCACAATCTAACAAGGTCGATGACAATAACAATCAGCGCTCGTTACAACAACACTGTACAGCTGTTTACTATTTACGACCCTCGCGACTGACTCTTGTCTAGTCCACATATCACAATCTAACAAGGTCGACGACAATAACAATCGGCTCTCATTACAACAACGCTCTACAGCTGTTTACTACTTAAGACCCTCGCGACTGACTCTTGTCAAGTCCACATATCACAATCTAACAAGGTCGCTGACAATAACAATCAGCTCTCGTTACAACAACACTCTACATCTGTTTTCTACTTACGACTACCGCGACTGACTCTTGTCAAGTACACATATCACAATCTAACAAGGTCGATGACAATAACAATCAGCCCTCATTACAACAACACTCTACAGCTGTTTACTACTTACGACCCTCGCGACTGACTCTTGTCAAGTCCACATATCACAATCTCACAAGGTCGATGACAATAACAATCAGCTGTCATTACAACAACACCCTACAGCTGTTTACTACTTACGATTATCGCGACTGACTCTTGTCAAGTCAACATATCACAATCTGACTAGGTCGATGACAATAACTATCAGCTCTCGTTACAACAACACTCTACAGCTGTTTACTATTTACGACCCTCGCGACTGACTCTTTTCAAGTCCACATATCACAATCTCACAAGGTCGATGACAATAACAATAAGCTCTCATTACAACAATACTCTACAGCTGTTTACTACTTACGACTATCGCGACTGACTCTTGTCAAGTCCACATAGCACATTCTAACAAGGTCGATGACAATATCTGTCAGCTCTTGTTACAACAACGCTCTACAGCTGTTTACTACATACGATTATCGCGACTGACTCTTGTCAAGTCCACATATCACAATCTAACAAAGTCGATGACAATAACAATCGGCTCTCGTTACAACAACACTCTACAGCTGTTTACAACTTACGACAATGGCGACTGACTCTTGTCAAGTCCACATATCACAATCTAACAAGGCCGAAGACAATAACAATCAGCTCTCATTACAACAACACTCTACAGCTGTTTATTACTTACGACTATCGCGACTGACTCTTGTCAAGTCCACGTATCACAATCTGACAAGGTCGATGACAATAACAATCAGCTCTCGTTACAACAACGCTGTACAGCTGTTTACTAATTACGACTATCGCGACTGACTCTTGTCAAGTCCAAATATCACAAGTTAACAAGGCCGATGACAATAAGAATCAGCTCTCGTTACAACAACACTCTACAGCTGTTTACTACATACGACTATCGCTACTGACTCTTGTCGAGTCCACATGTCACAATCTAAAAAGGTCGATGACAATGACCATCAGCTCTCTTTACAACAACACTCTACAGCTGTTTACTACTTACGACTATCGCGACTGACACTTGTCGAGTACACCTATCACAATCTGACAAGGTCGATGACAATAACAATCAGCTCTCATTACAACAACACCATACAGCTGTTTACTACTTACGACTTTCGCGACTGACTCTTGTCAAGTCCACATATCACAATCTAACAAGGTCAATGACAGTAACAATCTGCGCTCGTTAAAACAACACTCTACAGCTGTTTACTACTTACGACTATCGCGACTGCCGCTTGTCGAGTCCACATATCACAATCTAACAAGGTCGATTGCAGTAACAGTCATCTCTCATTACAGCAACACTCTACAGCTGTTTACTACTTACCACTATCGCGGCAGACTCTTGTCAAGTCCACATATCACAATCTGACAAGGTTGATGGCAATAACAATCAGATCTCGTTGCAACAACACTCTACAGCTGTTTACTACTTACGATTATCGTGACTGACTCTTGTCGAGTCCACATATCATAATCTAACAAGCCCTATGACTATAAGAATCAGATTTCGTTGCAAGAACACTCTACAGATGTTTACTACTTACGATTATCGCGACTTACCCTTGGCAAGTCCACGTATCACAATCTATCGCGACTGACTCTTGTCGAGTCCAAATATCACAATCTAACAAGGTCGATGACAATGACAATCAGATCTCCTTACAACAACACTCTACAGCTTTTTACTATTTACGACTATCGCGACTGACTCCTGTCAAGTCCACGTATCACAATCTGACAAGGTCGATGACTATAACAATCATCTCTCGTTACAACAACACTCTACAGCTGTTTACTACTTACGACTATCGCGACTGACGCTTGTCAAGTCCACATATCACAATCTGACAAGGCCGATGACAATGACAATCAGCTCTCATTACAACAACACTCTACAGCTGTTTACTACTTACGACTATCGCGACTGACGCTTGTCAAGTTCACGTATCACAATCTGACAAGGTCGATGACTGTAACAATCAGCTCTCATTACAACAACACTCTACAGCTGTTTACTACTTACGACTATCGCGACTGACGCTTGTCAAATCCAAATATCACAATCTAACAAGGTCGATGACAGTGACAATCAGATCTCGTTACAACACCACTCTACAGCTGTTTACTACTTACGACTATCGCGACTGACGCTTGTCAAGTCCACATATCACAATCTGATAAGGTCGATGACAATGACAATCAGATCTCGTTACAACAACACTCTACAGCTGTTTACTACTTACGACTATCGCGACTGACACTTGTCGAGTACACCTATCGCAATCTGACAAGGTCGATGACAATAACAATCAGCTCTCATTACAACAACACCCTACAGCTGTTTACTACTTACGACTATCGCGACTGACTCTTGTCAAGTCCACATATCAGAATCTAACAACGTCGATGACAGTAACAATCAGCTCTCGTCACAACAACACTCTACAGCTGTTTACTACTTACGACAATGGCGACTGACTCTTGTCAAGTCCACATATCACAATCTAACAAGGCCGAAGACGATAACAATCAGCTCTCATTACAACAACACTCTACAGCTGTTTATTACTTACGACTATCGCGACTGACTCTTGTCTAGTCCACGTATCACAATCTGACAAGGTCGATGACAATAACAATCAGCTCTCGTTGCAACAACACTCTACAGCTGTTTACTACTTACGACTATCGCGACTGACTCTTGTCAAGTCCACATATCACAATCTAACAACGTCGATGACAATAACAATCAGCTCTCGTTACAAGAACACTCTACAGCTGTTTACTACTTACGACAATCGCGACTGACTCTTGTCAAGTCCACATATCTCAATCTAACAAGGTCTATGACAATAACAATCAGCTCTCGTTACAGCAACACTCTACAGCTGTTTACTACTTACGACCCTCGCGACTGACTCTTGTCGAGTCCACGTATCACAATCTAACTAGGTCGACGACAATAACAATCAGCTCTCATTACAACAACGCTCTACAGCTGTTTACTACTTACGACCCTCGCGACTGACTCTTGTCAAGTCCACATATCACAATCTCACAAGGTCGATGACAATAACAATCAGATGTCGTTGCAAGAACACTCTACAGATGTTTACTACTTACGATTATCGCGACTCACTCTTGTCAAGTCCACGTATCACAATCTATCGCGACTGACTCTTGTCGAGTCCACATATCACAATCTAACAAGGTCGATGACAATGACAATCAGATCTCCATACAACAACACTCTACAGCTGTTTGCTACTTACGACTATCGCGACTGACTCTTATCAAGTCCACGTATCACAATCTGACAAGGTCGATGACTATAACTATCATCTCTCGTTACAACAACACTCTACAGATGTTTACTACTTACGACTATCGCGACTGACGCTTGTCAAGTCCACGTATCACAATCTGACAAGGTCGATGACTATAACAATCAGCTCTCATTACAACAACACTCTACAGCTGTTTACTACTTACGATTATCGCGACTGACTCTTGTCTAGTCAACGTATCACAATCTGACAAGGTCGATGACTATAACAATCAGCTCTCATTACAACAACACTCTACAGCTGTTTATTACTTACGACTATCGCGACTGACTCTTGTCTAGTCCACGTATCACAATCTGACAAGGTCGATGACAATAACAATCAGCTCTCGTTGCAACAACACTCTACAGCTGTTTACTACTTACGACTATCGCGACTGACTCTTGTCAAGTCCACATATCACAATCTAACAACGTCGATGACAATAACAATCAGCTCTCGTTACAAGAACACTCTACAGCTGTTTACTACTTACGACTATCGCGACTGACTCTTGTCAAGTCCACATATCTCAATCTAACAAGGTCTATGACAATAACAATCAGCTCTCGTTACAGCAACACTCTACAGCTGTTTACTACTTACGACCCTCGCGACTGACTCTTGTCGAGTCCACGTATCACAATCTAACTAGGTCGACGACAATAACAATCAGCTCTCATTACAACAACGCTCTACAGCTGTTTACTACTTACGACCCTCGCGACTGACTCTTGTCAAGTCCACATATCACAATCTCACAAGGTCGATGACAATAACAATCAGATGTCGTTGCAAGAACACTCTACAGATGTTTACTACTTACGATTATCGCGACTGACTCTTGTCAAGTCCACGTATCACAATCTATCGCGACTGACTCTTGTCGAGTCCACATATCACAATCTAACAAGGTCGATGACAATGACAATCAGATCTCCATACAACAACACTCTACAGCTGTTTGCTACTTACGACTATCGCGACTGACTCTTATCAAGTCCACGTATCACAATCTGACAAGGTCGATGACTATAACAATCATCTCTCGTTACAACAACACTCTACAGCTGTTTACTACTTACGACTATCGCGACTGACGCTTGTCAAGTCCACGTATCACAATCTGACAAGGTCGATGACTATAACAATCAGCTCTCATTACAACAACACTCTACAGCTGTTTACTACTTACGATTATCGCGACTGACGCTTGTCAAGTCCACATATCACAATCTGACAAGGTCGATGACAATGACAATCAGATCTCGTTACAACAACACTCTACAGCTGTTTACTACTTACGACTATCGCGACTGACGCTTGTCAAATCCACATATCACAATCTGACAAGGTCGATGACAATGACAATCAGATCTCGTTACAACAACTCTCTATAGCTGTTTACTACTTACGACCCTCGCGACTGACTCTTGTCAAGTCCACATATCACAATCTAATAAGGTCGATGACAATGACAATCAGATCTCGTTACAACAACACGCTACAGCTGTTTACTACTTACGACTATCGCGACTGACTCTTGTCAAGTCCACATATCACTATCTGACAAGGTCGAAGACAATGACAATCAGCTCTCGTTCCAACAACACTCTACAGCTGTTTACTACTTACAACTATCGCGGCTGACTCTTGTCAAGTCCACATATCACAATCTCACAAGGTCGATGACAATAACAATCAGCTCTCATTACAACAACACCCTACAGCTGTTTACTACTTACGATTATCGCGACTGACTCTTGTCAAGTCCACATATCACAATCTGACTAGGTCGATGACAATAACTATCAGCTCTCGTTACAACAACACTCTACAGCTGTTTACTATTTACGACCCTCGCGACTGACTCTTGTCAAGTCCACATATCACAATCTCACAAGGTCGATGACAATAACAATCAGCTCTCATACAACAACACTCTACAGCTCTTTACTACTTACGACTATCGCGACTGACTCTTGTCAAGTCCACATAGCACATTCTAACAAGGTCGATGACAATATCTATCAGCTCTTGTTACAACAACGCTCTACAGCTGTTTACTACATACGATTATCGCGACTGACTCTTGTCAAGTCCACATATCACAATCTAACAAAGTCGATGACAATAACAATCGGCTCTCGTTACAACAACACTCTACAGCTGTTTACTACTTACGACAATGGCGACTGACTCTTGTCAAGTCCACATATCACAATCTAACAAGGCCGAAGACGATAACAATCAGCTCTCATTACAACAACACTCTACAGCTGTTTATTACTTACGACTATCGCGACTGACTCTTGTCTAGTCCACGTATCACAATCTGACAAGGTCGATGACAATAACAATCAGCTCTCGTTACAAGAACACTCTACAGCTGTTTACTACTTACGACTATCGCGACTGACTCTTGTCAAGTCCACATATCACAATCTCACAAGGTCGATGACAATAACAATCAGCTCTCATTACAACAACACCCTACAGCTGTTTACTACTTACGATTATCGCGACTGACTCTTGTCAAGTCCACATATCACAATCTGACTAGGTCGATGACAATAACTATCAGCTCTCGTTACAACAACACTCTACAGCTGTTTACTATTTACGACCCTCGCGACTGACTCTTGTCAAGTCCTAATATCACAATCTCACAAGGTCGATGACAATAACAATCAGCTCTCATACAACAACACTCTACAGCTGTTTACTACTTACGACTATCGCGACTGACTCTTGTCAAGTCCACATAGCACATTCTAACAAGGTCGATGACAATATCTATCAGCTCTTGTTACAACAACGCTCTACAGCTGTTTACTACATACGATTATCGCGACTGACTCTTGTCAAGTCCACATATCACAATCTAACAAAGTCGATGACAATAACAATCGGCTCTCGTTACAACAACACTCTACAGCTGTTTACTACTTACGACAATGGCGACTGACTCTTGTCAAGTCCACATATCACAATCTAACAAGGCCGAAGACGATAACAATCAGCTCTCATTACAACAACACTCTACAGCTGTTTATTACTTACGACTATCGCGACTGACTCTTGTCTAGTCCACGTATCACAATCTGACAAGGTCGATGACAATAACAATCAGCTCTCGTTACAAGAACACTCTACAGCTGTTTACTACTTACGACTATCGCGACTGACTCTTGTCAAGTCCACATATCTCAATCTAACAAGGTCTATGACAATAACAATCAGCTCTCGTTACAGCAACACTCTACAGCTGTTTACTACTTACGACTATCGCGACTGACTCTTGTCAAGTCCACATATCACAATCTAACAACGTCGATGACAATAACAATCAGCTCTCGTCACAACAACACTCTACAGCTGTTTACTACTTACGCTTATTGCGACTGACTCTTGTTGAGTCCACGTATCACAATCTAACAAGGTCGATGACAATAACAATCAGCTCTCGTTACAACAACACTCTACAGCTGTTTACTACTTACGACTATCGCGACTAACTCTTGTCGAGTCCACGTATCACAATCTAACAAGGTCGATGACAGTAACAATCAGCTCTCGTTACAACAACACTCTACAGCTGTTTACTACTTACGACTATCGCGACTGACTCTTGTCAAGTCCACATATCACAATCTAACAAGGTCGATGACAATAACAATCAGCTCTCGTTACAGCAACACTCTACAGCTGTTTAATACTTACGACTATCGCGACTGACTCTTGTCAGGTCCACATATCACAATCTAACAACGTCGATGACAGTAACAATCAGCTCTCGTCACAACAACACTCTACAGCTGTTTACTACTTACGACTATTGCGACTGACTCTTGTCGAGTCCACGTATCACATGCTAACAATGTCGATGACAATAAGAATCAGCTCTCGTTACAACAACACTCTACAGCTGTTTACTACTTACGACTATCGCGACTGACTATTGTCGAATCCACGTATCACAATCTAACAAGGTCGATGACAATAACAATCAGCTCTCGTTACAACAACGCTCTACAGCTATTTACTACTTACGACTATCGCAACTGATTCTTGTCAAGTCCACATATCACAATCTAACAAGCTCGATGACAATAACAGTCAGCTCTCGATACAACAACACTCGACTGCTGTTTACTACTTACAACTATACCGACTGACTCTTGTCAAGTCCAAATATCACAAGTTACAAGGTCGATGACAATAAGAATCAGCTCTCGTTACAACAACACTCTACAGCTGTTTACTACTTACGACTATCGCGACTGACTCTTGTCGAGTCCACGTATCACAATCTAACAATGTCGATGACAATAAGGATCAGCTCTCGTTACAACAACACTCTACAGCTGTTTACTACTCACGATTATCGCGACTGACTCTTGTCAAGTCCACATGTCACAATCTAACAAGGTCGATGACAATAACAATCAACGCTCCTTACAACAACACTGTACAGCTGTTTACTACTCACGATTATCGCGACTGACTCTTGTCGAGTCCACGTATCACAATCTAACAAGGTCGACGACAATAACAATCAGCTCTCGTTACAACAACACGCTACAGCTGTTTACTACTTACGACCCTCGCGACTGACTCTTGTCGAGTCCACGTATCACAATCTAACTAGGTCGACGACAATAACAATCACCTCTCATTACAACAACGCTCTACAGCTGTTTACTACTTACGACCCTCGCGACTGACTCTTGTCAAGTCCACATATCACAATCTAACAAGGTCGCTGACAATAACAATCAGCTCTCGTTACAACAACACTCTACATCTGTTTTCTACTTACGACTACCGCGATTGACTCTTGTCAAGTACACATATCACAATCTAACAAGGTCGATGACAATAACAATCAGCGCTCATTACAACAACACTCTACAGGTGTTTACTACTTACGACCCTCGCGACTGACTCTTGTCAAGTCCACATATCACAATCTGACAACGTCGATGACAATAACAATCATCTCTCGTCACAACAACACTCTACAGCTGTTTACTACTTACGACTATTGCGACTGACTCTTGTCGAGTCCACGTATCACAATCTAACAAGTTCGATGACAATAACAATCAGCTCTCGTTACAACAACACTCTACAGCTGTTTACTACTTACGACTATCGCGGCTGACTATTGTCGAATCCACGTATCACAATCTAACAAGGTCGATGACAATAACAATCAGCTCTCGTTACAACAACGCTCTACAGCTATTTACTACTTACGACTATCGCGACTGATTCTTGTCAAGTCCACATATCACAATCTAACAAGCTCGATGACAATAACAATCAGCTCTCGTTACAACAACACTCGACTGCTGTTTACTACTTACGACTATCGCGACTGACTCTTGTCAAGTCCAAATATCACAAGCTAACAAGATCGATGACAATAACAATCAGCTCTCGTTACAACAACACTCTACAGCTGTTTACTACTTACGACTATCGCGACTGACTCTTGTCGAGTCCACGTATCACAGTCTAACAAGGTCGATGACAATAAGAATCAGCTCTCGTTACAACAACACTCTACAGCTGTTTACTACTTACGACTATCGCGACTGACTCTTGTCAAGTCCACATGTCACAATCTAACAAGGTCGATGACAATAACAATCAGCGCTCGTTACAACAACACTGTACAGCTGTTTACTATTTACGACCTTCGCGACTGACTCTTGTCGAGTCCACGCATCACAATTTAACAAGGTCGATGACAATAACAATCAGCTCTCATTACAACAACGCTCTACAGCTGTTTACTACTTACGACCCTCGCGACTGACTCTTGTCAAGTCCACATATCACAATCTAACAAGGTCGATGACAATAACAATCAGCTCTCGGTACAACAACACTCTACAGCTGTTTACTACTTACGACTATTGCGACTGACTCTTGTCCAGTCCACGTATCACAATCTAACAAGGTCGATGACAATAACAATCAGCTCTCGTGACAACAACACTCTACAGCTGTTTCCTACTTACGACTATCGCGACTCACTCTTGTCAAGTCCACATATCACAATCTAACAAGGTCGATGACAATAAAAATCAGCTCTCGTTACAGGAACACTCTACAGCTGTTTACTACTTACGACTATCGCGACTGACTCTTGTCAAGTCCACATATCACAATCTAACAACGTCGATGACAATAACAATTAGCTCTCGTCACAACAACACTCTACAGTTGTTTACTACTTACGACTATTGCGACTGACTTTTGTCGAGTCCACGTATCACAATCTAACAAGGTCGATGACAATAACAATCAGCTCTCGTTACAACAACACTCTACAGCTGTTTACTACTTACGACTATCGCGACTGACTATTGTCGAATCCACGTATCACAATCTAACAAGCTCGATGACAATAACAATCAGCTCTCGTTACAACAACACTCTACAGCTATTTACTACTTACGACTATCGCGACTGATTCTTGTCAAGTCCACATATCACAATCTAACAAGCTCGATGACAATAACAATCAGCTCTCGTTACAACAACACTCGACTGCTGTTTACTACTTACGACTATCGCGACTGACTCTTGTCAACTCCAAATATCACAAGCTAACAAGGTCGATGACAATAACAATCAGCTCTCGTTACAACAACACTCTACAGCTGTTTACTACTTACGACTATCGCGACTGACTCTTGTCGAGTCCACGTATCACAATCTAACAAGGTCGATGACAATAAAACTCAGCTCTCGTTACAACAGCACTCTACAGCTGTTTACTACTCACGATTATCGCGACTGACTCTTGTCAAGTCCACATGTCACAATCTAACAAGGTCGATGACAATAACAATCAGCGCTCGTTACAACAACACTGTACAGCTGTTTACTATTTACAACCCTCGCGACTGACTCTTGTCTAGTCCACGTATCACAATCTAACAAGGTCGATGACAATAACAATCAGCTCTCGTTACAACAACACTCTACAGCTGTTTACTACTTACGACTATCGCGACTGACTCTTGTCAAGTCCACATATCACAATCTAACAAGGTCGCTGACAATAACAATCAGCTCTCGTTACAACAACACTCTACAGCTGTTTACTACTTACGACTATCGCGACTGACTCTTGTCAAGTCCACATATCACAATCTGACAACGTCGATGACAGTAACAATCATCTCTCGTCACAACAACACTCTACAGCTGTTTACTACTTACGACTATTGCGACTGACTTGTCGAGTGCACGTATCACAATCTAACAACGTCGATGACAATAACAATCAGCTCTCGTTACAACAACACTCTACAGCTGTTTACTACTTACGACTATCGCGACTGACTATTGTCGAATCCACGTATCACAATCTAACAAGGTCGATGACAATAACAATCAGCTCTCGTTACAACAACACTCTACAGCTATTTACTACTTACGACTATCGCGACTGATTCTTGTCAAGTCCACGTATCACAATCTAACAAGGTCGATGACAATAACAATCAGCTCTCGTTACAACAACACTCTACAGCTATTTACTACTTACGACTATCGCGACTGATTCTTGTCTAGTCCACGTATCACAATCTAACAAGGTCGCTGACAATAACAATCAGCTCTCGTTACAACAACACTCTACATCTGTTTTCTACTTACGACTACCGCGATTGACTCTTGTCAAGTACACATATCACAATCTAACAAGGTCGATGACAATAACAATCAGCGCTCATTACAACAACACTCTACAGGTGTTTACTACTTACGACCCTCGCGACTGACTCTTGTCAAGTCCACATATCACAATCTGACAACGTCGATGACAATAACAATCATCTCTCGTCACAACAACACTCTACAGCTGTTTACTACTTACGACTATTGCGACTGACTCTTGTCGAGTCCACGTATCACAATCTAACAAGTTCGATGACAATAACAATCAGCTCTCGTTACAACAACACTCTACAGCTGTTTACTACTTACGACTATCGCGGCTGACTATTGTCGAATCCACGTATCACAATCTAACAAGGTCGATGACAATAACAATCAGCTCTCGTTACAACAACGCTCTACAGCTATTTACTACTTACGACTATCGCGACTGATTCTTGTCAAGTCCACATATCACAATCTAACAAGCTCGATGACAATAACAATCAGCTCTCGTTACAACAACACTCGACTGCTGTTTACTACTTACGACTATCGCGACTGACTCTTGTCAAGTCCAAATATCACAAGCTAACAAGATCGATGACAATAACAATCAGCTCTCGTTACAACAACACTCTACAGCTGTTTACTACTTACGACTATCGCGACTGACTCTTGTCGAGTCCACGTATCACAGTCTAACAAGGTCGATGACAATAAGAATCAGCTCTCGTTACAACAACACTCTACAGCTGTTTACTACTTACGACTATCGCGACTGACTCTTGTCAAGTCCACATGTCACAATCTAACAAGGTCGATGACAATAACAATCAGCGCTCGTTACAACAACACTGTACAGCTGTTTACTATTTACGACCTTCGCGACTGACTCTTGTCGAGTCCACGCATCACAATTTAACAAGGTCGATGACAATAACAATCAGCTCTCATTACAACAACGCTCTACAGCTGTTTACTACTTACGACCCTCGCGACTGACTCTTGTCAAGTCCACATATCACAATCTAACAAGGTCGATGACAATAACAATCAGCTCTCGGTACAACAACACTCTACAGCTGTTTACTACTTACGACTATTGCGACTGACTCTTGTCCAGTCCACGTATCACAATCTAACAAGGTCGATGACAATAACAATCAGCTCTCGTGACAACAACACTCTACAGCTGTTTCCTACTTACGACTATCGCGACTCACTCTTGTCAAGTCCACATATCACAATCTAACAAGGTCGATGACAATAAAAATCAGCTCTCGTTACAGGAACACTCTACAGCTGTTTACTACTTACGACTATCGCGACTGACTCTTGTCAAGTCCACATATCACAATCTAACAACGTCGATGACAATAACAATTAGCTCTCGTCACAACAACACTCTACAGTTGTTTACTACTTACGACTATTGCGACTGACTTTTGTCGAGTCCACGTATCACAATCTAACAAGGTCGATGACAATAACAATCAGCTCTCGTTACAACAACACTCTACAGCTGTTTACTACTTACGACTATCGCGACTGACTATTGTCGAATCCACGTATCACAATCTAACAAGCTCGATGACAATAACAATCAGCTCTCGTTACAACAACACTCTACAGCTATTTACTACTTACGACTATCGCGACTGATTCTTGTCAAGTCCACATATCACAATCTAACAAGCTCGATGACAATAACAATCAGCTCTCGTTACAACAACACTCGACTGCTGTTTACTACTTACGACTATCGCGACTGACTCTTGTCAACTCCAAATATCACAAGCTAACAAGGTCGATGACAATAACAATCAGCTCTCGTTACAACAACACTCTACAGCTGTTTACTACTTACGACTATCGCGACTGACTCTTGTCGAGTCCACGTATCACAATCTAACAAGGTCGATGACAATAAAACTCAGCTCTCGTTACAACAGCACTCTACAGCTGTTTACTACTCACGATTATCGCGACTGACTCTTGTCAAGTCCACATGTCACAATCTAACAAGGTCGATGACAATAACAATCAGCGCTCGTTACAACAACACTGTACAGCTGTTTACTATTTACAACCCTCGCGACTGACTCTTGTCTAGTCCACGTATCACAATCTAACAAGGTCGATGACAATAACAATCAGCTCTCGTTACAACAACACTCTACAGCTGTTTACTACTTACGACTATCGCGACTGACTCTTGTCAAGTCCACATATCACAATCTAACAAGGTCGCTGACAATAACAATCAGCTCTCGTTACAACAACACTCTACAGCTGTTTACTACTTACGACCCTCGCGACTGACTCTTGTCAAGTCCACATATCACAATCTGACAACGTCGATGACAGTAACAATCATCTCTCGTCACAACAACACTCTACAGCTGTTTACTACTTACGACTATTGCGACTGACTTGTCGAGTGCACGTATCACAATCTAACAACGTCGATGACAATAACAATCAGCTCTCGTTACAACAACACTCTACAGCTGTTTACTACTTACGACTATCGCGACTGACTATTGTCGAATCCACGTATCACAATCTAACAAGGTCGATGACAATAACAATCAGCTCTCGTTACAACAACACTCTACAGCTATTTACTACTTACGACTATCGCGACTGATTCTTGTCAAGTCCACGTATCACAATCTAACAAGGTCGATGACAATAACAATCAGCTCTCGTTACAACAACACTCTACAGCTATTTACTACTTACGACTATCGCGACTGATTCTTGTCTAGTCCACGTATCACAATCTAACAAGCTCGATGACAATAACAATCAGCTCTCGTTACAACACTCGACTGCTGTTTACTACTTACGACTATCGCGACTGACTCTTGTCAAGTCCAAATATCACAAGCTAACAAGGTCGATGACAATAACAATGAGCTCTCGTTACAACAACACTCTACAGCAGTTTACTACTCACGATTATCGCGACTGACTCTTGTCAAATCCACATATCACAATCTAACAAGCTCGATGACAATAACAATCAGCTCTCGTTACAACACTCGACTGCTGTTTACTACTTACGACTATCGCGACTGACTCTTGTCAAGTCCAAATATCACAAGCTAACAAGGTCGATGACAATAACAATCAGCTCTCGTCACAACAACACTCGACTGCTGTTTACTACTTACGACTATCGCGACTGACTCTTGTCGAGTCCACGTATCACAATCTAACAAGGTCGATGACAATAAGAATCAGCTCTCGTTACAACAACACTCTACAGCAGTTTACTACTCACGATTATCGCGACTGACTCTTGTCAAGTCCACATGTCACAATCTAACAAGGTCGATGACAATAACAATCAGCGTTCGTTACAACAACACTCTACAGCTGTTTACTATTTACGACCCTCGCGACTGACTCTTGTCGAGTCCACATATCACAATCTAACAAGGTCGATGACAATTACAATCAGCTGTCATTACAACAACGCTCTACAGCTGTTTACTATTTACGACTATCGCGACTGACTCCTGTCAAGTCCACGTATCACAATCTAACAAGGTCGATGACAATGACAATCAGATCTCCTTACAACAACACTCTACAGCTGTTTACTATGTATGACTATCGCGACTGACTCCTGTCAAGTCCACGTATCACAATCTGACAAGGTCGATGACTATAACAATCATCTCTCGTTACAACAACACTCTACAGCTGTTTACTACTTACGACTATCGCGACTGACGCTTGTCAAGTCCACATATCACAATCTGACAAGGTCGATGACAATGACAATCAGCTCTCATTACAACAACACTCTACAGCTGTTTACTACTTACGACTATCGCGACTGACGCTTGTCAAGTTCACGTATCACAATCTGACAAGGTCGATGACTGTAACAATCAGCTCTCATTACAACAACACTCTACAGTTGTTTACTACTTACGACTATCGCGACTGACGCCTGTCAAATCCACATATCACAATCTGACAAGGTCGATGACAATGACAATAAGATCTCGTTACAACAACACTCTACAGCTGTTTACTACTTACGACTATCGCGACTGACGCTTGTCAAATCGAAATATCACAATCTAACAAGGTCGATGACAGTGACAATCAGATCTCGTTACAACACCACTCTACAGCTGTTTACTACTTACGACTATCGCGACTGACGCTTGTCAAGTCCACATATCACAATCTGATAAGGTCGATGACAATGACAATCAGATCTCATTACAACAACACTCTACAGCTGTTTACTACTTACGACTATCGTGACTGACACTTGTCGAGTACACCTATCACAATCTGACAAGGTCGATGACAATAACAATCAGCTCTCATTACAACAACACCCTACAGGTGTTTACTACTTACGACTATCGCGACTGACTCTTGTCAAGTCCACATATCAGAATCTAACAACGTCGATGACAGTAACAATCAGCTCTCGTCACAACAACACTCTACAGCTGTTTACTACTTACGACTATAGCGACTGACTCTTGTCAAGTCCAAATATCACAAGCTAACAAGGTCGATGACAATATGAATCATCTCTTTACAACAACACTCTACAGCTGTTTACTACTTACGACTATCGCGACTGACTCTTGTCGAGTCCACGTATCACAATCTAACAAGGTCGATGACAATAAGACTCAGCTCTCGTTACAACAACACTCTACAGCTGTTTACTACTCACGATTATCGCGACTGACTCTTGTCAAGTCCACATGTCACAATCTAACAAGGTCGATGACAATAACAATCAGCGCTCGTTACAACAACACTGTACAGCTGTTTACTATTTACGACCCTCGCGACTGACTCTTGTCTAGTCCACATATCACAATCTAACAAGGTCGACGACAATAACAATCGGCTCTCATTACAACAACGCTCTACAGCTGTTTACTACTTAAGACCCTCGCGACTGACTCTTGTCAAGTCCACATATCACAATCTAACAAGGTCGCTGACAATAACAATCAGCTCTCGTTACAACAACACTCTACATCTGTTTTCTACTTACGACTACCGCGACTGACTCTTGTCAAGTACACATATCACAATCTAACAAGGTCGATGACAATAACAATCAGCCCTCATTACAACAACACTCTACAGCTGTTTACTACTTACGACCCTCGCGACTGACTCTTGTCAAGTCCACATATCACAATCTCACAACGTCGATGACAATAACAATCAGCTGTCATTACAACAACACCCTACAGCTGTTTACTACTTACGATTATCGCGACTGACTCTTGTCAAGTCAACATATCACAATCTGACTAGGTCGATGACAATAACTATCAGCTCTCGTTACAACAACACTCTACAGCTGTTTACTATTTACGACCCTCGCGACTGACTCTTTTCAAGTCCACATATCACAATCTCACAAGGTCGATGACAATAACAATAAGCTCTCATTACAACAATACTCTACAGCTGTTTACTACTTACGACTATCGCGACTGACTCTTGTCAAGTCCACATAGCACATTCTAACAAGGTCGATGACAATATCTGTCAGCTCTTGTTACAACAACGCTCTACAGCTGTTTACTACATACGATTATCGCGACTGACTCTTGTCAAGTCCACATATCACAATCTAACAAAGTCGATGACAATAACAATCGGCTCTCGTTACAACAACACTCTACAGCTGTTTACAACTTACGACAATGGCGACTGACTCTTGTCAAGTCCACATATCACAATCTAACAAGGCCGAAGACAATAACAATCAGCTCTCATTACAACAACACTCTACAGCTGTTTATTACTTACGACTATCGCGACTGACTCTTGTCAAGTCCACGTATCACAATCTGACAAGGTCGATGACAATAACAATCAGCTCTCGTTACAACAACGCTGTACAGCTGTTTACTAATTACGACTATCGCGACTGACCCTTGTCAAGTCCAAATATCACAAGTTAACAAGGCCGATGACAATAAGAATCAGCTCTCGTTACAACAACACTCTACTGCTGTTTACTACATACGACTATCGCTACTGACTCTTGTCGAGTCCACATGTCACAATCTAAAAAGTTCGATGACAATAACAATCAGCTCTCGTTACAACAACGCTCTACAGCTATTTACTACTTACGACTATCGCAACTGATTCTTGTCAAGTCCACATATCAAAATCTAACAAGCTCGATGACAATAACAGTCAGCTCTCGATACAACAACACTCGACTGCTGTTTACTACTTACAACTATACCGACTGACTCTTGTCAAGTCCAAATATCACAAGCTAACAAGGTCGATGACAATAAGAATCAGCTCTCGTTACAACAACACTCTACAGCTGTTTACTACTTACGACCCTCGCGACTGATCTTGTCGAGTCCACGTATCACAATCTAACAAGGTCGACGACAATAACAATCAGCTCTCATTACAACAACGCTCTACAGCTGTTTACTACTTACGACCCTCGCGACTGACTCTTGTCAAGTCCACATATCACAATCTCACAAGGTCGATGACAATAACAATCAGATGTCGTTGCAAGAACACTCTACAGATGTTTACTACTTACGATGATCGCGACTCACTCTTGTCAAGTCCACGTATCACAATCTAACAAGGTCGATGACAATGACAATCAGATCTCCATACAACAACACTCTACAGCTGTTTGCTACTTACGACTATCGCGACTGACTCTTATCAAGTCCACGTATCACAATCTGACAAGGTCGATGACTATAACAATCATCTCTCGTTACAACAACACTCTACAGCTGTTTACTACTTACGACTATCGCGACTGACGCTTGTCAAGTCCACGTATCACAATCTGACAAGGTCGATGACTATAACAATCAGCTCTCATTACAACAACACTCTACAGCTGTTTACTACTTACGATTATCGCGACTGACGCTTGTCAAGTCCACATATCACAATCTGACAAGGTCGATGACAATGACAATCAGATCTCGTTGCAAAAACACTCTACAGCTCTTTACTACTTCCGACTATCGCGACTGACTCTTGTCGAGTCCACATATCACAATCTAACAAGGTCGATGACAATGACAATCAGATCTCCATACAACAACACTCTACAGCTGTTTGCTACTTACGACTATCGCGACTGACTCTTATCAAGTCCACGTATCACAATCTGACAAGGTCGATGACTATAACAATCATCTCTCGTTACAACAACACTCTACAGCTGTTTACTACTTACGACTATCGCGACTGACGCTTGTCAAGTCCACGTATCACAATCTGACAAGGTCGATGACTATAACAATCAGCTCTCATTACAACAACACTCTACAGCTGTTTACTACTTACGATTATCGCGACTGACGCTTGTCAAGTCCACATATCACAATCTGACAAGGTCGATGACAATGACAATCAGATCTCGTTACAACAACACTCTACAGCTCTTTACTACTTCCGACTATCGCGACTGACGCTTGTCAAATCCACATATCACAATCTGACAAGGTCGATGACAATGACAATCAGATCTCGTTACAACAACTCTCTATAGCTGTTTACTACTTACGACCCTCGCGACTGACTCTTGTCAAGTCCACGTATCACAACCTATCGCGACTGACTCTTGTCGAGTCCACATATCACAATCTAATAAGGTCGATGACAATGACAATCAGATCTCGTTACAACAACACGCTACAGCTGTTTACTACTTACGACTATCGCGACTGACTCTTGTCAAGTCCACATATCACTATCTGACAAGGTCGAAGACAATGACAATCAGCTCTCGTTCCAACAACACTCTACAGCTGTTTACTACTTACGACTATCGCGGCTGACTCTTGTCAAGTCCACATATCACAATCTCACAAGGTCGATGACAATAACAATCAGCTCTCATTACAACAACACCCTACAGCTGTTTACTACTTACGATTATCGCGACTGACTCTTGTCAAGTCCACATATCACAATCTGACTAGGTCGATGACAATAACAATCAGCTCTCGTTACAACAACACTCTACAGCTGTTTACTATTTACGACCCTCGCGACTGACTCTTGTCAAGTCCTCATATCACAATCTCACAAGGTCGATGACAATAACAATCAGCTCTCATACAACAACACTCTACAGCTCTTTACTACTTACGACTATCGCGACTGACTCTTGTCAAGTCCACATAGCACATTCTAACAAGGTCGATGACAATATCTATCAGCTCTTGTTACAACAACGCTCTACAGCTGTTTACTACATACGATTATCGCGACTGACTCTTGTCAAGTCCACATATCACAATCTAACAAAGTCGATGACAATAACAATCGGCTCTCGTTACAACAACACTCTACAGCTGTTTACTACTTACGACAATGGCGACTGACTCTTGTCAAGTCCACATATCACAATCTAACAAGGCCGAAGACGATAACAATCAGCTCTCATTACAACAACACTCTACAGCTGTTTATTACTTACGACTATCGCGACTGACTCTTGTCTAGTCCACGTATCACAATCTGACAAGGTCGATGACAATAACAATCAGCTCTCGTTGCAACAACACTCTACAGCTGTTTACTACTTACGACTATCGCGACTGATTCTTGTCAAGTCCACATATCACAATCTAACAACGTCGATGACAATAACAATCAGCTCTCGTTACAAGAACACTCTACAGCTGTTTACTACTTACGACTATCGCGACTGACTCATGTCAAGTCCACATATCTCAATCTAACAAGGTCTATGACAATAACAATCAGCTCTCGTTACAGCATTACTCTACAGCTGTTTACTACTTACGACTATCGCGACTGACTCTTGTCAAGTCCACATATCACAATCTAACAACGTCGATGACAATAACAATCAGCTCTCGTCACAACAACACTCTACAGCTGTTTACTACTTACGCTTATTGCGACTGACTCTTGTTGAGTCCACGTATCACAATCTAACAAGGTCGATGACAATAACAATCAGCTCTCGTTACAACAACACTCTACAGCTGTTTACTACTTACGACTATCGCGACTAACTCTTGTCGAGTCCACGTATCACAATCTAACAAGGTCGATGACAGTAACAATCAGCTCTCGTTACAACAACACTCTACAGCTGTTTACTACTTACGACTATCGCGACTGACTCTTGTCAAGTCCACATATCACAATCTAACAAGGTCGATGACAATAACAATCAGCTCTCGTTACAGCAACACTCTACAGCTGTTTAATACTTACGACTATCGCGACTGACTCTTGTCAGGTCCACATATCACAATCTAACAACGTCGATGACAGTAACAATCAGCTCTCGTCACAACAACACTCTACAGCTGTTTACTACTTACGACTATTGCGACTGACTCTTGTCGAGTCCACGTATCACATGCTAACAATGTCGATGACAATAAGAATCAGCTCTCGTTACAACAACACTCTACAGCTGTTTACTACTTACGACTATCGCGACTGACTATTGTCGAATCCACGTATCACAATCTAACAAGGTCGATGACAATAACAATCAGCTCTCGTTACAACAACGCTCTACAGCTATTTACTACTTACGACTATCGCAACTGATTCTTGTCAAGTCCACATATCACAATCTAACAAGCTCGATGACAATAACAGTCAGCTCTCGATACAACAACACTCGACTGCTGTTTACTACTTACAACTATACCGACTGACTCTTGTCAAGTCCAAATATCACAAGCTAACAAGGTCGATGACAATAAGAATCAGCTCTCGTTACAACAACACTCTACAGCTGTTTACTACTTACGACTATCGCGACTGGCTCTTGTCGAGTCCACGTATCACAATCTAACAATGTCGATGACAATAAGGATCAGCTCTCGTTACAACAACACTCTACAGCTGTTTACTACTCACGATTATCGCGACTGACTCTTGTAGAGTCCACATGTCACAATCTAACAAGGTCGATGACAATAACAATCAACGCTCCTTACAACAACACTGTACAGCTGTTTACTACTCACGATTATCGCGACTGACTCTTGTCGAGTCCACGTATCACAATCTAACAAGGTCGACGACAATAACAATCAGCTCTCGTTACAACAACACGCTACAGCTGTTTACTACTTACGACCCTCGCGACTGACTCTTGTCGAGTCCACGTATCACAATCTAACTAGGTCGACGACAATAACAATCACCTCTCATTACAACAACGCTCTACAGCTGTTTACTACTTACGACCCTGGCGACTGACTCTTGTCAAGTCCACATATCACAATCTAACAAGGTCGCTGACAATAACAATCAGCTCTCGTTACAACAACACTCTACATCTGTTTTCTACTTACGACTACCGCGATTGACTCTTGTCAAGGACACATATCACAATCTAACAAGGTCGATGACAATAACAATCAGCGCTCATTACAACAACACTCTACAGCTATTTACTACTTACGACCCTGGCGACTGACTCTTGTCAAGTCCACATATCACAATCTAACAAGGTCGATGACAATAAGAATCAGCTCTCGTTACAACAACACTCTACATCTGTTTTCTACTTACGACTACCGCGATTGACTCTTGTCAAGTACACATATCACAATCTAACAAGGTCGATGACAATAACAATCAGCGCTCATTACAACAACACTCTACAGGTGTTTACTACTTACGACCCTCGCGACTGACTCTTGTCAAGTCCACATATCACAATCTCACAAGGTCGATGACAATAACAATCAGATTTCGTTGCAAGAACACTCTACAGATGCTTACTACTTACGATTATCGCGACTCACTCTTGTCAAGTCCACGTATCACAACCTATCGCGACTGACTCTTGTCGAGTCCACATATCACAATCTAACAAGGTCGATGACAATGACAATCAGATCTCCTTACAACAACACTCTACAGCTGTTTACTACTTACGACTATCGCGGCTGACTCTTATCAAGTCCACGTATCACAATCTGACAAGGTCGATGACTATAACAATCATCTCTCGTTACAACAACACTCTACAGCTGTTTACTACTTACGACTATCGCGACTGACGCTTGTCAAGTCCACATATCACAACCTGACAAGGTCGATGACAATGACAATCAGCTCTCATTACAACAACACTCTACAGCTGTTTACTACTTACGACTATCGCGACTGACGCTTGTCAAGTGCACGTATCACAATCTGACAAGGTCGATGGCTATATCAATCAGCTCTCATTACAACAACACTCTACAGCTGTTTACTACTTACGACTATCGCGACTGACAGCTTGTCAAGTCCACATATCACAGTCTGACAAGGTCGATGACAATGACAATCAGATCTCGTTACAACAACACTCTACAGCTGTTTACTACTTACGACTATCGCGACTGACGCTTGTCAGGTCCACATATCACAATCTAATAAGGTCGATGACAATGACAATCAGATCTCGTTACAACAACACTCTACAGCTGTTTACTACTTACGAGTATCGCGACTGACGCTTGTCAAGCCCACATATCACAATCTGACAAGGTCGATGACAATGACAATCAGATCTCGTTACAACAACACTCTACAGCTGTTTACTACCTACGACTATCGCGACTGACTCTTGTCAAGTCCACATATCACAATCTGACAAGGTCGATGACAATAACAATCAGCTCTCGTTGCAACAACACTCTACAGCTGTTTACTACTTACGACTATCGCGACTGACTCTTGTCAAGTCCACATATCACAATCTAACAACGTCGATGACAATAACAATCAGCTCTCGTTACAACAACACTCTACAGCTATTTACTACTTACGACTATCGCGACTGACTCTTGTCAAGTCCACATATCACAATCTAACAACGTCGATGACAATAACAATCAGCTCTCGTTACAGCAACACTCTACAGCTGTTTACTACTTACGACTATCGCGACTGACTCTTGTCAAGTCCACATATCACAATCTAACAACGTCGCTGACAATAACAATCAGCTCTCGTCACAACAACACTCTACAGCTGTTTACTACTTACGACTATCGCGACTGACTCTTGTCGAGTCCACGTATCACAATCTAACAATGTCGATGACAATAAGAATCAGCTCTCGTTACAACAACACTCTACAGCTGTTTACTACTCACGATTATCGCGCTGACTCTTGTCCAGTCCACATGTCACAATTTAACAAGGTCGATGACAATAACAATCAGCGCTCGTTACAACAACACTGTACAGCTGTTTACTATTTACGACCCTCGCGACTGACTCTTGTCGAGTCCACGTATCACAATCTAACAAGGTCGATGACAATAAGACTCAGCTCTCATTACAAAAACGCTCTACAGCTGTTTACTACTTACGACCCTCGCGACTGACACTTGTCAAGTCCACATATCACAATCTAACAAGGTCGATGACAATAACAATCAGCTCTCGTTACAGCAACACTCTACATCTGTTTTCTACTTACGACTACCGCGACTGACTCTTGTCAAGTACACATATCACAATCCAACAAGGTCGATGACAATAACAATCAGCGCTCATTACAAACACACTCTACAGCTGTTTACTACTTACGACCCTCGCGACTGACTCTTGTCCAGTCCACATATCACAATCTCACAAGGTCGATGACAATAACAAACAGCTCTCATTACAACAACACCCTACAGCTGTTTACTACTTACGACTATCGCGACTGACTCTTGTCATGTCCACATAGCACAATCTAACAAGGTCGATGACAATAACTATCAGCTCTCGTTACAACAACACTCTACAGCTGTTTACTACATACGATTATCGCGACTGACTCTTGTCAAGTCCACGTATCACAATCTAACAAAGTCGATGACAATAACAATCGGCCCTCGTTACAACAACACTCTACAGCTGTTTACTGCTTACGACTATCGCGACTGACTCTTGTCAAGTCCACATATCACAATCTAACAAGGTCGAAGACAATAACAATCAGCTCTCATTACAACAACACTCTACAGCTGTTTATTACTTACGACTATCGCAACTGACTCTTGTCAAGTCCACGTATCACAATCTGACAAGGTCGATGACAATAACAATCAGCTCTCGTTACAACAACACTGTACAGCTGTTTACTACTTACGACTATCGCGACTTACTCTTGTCAAGTCCAAATATCACAAGCTAACAAGGTCGATGACAATAAGAATCAGCTCTCGTTTCAACAACACTCTACAGCTGTTTACTACTTACGACTATCGCGACTGGCTCTTGTCGAGTCCACGTATCACAATCCGACAAGGTCTATGACAATAACAAGCAGCTCTCGTTACAACAACACTCTACAGCTGTTTACAACCAACGACTATCGCGACTGACCCTTGTCAAGTCCACATATCAAAATGTAATAAAAACGATGACAGTAACATTCAGCTCTCGTTACAACAACACTCTACAGCTGTTTACTACTTACGACTATCGCGACTGACACTTGTCAAGTCCACATATCACAATCTGGCAAGTTTGATGACAATAACAAACAGATCTCGTTGCAACAACACGCTACAGCTGTTTGCTACTTACGACTATCGCGACTGACTCTTGTCAAGTCCACATAGCCAATCTAACAAGGTCAATGACAATAACAATCAGCTCTCATTACAAGAACACTCTACAGCTGTTTACTACATATGAATCGCTACTGACCCTTGTTGAGTCCGCATGTCACAATCTAACAAGGTCGATGACAATGATCATCAGCTCTCTTTACAACAACACTCTACAGCTGTTTACTACTTACGACTGTCGCGACTGACACTTGTCGAGTCCACCTATCACAATCTGACAAGGTCGATGACAATAACAATCAGCTCTCATTACAACAACACGCTACAGCTGTTTACTACTTACGACTATCGCGACTGACTCTTGTCAAGTCCACATATCACAATCTAACAAGGTCGATGACAGTAACAATCACCGCTCGTTACAACAACACTCTACAGCTGTTTACTACTTACAACTATCGCGACTGACGCTTGTCAAGTCCACATATCACAATCTAACAACGTCGATGACAGTAACAATCATCTCTCATTACAGCAACACTCTACAGCTGTTTACTACTTACCACTATCGCGACTGACTCTTGTCAAGTCCACATATCATAATCTAACAAGGTCTATGACAATAACAATCAGATCTCGTTGCAAGAACACTCTACAGATGTTTACTACTTACGATTATCGCGACTCACTCTTGTCAAGTCCACGTATCACAATCTATCGCGACTGACTCTTGTCGAGTCCACATATCACAATCTAACAAGGTCGATGACAATGACAATCAGATCTCCTTACAACAACACTCTACAGCTGTTTACTACTTACGATTATCGCGACTGACTCTTGTCAAGTCCACGTATCACTATCTGACAAGGTCGATGACTATAACAATCATCTCTCGTTACAACAACACTCTACAGCTGTTTACTACTTACGACTATCGCGACTGACGCTTGTCAAGTCCACATATCACAATCTGACAAGGTCGATGACAGTGACAATCAGCTCTCATTACAACAACACTCTACAGCTGTTTACTACTTACGACTATCGCGACTGACCCTTGTCAAGTCCACGTATCACAATCTGACAAGGTCGATGACTATAACAATCAGCTCTCATTACAACAACACTCTACAGCTGTTTACTACTTACGACTATCGCGACTGACGCTTGTCAAGTCCACATATCACAATCTGACAAGGTCGATGACAATGACAATCAGATCTCGTTACAACAACGCTCTACAGCTGTTTACTACTTACGACTATCGCGAATGACGCTTGTCAAATCCACATATCACAATCTGACAAGGTCGATGACAATGACAATCAGATCTCGTTACAACAACGCTCTACAGCTGTTTACTACTTACGACTATCGCGAATGACGCTTGTCAAGTCCACATATCACAATCTGACAAGGTCGATGACAATGACAATCAGCTCTCGTTGCAACAACACTCTACAGCTGTTTACTACTTACGACTATCGCGACTGACGCTTGTCAAGTCCACATATCACAATCTAATAAGGTCGATGACAATGACAATCAGATCTCGTTACAACAACACTCTACAGCTGTTTACTACTTACGACTATCGCGACTGACGCTTGTCAAGTCCACATATCACAATCTGACAAGGTCGATGACGATGACAATCAGATCTCGTTACAGCAACACTCTACAGCTGTTTACTACTTACGACTATCGCGACTGACTCTTGTCAAGTCGACATATCACAATCTGACAAGGTCGATGACAATAACAATCAGCTCTCGTTTCAACAACACTCTACTGCTGTTTACTACTTACGACTATCGCGACTGACTCTTGTCAAGTCCACATATCACAATCTAACAACGTCGATGACAATAACAATCAGCTCTCGTTACAAGAACACTCTACAGCTGTTTACTACTTACGACTACTGCGACTGACTCTTGTCAAGTCGACATATCACAATCTGACAAGGTGGATGACAATAACAATCAGCTCTCGTTAGAAGAACACTCTACAGCTGTTTACTACTTACGACTATCGCGACTGACACTTTTCAAGTCCACATTTCACAATCTGACAAGGTCGATGACAATAACAATCAGCTCTCGTTACAACAACACTCTACAGCTGTTTACTACTTACGACTATCGCGACTGGCTCTTGTCAAGTCCACATATCACAATCTGGCAAGGTTGATGACAATAACAATCAGATCTCGTTGCAACAACACTCTACAGCTGTTTACTACTTACGACTATCGCGACTGACTCTTGGCAAGTCCACGTATCACCATCGGGCAAGGTCGATGACAATAACAATCAGATCTCGTTACAACACTCTACAGCTATTTACTACTTACGTTTATCGCGACTGAATCTTTTCGAGTCTACATATCACAATCTAACAAGGTCGATGACAGTAACAACAAGCTCACGTTACAACACTCTGCAGCTGTTTACTACTTACGGTTATCGCGGCTGACTCTTGTCAAATCCACATATCACAATCTAACAAGGTCGATGACAATAACAATCAGCTCTCATTACAGTAACACTCTACAGCTGTTTACTACTTACGGTTATCGCGACTGACTCTTGTCGAATCCACATATCACAATCTAACAAGGTCGATTACAATAACAATCAGCTCTCATTACAACACTCGACAGCTGGTTACTACTTACGGTTATCGCGACTGACTCTTGCCAAATCCACATATCACAATCTAACAAGGTCGATGACAATAACAATCAGCTCTCATTACAACACTCGACAGCTGGTTATTACTTACGACTTTCGCGACTGACTCTTGTCAAATCCACATATCACAATTTAACAAGGTCGATGACAATAACTATTCTCTCGTTACAACAACACTCTACAGCTGTTTACTACTTACGACTCTTGTTAAGTAGTTCTATTTTAGGAAATTATTGGCGGGGCTCCTATCACAGGACTTAGTTCTAATATGACGATGTTTTCTTAGAGGCCATAGCTGTAATCCACCTTTGAATTTGGTCACGATATATTACTGTAACCTACAAGACGATGTTACAGGGTCAACCAGTAGCACTACTGACAAATTTCAACGTTTCGAGCATTACATGGGCACTTTATTGTGCAGAGAAATTTCACATCAGTTTGCAGCTTCATAAGTAGAGGTCTTTACCGGTATGTCACCAAAAGGAACTGAAATAGCGAACGCAAAAGAAAAAAGTATTAATTAACCAAAGTATATGCCCTTGGTAGTTGTTAAACTGTTATGCATTTTGTTGTAGACAAGAGCTCAGTCCTGGCAGCTTGATGAAGATGCTTTCCGCACGGACGCGTGAAGAAAGCATGCTGAGCAAGCTCGCAGAATTCAGAACTAATGTTAATTCAACACGTGTTCTACATTTCAGATACATCAACGGTAAAACCGCCGGATTTCTCCAGACACCGTGCCGCACCAGCATATATCCCTCCTTCGGTGGCCTTCAACCCACAACCATACGTCATGAATCCTAAGCCTCAGGATTTACATGCATCTTCATCGGCTGACTATGCATATGCACATCCAGGTGATGTACCCTCAGGAAAGGTGCAACTAGCTGACATATCCAGAGTTGCTCGGAAATGACTGACGTTTTGTTAATTTGGTTTACCTTAGGATTCTGGATATGATTATTTATATATATATATATATATATATATATATATATATATATATAATCATATCCAGAGTCCTGAGGTAAATCAAATTAACAAACACACACATATATATATATATATATATATATATATATATATATATATATATATATATATATATATTGAAAAGCAAGAAGCTATTTGTTTATTAAATCCCATACTATACATAATAATGGACCAATAATGTGCAACTATCAATATTCGAGACAGATGCAGGAAAATTGGCGGATATAGTGTTTCTACTTCGTCTACATTTAACCCGTTAAAGTTGAAATAAATTCCAAACCCATATCCAAAAAAATAGAATGAAATGCGATTATTTGAAGGTACCACAATTCTGTAATCCGCTAATTTTAATAAACATTCACCAACAATAGTTATTAGTTGAACCTGGAAGTAAATGAATAATGAAAAATCCCTTCAGAAGTAAATAGTGAACTGGTAGGGTAGTGTTTCGTGTTGAGTCGAAATGACGAGTGTGGCTTTGAGCTGAGGAGTTGGCGCAGTGAAGGAGTTGTGTAGGAACTGTGGTGAGGAATCGCCTGGCTCTTCAATAAGCAATGAAGTAGCTCACGGGCGAATATCGTAGTTGCTATGTTTAGAGTCGGCGTGCAGCACCGTGTATGAGGTAAACTTGTGTGTACGTCAAAGATATTACTAGCAGCACAAGTTGGTTCGTGCTAAAGAGTCATGGTGAGTCGAAACTGTGTAGTTGTGTAAAAGAGGTATTAAATGCTAGCATTTTGCTAACGATTTTGGTGACGATAAGGGTGTTTAAGGTTAACTAAGTCCTGTATGTTGTATTTTTTGTAAGATTATTTTGCTTTTAGAAGAGCGAGAGAGAAACACACAATGTAATGGTGAAAGCTTCACGTCGATTCCGAACATAGGTTCAATATTGGCTCGCGAAATGCTTCACTTCATTGCAAAATTGCCCACCGACTCTTCTCTGTAACCTTGCAGAACAACGCACTTCTCAGCACTGCTCTCTCAGTTCACGGTGAATTGCTTCACTGCGCCGATTACTCGGTACTGTTACCCAATCGGCAGACTCTACGGTACCGATCAATAAATGCAGGGGAAGGCCGGTGGAGATGGACGTGTGGCATCGTTACCGCTTGCAGAGGCGAGAGAGAGTGGAGGGAGGGGAAACCACAGGGGTGCTGAATCTTCGTTTCCCCCTCTTCCTGTCGCCTGAAAGAAGGCGAAACATCGAGAATGTTTTCTCCCTCCAAAAAAGAATTCTCGAGAAACTTCGAGAGGAGAGGCGGCTGTCAGTTGAGTGGAGTCAGTCGTGGTGAGCAGTGTGCGGAGCGCGCAGTGTACGTGGACAGACGAACTGGTGAAATTATAATTGTGTACATTACGAAATTCTGTGTAATCGGCAAGTGCGACATTGTAATAAGGTGGAAATAAATAACATTTTTGAGTGGTGTAATTGGACTTTTTATTTCACGAGCCCACAAAGTCACAACTGGTGTCAGGAGTGGAATACCAGCCATGGAATCGGCACTGGAAAAGATTTTACACAAAACGGAAGAAATGAAGGCCCAAATAGCAGCGAAGCCGGAAGCAGCAAATAACAACCTGTCCGTGGAAATAACAGCGAAGACGGAAGCGGCAAATAACATCCTGGCCGCGGAAATAACAGCGAAGATGACCGCGAAGACGACCGAATTGACCACGGAGACAAAAACGGCAAACGAGCCCTCGCCGTGAATTTCGAGGAGCAGCTGACCGGCGTGAGAGATGACGTCACAGAGCTCGGCAAGTGGATGGGTCAAGTGGACGAGCGCGTCGAAGATTTGGAAAACCGCGTTGACGAGCTGGAGGGAAAGGCTGACAGCAATGCAAAGTCCCTGAACGCCATGGTGGAGGACGTCGTCAGCAGGAGGTTAAAGGATTTAAAGGTCGACGCACCGGGACGCGACACAACATCTGCACGGGTCAAAGCTCCTAAATACGACGGCGCGAAAACTTTCGAAGTCTTCCGCCGCCAATTCGACGCAGTGGCCAAGCACAATAAATGGTCACCAGAGGAGGAGGCCACACAGTTAATAGCCAGCTTCCAGGGACGGGCCGCGGAAGTCCTGAACGCGGTACAGACAACGGTGGCGCCCAAGGACATCTGGGAGGCCCTGGAGAATCGTTTTGGAAACCACCGCTTAGCCGCAGCGTGTCGCAGTCAGCTGAAGGCAAGGTCACAGCAGCCAGGGGAGACGCTGCAGGAGTTCGCCATGGCACTTGAACAACTGGCTAGCAAGGCCCTAGTCGACCTCCCACCAGAGTTCGTATCCCGGGAAGCTGCCTACACATTCGTTGACGGGGTACGGGACACGGAGATTCGTCAGCGCCTAATGCTTGGCGATTATAAAACCATCCACGAGGCGCTAACGGCAGCATTAAGGAAGAAGGCGGCCAAGGTAACAGCAATCCCGACGACAAGAACGAAGAGTGTCCACTACGCCGGAGACAGAAGACCAACCGAGGGCCGCCGGCGAAGACCTAGTCGCCTGTGTTGGTGTTGTGGACAGCCCGGACAACTGGAGAGAGACTGCCGACACCACGAAGGGTAGCCGGAAGAACGAGTAAGGCCCGGCGTGGAGATGGGCCCGTCGGCGCCATCACCAACATCCCCTCGAGTGACACTGCGCGCCGTCAGCCGGCGTAAGGATGACAGCCTCATCGCGGACGGCTGGGTAAGAGGAAATCCGTGCCGCGTGCTGGTGGACACCGGGGCGGCCGTGACCATAATCAGACCTGACGTGGCGAAGGGTTTGCCGACGAGGAAGCCGAGCCGACCATACCAGCTTGTCACGGCATCGGGTGACACTTTGCCTGTGGAGAAGAAGGCCCTGCTAAAGTTGGCCTTGGGAAGGAGAGCCGTACGTCTGTGAGTGTTCGTTGCGAAGGTGGCTGAGGAGGTTATTCTGGGAATGGATGCCTTCAGGAGCCAAGAGGCAACGGTCGACGTCGGCAGGAAGGTCCTGCGGCTCAACGGAGAAGTGATTATACTCTGTCAACCCGAAGAGCACCTTGGAATTAGTAGGGTCATCTTGAACGAAGACGTGGTTGTCCCCGCGAGGAGCGAGGTGATGGTGTTGGCGCGACTGGAAGACCAGACAGCACGTTGGGTCCAGAGTCTGCAGGAGTACGACTTCACCTCGGAACATCGCAGAGGGAAGAGCCATGGTAACGCAGACGCTATGTCCCGAAGACCCTGTAAAGCAGAGTGCGGCCAATGCATAAGAGTGGAGGAGAAGGAGCGTGCCGCAGCATTTCGAGTAGTCACGGCAGTGCCTGCGGATGGCTGGGATAGCGCAGGCCTGAGGAGGGAGCAGCTGGCGGACGCAGACTTGGGACCACTCTTGAGGGAAGTGGAGGCAGGGACGAGACCAACCTGGTTGGACATCACACCGAGGAGCGCCACCTACAGGTCTTACTGGGCCCAATGGAACTCGTTGAAGACCAGAGAGGGCGTGCTGTTCCGGGTATGGGAATCACCTGATGGGAAGACGCAGAGAGAACAGTTGGTACTTCCCCGGAGTAAGGTCCCGGAAGTCTTGGAAGAAGTGCACGCCGGTACTTCAGGAGGACACCTGGGAGCGAACCGGACGATTGACAAACTACGGCAGCGCTACTACTGGCTGAGGTTCCGAGCAGACGCTGAGAGATGATGCTGTCAGTGTCCCGTGTGCACGGCGAGTCGCGGCCCCCAGACTAGGAGCCGGGGTCGCATGCAGCAGTACAACGTCGGAGCGTCATTCGAACGGATCGCCGTTGATATTGCTGAACCGTTCCCAATATCCGACCGAGGCAACAAGTACCTAATGGTGGTCGTGGACTACTTCACTGAGTGGCCGGAGGTGTATGCCATCCCGAACCAAGAGGCAAGGACAATCACAGACTGCCTCGTGGAGTAAGTGTTCTGCCGATTTGGGGTACCGTTAGACCTGCACAGTGACCAAGGCACCAATTTTGAGTCCAACCTGATGAAGGAGGCACTAGAGATACTTCGGGTTAACAAGACCCGCACAGCACCTCTACATCCCCAGTCGGATGGCATGGTCGAAAGGTACATCAAGGCTTTAGAGGAACACTTGAGGAAGGTCGTGGCCAGCCACCAGCGAGAGTGGGACGTCAAGTTGCCACTGTTCTTGCTGGCCTACCGCTCGTCAACACACGACACCACGGGGATGACGCCAGCCAGCTTAATGTTCGGCCAAGAGTTACGCCTCCCTTGTGACCTAGCTTTTGGAAGCCCTCCGGGGTTGAAACAGCCAGCGACCGAGTATGTGGAGAACTTGGTGGATCACCTCCACGACATGCACGAGATGGCTGGCCAGAACATCCAGAAGGCGAGCGACCGCATGAAAACCCGATACGACAGGCAAGTCAACAGCCAAGAGTTCCAGCAAGGTGACCTGATGTGGTTGTATCGCCCTGCCCGGACCAAGGGACGCTGCCCGAAGCTTCAGCAGCCATGGCAAGGACCGTACCGTGTGGTGAAGAGGATTAACGACGTGGTCAACCGCATCCAGAAGGTGCCCGAGGAAAGATGTTGGTGGTACACCTGGATCGCCTGGCCCACTACGATGGTGCTGTTCAGGACGACCAGCCTTGAGGAGGGAGCAGTGTTACCCAATCGACAGACTCTACGGTACCGATCAACAAATGCAGGGGAAGGCCGGTGGAGGGGGACGTGTGGCATCGTTACCGCTTGCGGAGGCGAGAGAGAGTGGAGGGAGAGGAAACCATAGGGATGGCTGAATCTTCGTTACCCCTTCCTCCTGCCGCCTGAAAGAAGGCGAAACATCGAGAATGTTTTCCCCCTCCATAAAAAAGAATTCTCGAGAAACTTCGAGCCACCGATCAATACAGGAGAGGCGATCGTCAGTTGAGTGGGGTCAGTCGTGGCGAGCAGTGTGGGGATCGTGCAGTGTACGTGGACAGACGAACTGGTGAAATTATAATTGTGTACATTACGACATTCTATGTAATCGGCAAGTGCGACATTGTAATAAGGTGGAAATATTTAACATTTTGGGTGGTGTAATTGGACTTTTTATTTCACGAACCTACAAAGTCACAGTACGTTACCGTACGCCAGTTTACACTCGAAGCTTGAAACATTCTCAACACTAAATAATCAAAATTCTCTGGCTAGGGTTCCCATCGGCTCTTATAAATCCTTACGGTGCAGCAAGACACTTATGATAATAGAATGTTCTCGAATTACATATATGAACAGCGTCGAATGGTGTTTGCGCAATATTAACACAGTTTCTGGCTTCGTTATCTTCGTGCCGTTAGCTAGTGGGCCTCCCCTTGAAGGCCCACTCCTCCTGCTCTTCTTACCAGTAGACCACAATTTTACTCCCACTCAACTCCACGGTGGGCGACGCGCCGTCAACGTGATAATAATTATGTCGGATATATGGTTTGGAATGCCTTAAGTGCATCAATTTCGTTATAAAAGTTTAGTAATTATTAGCGTTTTAGTGAAAGTGGTCCGTGTACCAATTCTAGAAATGTCTGGAAGAATTTATTAGGCACGTTGCATGCGCCATGAGGTGCGAATGAATAGTTCGTGGAGGGTAGCGTCAGTATATCAGAGGATAAACTAGTAAACTGACGAGTAAGCGACAGTTTTCGAGATTAAGGGAGCAGTCATGAATAATTGTGTTGGGTTCTGCCTGTGAAGCTAAGCCATTCAAAAGGATGGCGTCAATTAAAAACGCGCCTTCCTTTTCTTCTCGAGGTCTTTAGTGACGTGTAATAATGTGAAATAATTTATTGTTCAAAATGTCTATGATATTTTTGGCACTAGATCTGGTCTGCATAATTAGCGAAGCATCCATCTTTAGAGCTTACTCAGTGTTCATAATTAGAGGAATTTTTTAATTATAACTGTCACTACTACTTAAGTTAGTTTGCAAAAGTGCATTTCATTATCTATTTTACAATCTATCGAAATAATTTCAGGAAGGAAACATCTGAATATTTAAAAACGCCAATTTCCGATCCGATTCTAAGAAAATATGTCAACGTCCACATCTATATTGAAATCCTAAGTGCTACTTGGAAATATTTAGAACAGTCTGTGACTATTACTCGTCAAGTTGAGTAAAAAGTAACAACAACAAGTTGTTGTAACAACAACCGTAACACTATATGGCATTAGGTCTGCACTTTTCGCAGCTCTCTGACACATTGAGTAGGTGTACCCTGTCTACTACGACAAACGACTTAATGATATTTTGGTTGATAGCTACAGTCGTGCTCTTATGTCAACAACAACCATTACGCTATATGGCTTTAGGTCTGCACTTTTCGCAGCTCTCTGACACATTGAGTAGGTGTACCCTGTCTACTACGACAAACGACTTAATGATATTTTGGTTGATAGCTACAGTCGAGCTCTTATGTCAACAACTATTACGATATATGACTTTAGACCTGCACTTTTCACAGCTCTCTGACACATTGAGTAGGTGTACCCTGTCTACTACGACAAACGACTTAATGATATTTTTGTTGACTGCTACAGTCGTGCTCTTATGTCAACAACTATTACGATATATGACTTTAGACCTGCACTTTTCGCAGCTATCTGACACATTGAGTAGGTGTACCCTGTCTACTACGACAAACGACTTAATAATATTTTTGTTGACTGCTACAGTCGTGCTCTTATGTCAACAACTATTACGATATATGACTTTAGACCTGCACTTTTCACAGCTCTCTGACACATTGAGTAGGTCTACCCTGTCTACTACGACAAACGACTTAATGATATTTTTGTTGACTGCTACAGTCGTGCTCTTATGTCAACAACTATTACGATATATGACTTTAGACCTGCACTTTTCGCAGCTCTCTGACACATTGAGTAGGTGTACCCTGTCTACTACGACAAACGACTTAATGATATTTTTGTTGACTGCTACAGTCGAGCTCTTATGTCAACAACTATTACGATATATGACTTTAGACCTGCACTTTTCACAGCTCTCTGACACATTGAGTAGGTGTACCCTGTCTACTACGACAAACGACTTAATGATATTTTTGTTGACTGCTAAAGTCGAGCTCTTATGTCAACAACTATTACGATATATGACTTTAGGTCTGCACTTTTCGCAGCTCTCTGACACATTGAGTAGGCGTACCCTGTCTACTACGCCAAACGATTTCATGATATTTTTGTTGACTGCTACAGTCGAGCTCTTATGTCAACAACTATTACGATATATGACTTTAGACCTGCACTTTTCACAGCTCTCTGACACATTGAGTAGGTGTACCCTGTCTACTACGACAAACGACTTAATGATATTTTTGTTGACTGCTACAGTCGAGCTCTTATGTCAACAACTATTACGATATATGACTTTAGGTCTGCACTTTTCGCAGCTCTCTGACACATTGAGTAGGTGTACCCTGTCTACTACGACAAACGACTTAATGATATTTTTGTTGACTGCTACAGTCGAGCTCTTATATCAACAACAACCATTACGCTATATGGCTTTAGGTCTGCACTTTCCACAGCTCTCTGACACATTGAGTAGGTGTACCCTGTCTACTACGACAAACGACTTCATGATATTTTGGTTGATAGCTACAGTCGTGCTCTTATGTCAACAACAACCATTACGCTATATGGCTTTAGGTCTGCACTTTTCACTGCTCTCTGACACATTGAGTAGGTGTACCCTGTCTACTACGACAAACGACTTAATGATATTTTTGTTGACTGCTACAGTCGAGCTCTTATGTCAACAACTATTACGATATATGACTTTAGACCTGCACTTTTCACAGCTCTCTGACACATTGAGTAGGTGTACCCTGTCTACTACGACAAACGACTTAATGATATTTTTGTTGACTGCTACAGTCGTGCTCTTATGTCAACAACTATTACGATATATGACTTTAGACCTGCACTTTTCGCAGCTCTCTGACACATTGAGTAGGTGTACCCTGTCTACTACGACAAACTACTTAATGATATTTTGGTTGATAGCTACAGTCGTGCTCTTATGTCAACAACTATTACGATATATGACTTTAGACCTGCACTTTTCGCAGCTCTCTGACACATTGAGTAGGTGTACCCTGTCTACTACGCCAAACGGCTTAATGATATTTTTGTTGACTGCTACAGTCGAGCTCTTATGTCAACAACTATTACGATATATGACTTCAGAACTGCACTTTTCGCAGCTCTCTGACACATTGAGTAGGTGTACCCTGTCTACTACGCCAAACGATTTAATGATATTTTTGTTGACTGCTACAGTCGAGCTCTTATGTCAACAACCATTACGCTATATGGCTTTAGGTCTGCACTTTTCACAGCTCTCTGACACATTGAGTAGGTGTACCCTGTCTACAACGACAAACGACTTAATGATATTTTTGTTGAGTGCTACAGTCGAGCTCTTATGTCAACAACTATTACGATATATGACTTTAGACCTCCACTTTTCGCAGCTCTCTGACACACTGAGTAGGTGTACCCTGTCTACTACGACAAACGACTTAATGATATTTTTGTTGACTGCTACAGTCGAGCTCTTATGTCAACAACTATTACGATATATGACTTTAGACCTGCACTTTTCACAGCTCTCTGACACATTGAGTAGGTGTACCCTGTCTACTACGACAAACGACTTAATGATATTTTTGTTGACTGCTGCAGTCGAGCTCTTATGTCAACAACTATTACGATATATGACTTTAGACCTGCACTTTTCACAGCTCTCTGACACATTGAGTAGGTGTACCCTGTCTACTACGACAAACGACTTAATGATATTTTTGTTGACTGCTACAGTCGTGCTCTTATGTCAACAACTATTACGATATATGACTTTAGACCTGCACTTTTTGCAGCTCTCTGACACATTGAGTAGGTGTACCCTGTCTACTACGACAAACGACTTAATGATATTTTGGTTGATAGCTACAGTCGTGCTCTTATGTCAACAACTATTACGATATATGACTTTAGGTCTGCACTTTTCGCAGCTCTCTGACACATTGAGTAGGTGTACCCTGTCTACTACGACAAACGACTTAATGATATTTTGGTTGACTGCTACAGTCGTGCTCTTATGTCAACAACTATTACGATATATGACTTTAGACCTGCACTTTTCACAGCTCTCTGACACATTGAGTAGGTGTACCCTGTCTACTACGACAAACGACTTAATGATATTTTTGTTGACTGCTACAGTCGTGCTCTTATGTCAACAACTATTACGATATATGACTTTAGACCTGCACTTTTCGCAGCTCTCTGACACATTGAGTAGGTGTACCCTGTCTACTACGACAAACGACTTAATGATATTTTTGTTGACTGCTACAGTCGAGCTCTTATGTCAACAACTATTACGATATATGACTTTAGACCTGCACTTTTCACAGCTCTCTGACACATTGAGTAGGTGTACCCTGTCTACTACGACAAACGACTTAATGATATTTTTGTTGACTGCTACAGTCGAGCTCTTATGTCAACAACTATTACGATATATGACTTTAGGTCTGCACTTTTCGCAGCTCTCTGACACATTGAGTAGGCGTACCCTGTCTACTACGCCAAACGACTTAATGATATTTTTGTTGAGTGCTACAGTCGAGCTCTTATGTCAACAACTATTACGATATATGACTTTAGACCTCCACTTTTCGCAGCTCTCTGACACACTGAGTAGGTGTACCCTGTCTACTACGACAAACGACTTAATGATATTTTTGTTGACTGCTACAGTCGAGCTCTTATGTCAACAACTATTACGATATATGACTTGAGACCTGCACTTTTCACAGCTCTCTGACACATTGAGTAGGTGTACCCTGTCTACTACGACAAACGACTTAATGATATTTTTGTTGACTGCTGCAGTCGAGCTCTTATGTCAACAACTATTACGATATATGACTTTAGACCTGCACTTTTCACAGCTCTCTGACACATTGAGTAGGTGTACCCTGTCTACTACGACAAACGACTTAATGATATTTTTGTTGACTGCTACAGTCGTGCTCTTATGTCAACAACTATTACGATATATGACTTTAGACCTGCACTTTTTGCAGCTCTCTGACACATTGAGTAGGTGTACCCTGTCTACTACGACAAACGACTTAATGATATTTTGGTTGATAGCTACAGTCGTGCTCTTATGTCAACAACTATTACGATATATGACTTTAGGTCTGCACTTTTCGCAGCTCTCTGACACATTGAGTAGGTGTACCCTGTCTACTACGACAAACGACTTAATGATATTTTGGTTGACTGCTACAGTCGTGCTCTTATGTCAACAACTATTACGATATATGACTTTAGACCTGCACTTTTCACAGCTCTCTGACACATTGAGTAGGTGTACCCTGTCTACTACGACAAACGACTTAATGATATTTTTGTTGACTACTACAGTCGTGCTCTTATGTCAACAACTATTACGATATATGACTTTAGACCTGCACTTTTCGCAGCTCTCTGACACATTGAGTAGGTGTACCCTGTCTACTACGACAAACGACTTAATGATATTTTTGTTGACTGCTACAGTCGAGCTCTTATGTCAACAACTATTACGATATATGACTTTAGACCTGCACTTTTCACAGCTCTCTGACACATTGAGTAGGTGTACCCTGTCTACTACGACAAACGACTTAATGATATTTTTGTTGACTGCTACAGTCGAGCTCTTATGTCAACAACTATTACGATATATGACTTTAGGTCTGCACTTTTCGCAGCTCTCTGACACATTGAGTAGGCGTACCCTGTCTACTACGCCAAACGATTTCATGATATTTTTGTTGACTGCTACAGTCGAGCTCTTATGTCAACAACTATTACGATATATGACTTTAGACCTGCACTTTTCACAGCTCTCTGACACATTGAGTAGGTGTACCCTGTCTACTACGACAAACGACTAAATGATATTTTTGTTGACTGCTACAGTCGAGCTCTTATGTCAACAACTATTACGATATATGACTTTAGGTCTGCACTTTTCGCAGCTCTCTGACACATTGAGTAGGTGTACCCTGTCTACTACGACAAACGACTTAATGATATTTTTGTTGATTGCTACAGTCGAGCTCTTATGTCAACAACAACCATTACGCTATATGGCTTTAGGTCTGCACTTTCCACAGCTCTCTGACACATTGAGTAGGTGTACCCTGTCTACTACGACAAACGACTTCATGATATTTTGGTTGATAGCTACAGTCGTGCTCTTATGTCAACAACAACCATTACGCTATATGGCTTTAGGTCTGCACTTTTCACTGCTCTCTGACACATTGAGTAGGTGTACCCTGTCTACTACGACAAACGACTTAATGATATTTTTGTTGACTGCTACAGTCGAGCTCTTATGTCAACAACTATTACGATATATGACTTTAGACCTGCACTTTTCACAGCTCTCTGACACATTGAGTAGGTGTACCCTGTCTACTACGACAAACGACTTAATGATATTTTTGTTGACTGCTACAGTCGTGCTCTTATGTCAACAACTATTACGATATATGACTTTAGACCTGCACTTTTCGCAGCTCTCTGACACATTGAGTAGGTGTACCCTGTCTACTACGACAAACTACTTAATGATATTTTGGTTGATAGCTACAGTCGTGCTCTTATGTCAACAACTATTACGATATATGACTTTAGACCTGCACTTTTCGCAGCTCTCTGACACATTGAGTAGGTGTACCCTGTCTACTACGCCAAACGGCTTAATGATATTTTTGTTGACTGCTACAGTCGAGCTCTTATGTCAACAACTATTACGATATATGACTTCAGAACTGCACTTTTCGCAGCTCTCTGACACATTGAGTAGGTGTACCCTGTCTACTACGCCAAACGATTTAATGATATTTTTGTTGACTGCTACAGTCGAGCTCTTATGTCAACAACCATTACGCTATATGGCTTTAGGTCTGCACTTTTCACAGCTCTCTGACACATTGAGTAGGTGTACCCTGTCTACAACGACAAACGACTTAATGATATTTTTGTTGAGTGCTACAGTCGAGCTCTTATGTCAACAACTATTACGATATATGACTTTAGACCTCCACTTTTTGCAGCTCTCTGACACACTGAGTAGGTGTACCCTGTCTACTACGACAAACGACTTAATGATATTTTTGTTGACTGCTACAGTCGAGCTCTTATGTCAACAACTATTACGATATATGACTTGAGACCTGCACTTTTCACAGCTCTCTGACACATTGAGTAGGTGTACCCTGTCTACTACGACAAACGACTTAATGATATTTTTGTTGAATGCTGCAGTCGAGCTCTTATGTCAACAACTATTACGATATATGACTTTAGACCTGCACTTTTCACAGCTCTCTGACACATTGAGTAGGTGTACCCTGTCTACTACGACAAACGACTTAATGATATTTTTGTTGACTGCTACAGTCGTGCTCTTATGTCAACAACTATTACGATATATGACTTTAGACCTGCACTTTTTGCAGCTCTCTGACACATTGAGTAGGTGTACCCTGTCTACTACGACAAACGACTTAATGATATTTTGGTTGATAGCTACAGTCGTGCTCTTATGTCAACAACTATTACGATATATGACTTTAGACCTGCACTTTTCGCAGCTCTCTGACACATTGAGTAGGTGTACCCTGTCTACTACGCCAAACGACATAATGATATTTTTGTTGACTGCTACAGTCGAGCTCTTATGTCAACAACTATTACGATATATGACTTTAGAGCTGCACTTTTCGCAGCTCTCTGACACATTGAGTAGGTGTACCCTGTCTACTACGCCAAACGATTTAATGATATTTTTGTTGACTGCTACAGTCGAGCTCTTATGTCAACAACCATTACGCTATATGGCTTTAGGTCTGCACTTTTCACAGCTCTCTGACACATTGAGTAGGTGTACCCTGTCTACTACGACAAACGACTTAATGATATTTTTGTTGACTGCTACAGTCGAGCTCTTATGTCAACAACTATTACGATATATGGCTTTAGACCTGCACTTTTCACAGCTCTCAGACACATTGAGTAGGTGTACCCTGTCTACTACGTCAAACGACTTAATGATATTTTTGTTGACTGCTACAGTCGAGCTCTTATGTCAACAACTATTACGATATATGACTTTAGACCTGCACTTTTCACAGCTCTCTGACACATTGAGTAGGTGTACCCTGTCTACTACGACAAACGACTTAATGATATTTTTCTTGACTGCTACAGTCGTGCTCTTATGTCAACAACTATTACGATATATGACTTAGACCTGCACTTTTCACAGCTCTCTGACACATTGAGTAGGTGTACCCTGTCTACTACGACAAACGACTTAATGATATTTTTGTTGACTGCTACAGTCGAGCTCTTATGTCAACAACTATTACGATATATGACTTTAGGTCTGCACTTTTCGCAGCTCTCTGACACATTGAGTAGGCGTACCCTGTCTACTACGCCAAACGATTTCATGATATTTTTGTTGACTGCTACAGTCGAGCTCTTATGTCAACAACTATTACGATATATGACTTTAGACCTGCACTTTTCACAGCTCTCTGACACATTGAGTGGGTGTACCCTGTCTACTACGACAAACGACTTAATGATATTTTTGTTGACTGCTACAGTCGAGCTCTTATGTCAACAACTATTACGATATATGATTTTAGGTCTGCACTTTTCGCAGCTCTCTGACACATTGAGTAGGTGTACCCTGTCTACTACGCCAAACGACTTAATGATATTTCTGTTGACTGCTACAGTCGAGCTCTTATGTCAACAACAACCATTACGCTATATGGCTTTAGGTCTGCACTTTCCACAGCTCTCTGACACATTGAGTAGGTGTACCCTGTCTACTACGACAAACGACTTCATGATATTTTGGTTGATAGCTACAGTCGTGCTCTTATGTCAACAACAACCATTACGCTATATGGCTTTAGGTCTGCACTTTTCACTGCTCTCTGACACATTGAGTAGGTGTACCCTGTCTACTACAACAAACGACTTAATGATATTTTTGTTGACTGCTACAGTCGAGCTCTTATGTCAACAACTATTACGATATATGACTTTAGACCTGCACTTTTCACAGCTCTCTGACACATTGAGTAGGTGTACCCTGTCTACAACGACAAACGACTTAATGATATATTTGTTGACTGCTACAGTCGTGCTCTTATGTCAACAACTATTACGATATATGACTTTAGACCTGCACTTTTCGCAGCTCTCTGACACATTGAGTAGGTGTACCCTGTCTACTACGACAAACTACTTAATGATATTTTGGTTGATAGCTACAGTCGTGCTCTTATGTCAACAACTATTACGATATATGACTTTAGACCTGCACTTTTCGCAGCTCTCTGACACATTGAGTAGGTGTACCCTGTCTACTACGCCAAACGGCTTAATGATATTTTTGTTGACTGCTACAGTCGAGCTCTTATGTCAACAACTATTACGATATATGACTTCAGAACTGCACTTTTCGCAGCTCTCTGACACATTGAGTAGGTGTACCCTGTCTACTACGCCAAACGATTTAATGATATTTTTGTTGACTGCTACAGTCGAGCTCTTATGTCAACAACCATTACGCTATATGGCTTTAGGTCTGCACTTTTCACAGCTCTCTGACACATTGAGTAGGTGTACCCTGTCTACAACGACAAACGACTTAATGATATTTTTGTTGAGTGCTACAGTCGAGCTCTTATGTCAACAACTATTACGATATATGACTTTAGACCTCCACTTTTCGCAGCTCTCTGACACACTGAGTAGGTGTACCCTGTCTACTACGACAAACGACTTAATGATATTTTTGTTGACTGCTACAGTCGAGCTCTTATGTCAACAACTATTACGATATATGACTTGAGACCTGCACTTTTCACAGCTCTCTGACACATTGAGTAGGTGTACCCTGTCTACTACGACAAACGACTTAATGATATTTTTGTTGACTGCTGAAGTCGAGCTCTTATGTCAACAACTATTACGATATATGACTTTAGACCTGCACTTTTCACAGCTCTCTGACACATTGAGTAGGTGTACCCTGTCTACTACGACAAACGACTTAATGATATTTTTGTTGACTGCTACAGTCGTGCTCTTATGTCAACAACTATTACGATATATGACTTTAGACCTGCACTTTTTGCAGCTCTCTGACACATTGAGTAGGTGTACCCTGTCTACTACGACAAACGACTTAATGATATTTTGGTTGATAGCTACAGTCGTGCTCTTATGTCAACAACTATTACGATATATGACTTTAGACCTGCACTTTTCGCAGCTCTCTGGCACATTGAGTAGGTGTACCCTGTCTACTACGCCAAACGACATAATGATATTTTTGTTGACTGCTACAGTCGAGCTCTTATGTCAACAACTATTACGATATATGACTTTAGAGCTGCACTTTTCGCAGCTCTCTGACACATTGAGTAGGTGTACCCTGTCTACTACGCCAAACGATTTAATGATATTTTTGTTGACTGCTACAGTCGAGCTCTTATGTCAACAACCATTACGCTATATGGCTTTAGGTCTGCACTTTTCACAGCTCTCTGACACATTGAGTAGGTGTACCCTGTCTACTACGACAAACGACTTAATGATATTTTTGTTGACTGCTACAGTCGAGCTCTTATGTCAACAACTATTACGATATATGGCTTTAGACCTGCACTTTTCACAGCTCTCAGACACATTGAGTAGGTGTACCCTGTCTACTACGTCAAACGACTTAATGATATTTTTGTTGACTGCTACAGTCGAGCTCTTATGTCAACAACTATTACGATATATGACTTTAGACCTGCACTTTTCACAGCTCTCTGACACATTGAGTAGGTGTACCCTGTCTACTACGACAAACGACTTAATGATATTTTTGTTGACTGCTACAGTCGTGCTCTTATGTCAACAACTATTACGATATATGACTTAGACCTGCACTTTTCACAGCTCTCTGACACATTGAGTAGGAGTACCCTGTCTACTACGACAAACGACTTAATGATATTTTTGTTGACTGCTACAGTCGTGCTCTTATGTCAACAACTATTACGATATATGACTTTAGACCTGCACTTTTTGCAGCTCTCTGACACATTGAGTAGGTGTACCCTGTCTACTATGACAAACGACTTAATGATATTTTGGTTGATAGCTACAGTCGTGCTCTTATGTCAACAACTATTACGATATATGACTTTAGACCTGCACTTTTCGCAGCTCTCTGACACATTGAGTAGGTGTACCCTGTCTACTACGCCAAACGACATAATGATATTTTTGTTGACTGCTACAGTCGAGCTCTTATGTCAACAACTATTACGATATATGACTTTAGAGCTGCACTTTTCGCAGCTCTCTGACACATTGAGTAGGTGTACCCTGTCTACTACGCCAAACGATTTAATGATATTTTTGTTGACTGCTACAGTCGAGCTCTTATGTCAACAACCATTACGCTATATGGCTTTAGGTCTGCACTTTTAACAGCTCTCTGACACATTGAGTAGGTGTACCCTGTCTACTACGACAAACGACTTAATGATATTTTTGTTGACTGCTACAGTCGAGCTCTTATGTCAACAACTATTACGATATATGGCTTTAGACCTGCACTTTTCACAGCTCTCAGACACATTGAGTAGGTGTACCCTGTCTACTACCTCAAACGACTTAATGATATTTTTGTTGACTGCTACAGTCGAGCTCTTATGTCAACAACTATTACGATATATGACTTTAGACCTGCACTTTTCACAGCTCTCTGACACATTGAGTAGGTGTACCCTGTCTACTACGACAAACGACTTAATGATATTTTTGTTGACTGCTACAGTCGTGCTCTTATGTCGACAACTATTACGATATCTGACTTAGACCTGCACTTTTCACAGCTCTCTGACACATTGAGTAGGAGTACCCTGTCTACTACGACAAACGACTTAATGATATTTTGGTTGATAGCTACAGTCGAGCTCTTATGTCAACAACTATTACGATATATGACTTTAGACCTGCACTTTTCACAGCTCTCTGACACATTGAGTAGGTGTACCCTGTCTACTACGACAAACGACTTAATGATATTTTTGTTGACTGCTACAGTCGTGCTCTTATGTCAACAACTATTACGATATATGACTTTAGACCTGCACTTTTCGTAGCTCTCTGACACATTGAGTAGGTGTACCCTGTCTACTACGACAAACGACTTAATAATATTTTTGTTGACTGCTACAGTCGTGCTCTTATGTCAACAACTATTACGATATATGACTTTAGACCTGCACTTTTCACAGCTCTCTGACACATTGAGTAGGTGTACCCTGTCTACTACGACAAACGACTTAATGATATTTTTGTTGACTGCTACAGTCGTGCTCTTATGTCAACAACTATTACGATATATGACTTTAGACCTGCACTTTTCGCAGCTCTCTGACACATTGAGTAGGTGTACCCTGTCTACTACGACAAACGACTTAATGATATTTTTGTTGACTGCTACAGTCGAGCTCTTATGTCAACAACTATTACGATATATGACTTTAGACCTGCACTTTTCACAGCTCTCTGACACATTGAGTAGGTGTACCCTGTCTACTACGACAAACGACTTAATGATATTTTTGTTGACTGCTACAGTCGAGCTCTTATGTCAACAACTATTACGATATATGTCTTTAGGTCTGCACTTTTCGCAGCTCTCTGACACATTGAGTAGGCGTACCCTGTCTACTACGCCAAACGATTTCATGATATTTTTGTTGACTGCTACAGTCGAGCTCTTATGTCAACAACTATTACGATATATGACTTTAGACCTGCACTTTTCACAGCTCTCTGACACATTGAGTAGGTGTACCCTGTCTACTACGACAAACGACTTAATGATATTTTTGTTGACTGCTACAGTCGAGCTCTTATGTCAACAACTATTACGATATATGACTTTAGGTCTGCACTTTTCGCAGCTCTCTGACACATTGAGTAGGTGTACCCTGTCTACTACGACAAACGACTTAATGATATTTTTGTTGACTGCTACAGTCGAGCTCTTATGTCAACAACAACCATTACGCTATATGGCTTTAGGTCTGCACTTTCCACAGCTCTCTGACACATTGAGTAGGTGTACCCTGTCTACTACGACAAACGACTTCATGATATTTTGGTTGATAGCTACAGTCGTGCTCTTATGTCAACAACAACCATTACGCTATATGGCTTTAGGTCTGCACTTTTCACTGCTCTCTGACACATTGAGTAGGTGTACCCTGTCTACTACGACAAACGACTTAATGATATTTTTGTTGACTGCTACAGTCGAGCTCTTATGTCAACAACTATTACGATATATGACTTTAGACCTGCACTTTTCACAGCTCTCTGACACATTGAGTAGGTGTACCCTGTCTACTACGACAAACGACTTAATGATATTTTTGTTGACTGCTACAGTCGTGCTCTTATGTCAACAACTATTACGATATATGACTTTAGACCTGAAATTTTCGCAGCTCTCTGACACATTGAGTAGGTGTACCCTGTCTACTACGACAAACTACTTAATGATATTTTGGTTGATAGCTACAGTCGTGCTCTTATGTCAACAACTATTACGATATATGACTTTAGACCTGCACTTTTCGCAGCTCCCTGACACATTGAGTAGGTGTACCCTGTCTACTACGCCAAACGGCTTAATGATATTTTTGTTGACTGCTACAGTCGAGCTCTTATGTCAACAACTATTACGATATATGACTTCAGAACTGCACTTTTCGCAGCTCTCTGACACATTGAGTAGGTGTACCCTGTCTACTACGCCAAACGATTTAATGATATTTTTGTTGACTGCTACAGTCGAGCTCTTATGTCAACAACCATTACGCTATATGGCTTTAGGTCTGCACTTTTCACAGCTCTCTGACACATTGAGTAGGTGTACCCTGTCTACAACGACAAACGACTTAATGATATTTTTGTTGAGTGCTACAGTCGAGCTCTTATGTCAACAACTATTACGATATATGACTTTAGACCTCCACTTTTCGCAGCTCTCTGACACACTGAGTAGGTGTACCCTGTCTACTACGACAAACGACTTAATGATATTTTTGTTGACTGCTACAGTCGAGCTCTTATGTCAACAACTATTACGATATATGACTTGAGACCTGCACTTTTCACAGCTCTCTGACACATTGAATAGGTGTACCCTGTCTACTACGACAAACGACTTAATGATATTTTTGTTGACTGCTGCAGTCGAGCTCTTATGTCAACAACTATTACGATATATGACTTTAGACCTGCACTTTTCACAGCTCTCTGACACATTGAGTAGGTGTACCCTGTCTACTACGACAAACGACTTAATGATATTTTTGTTGACTGCTACAGTCGTGCTCTTATGTCAACAACTATTACGATATATGACTTTAGACCTGCACTTTTTGCAGCTCTCTGACACATTGAGTAGGTGTACCCTGTCTACTACGACAAACGACTTAATGATATTTTGGTTGATAGCTACAGTCGTGCTCTTATGTCAACAACTATTACGATATATGACTTTAGACCTGCACTTTTCGCAGCTCTCTGACACATTGAGTAGGTGTACCCTGTCTACTACGCCAAACGACATAATGATATTTTTGTTGACTGCTACAGTCGAGCTCTTATGTCAACAACTATTACGATATATGACTTTAGAGCTGCACTTTTCGCAGCTCTCTGACACATTGAGTAGGTGTACCCTGTCTACTACGCCAAACGATTTAATGATATTTTTGTTGACTGCTACAGTCGAGCTCTTATGTCAACAACCATTACGCTATATGGCTTTAGGTCTGCACTTTTCACAGCTCTCTGACACATTGAGTAGGTGTACCCTGTCTACTACGACAAACGACTTAATGATATTTTTGTTGACTGCTACAGTCGAGCTCTTATGTCAACAACTATTACGATATATGGCTTTAGACCTGCACTTTTCACAGCTCTCAGACACATTGAGTAGGTGTACCCTGTCTACTACGTCAAACGACTTAATGATATTTTTGTTGACTGCTACAGTCGAGCTCTTATGTCAACAACTATTACGATATATGACTTTAGACCTGCACTTTTCACAGCTCTCTGACACATTGAGTAGGTGTACCCTGTCTACTACGACAAACGACTTAATGATATTTTTGTTGACTGCTACAGTCGTGCTCTTATGTCAACAACTATTACGATATATGACTTAGACCTGCACTTTTCACAGCTCTCTGACACATTGAGTAGGTGTACCCTGTCTACTACGACAAACGACTTAATGATATTTTTGTTGACTGCTACAGTCGAGCTCTTATGTCAACAACTATTACGATATATGACTTTAGGTCTGCACTTTTCGCAGCTCTCTGACACATTGAGTAGGCGTACCCTGTCTACTACGCCAAACGATTTCATGATATTTTTGTTGACTGCTACAGTCGAGCTCTTATGTCAACAACAACTATTACGATATATGACTTTAGACCTGCACTTTTCACAGCTCTCTGACACATTGAGTAGGTGTACCCTGTCTACTACGACAAACGACTTAATGATATTTTTGTTGACTGCTACAGTCGAGCTCTTATGTCAACAACTATTACGATATATGATTTTAGGTCTGCACTTTTCGCAGCTCTCTGACACATTGAGTAGGTGTACCCTGTCTACTACGACAAACGACTTAATGATATTTTTGTTGACTGCTACAGTCGAGCTCTTATGTCAACAACAACCATTACGCTATATGGCTTTAGGTCTGCACTTTCCACAGCTCTCTGACACATTGAGTAGGTGTACCCTGTCTACTACGACAAACGACTTCATGATATTTTGGTTGATAGCTACAGTCGTGCTCTTATGTCAACAACAACCATTACGCTATATGGCTTTAGGTCTGCACTTTTCACTGCTCTCTGACACATTGAGTAGTTGTACCCTGTCTACTACGACAAACGACTTAATGATATTTTTGTTGACTGCTACAGTCGAGCTCTTATGTCAACAACTATTACGATATATGACTTTAGACCTGCACTTTTCACAGCTCTCTGACACATTGAGTAGGTGTACCCTGTCTACTACGACAAACGACTTAATGATATTTTTGTTGACTGCTACAGTCGTGCTCTTATGTCAACAACTATTACGATATATGACTTTAGACCTGCACTTTTCGCAGCTCTCTGACACATTGAGTAGGTGTACCCTGTCTACTACGACAAACTACTTAATGATATTTTGGTTGATAGCTACAGTCGTGCTCTTATGTCAACAACTATTACGATATATGACTTTAGACCTGCACTTTTCGCAGCTCTCTGACACATTGAGTAGGTGTACCCTGTCTACTACGCCAAACGGCTTAATGATATTTTTGTTGACTGCTACAGTCGAGCTCTTATGTCAACAACTATTACGATATATGACTTCAGAACTGCACTTTTCGCAGCTCTCTGAAACATTGAGTAGGTGTACCCTGTCTACTACGCCAAACGATTTAATGATATTTTTGTTGACTGCTACAGTCGAGCTCTTATGTCAACAACCATTACGCTATATGGCTTTAGGTCTGCACTTTTCACAGCTCTCTGACACATTGAGTAGGTGTACCCTGTCTACAACGACAAACGACTTAATGATATTTTTGTTGAGTGCTACAGTCGAGCTCTTATGTCAACAACTATTACGATATATGACTTTAGACCTCCACTTTTCGCAGCTCTCTGACACACTGAGTAGGTGTACCCTGTCTACTACGACAAACGACTTAATGATATTTTTGTTGACTGCTACAGTCGAGCTCTTATGTCAACAACTATTACGATATATGACTTGAGACCTGCACTTTTCACAGCTCTCTGACACATTGAGTAGGTGTACCCTGTCTACTACGACAAACGACTTAATGATATTTTTGTTGACTGCTGAAGTCGAGCTCTTATGTCAACAACTATTACGATATATGACTTTAGACCTGCACTTTTCACAGCTCTCTGACACATTGAGTAGGTGTACCCTGTCTACTACGACAAACGATTTAATGATATTTTTGTTGACTGCTACAGTCGTGCTCTTATGTCAACAACTATTACGATATATGACTTTAGACCTGCACTTTTTGCAGCTCTCTGACACATTGAGTAGGTGTACCCTGTCTACTACGACAAACGACTTAATGATATTTTGGTTGATAGCTACAGTCGTGCTCTTATGTCAACAACTATTACGATATATGACTTTAGACCTGCACTTTTCGCAGCTCTCTGACACATTGAGTAGGTGTACCCTGTCTACTACGCCAAACGACATAATGATATTTTTGTTGACTGCTACAGTCGAGCTCTTATGTCAACAACTATTACGATATATGACTTTAGAGCTGCACTTTTCGCAGCTCCCTGACACATTGAGTAGGTGTACCCTGTCTACTACGCCAAACGATTTAATGATATTTTTGTTGACTGCTACAGTCGAGCTCTTATGTCAACAACTATTACGATATATGGCTTTAGACCTGCACTTTTCACAGCTCTCAGACACATTGAGTAGGTGTACCCTGTCTACTACGTCAAACGACTTAATGATATTTTTGTTGACTGCTACAGTCGAGCTCTTATGTCAACAACTATTACGATATATGACTTTAGACCTGCACTTTTCACAGCTCTCTGACACATTGAGTAGGTGTACCCTGTCTACTACGACAAACGACTTAATGATATTTTTGTTGACTGCTACAGTCGTGCTCTTATGTCAACAACTATTACGATATATGACTTAGACCTGCACTTTTCACAGCTCTCTGACACATTGAGTAGGAGTACCTTGTCTACTACGACAAACGACTTAATGATATTTTTGTTGACTGCTACAGTCGTGCTCTTATGTCAACAACTATTACGATATATGACTTTAGACCTGCACTTTTTGCAGCTCTCTGACACATTGAGTAGGTGTACCCTGTCTACTACGACAAACGACTTAATGATATTTTGGTTGATAGCTACAGTCGTGCTCTTATGTCAACAACTATTACGATATATGACTTTAGACCTGCACTTTTCGCAGCTCTCTGACACATTGAGTAGGTGTACCCTGTCTACTACGCCAAACGACATAATGATATTTTTGTTGACTGCTACAGTCGAGCTCTTATGTCAACAACTATTACGATATATGACTTTAGAGCTGCACTTTTCGCAGCTCTCTGACACATTGAGTAGGTGTACCCTGTCTACTACGCCAAACGATTTAATGATATTTTTGTTGACTGCTACAGTCGAGCTCTTATGTCAACAACCATTACGCTATATGGCTTTAGGTCTGCACTTTTAACAGCTCTCTGACACATTGAGTAGGTGTACCCTGTCTACTACGACAAACGACTTAATGATATTTTTGTTGACTGCTACAGTCGAGCTCTTATGTCAACAACTATTACGATATATGGCTTTAGACCTGCACTTTTCACAGCTCTCAGACACATTGAGTAGGTGTACCCTGTCTACTACGTCAAACGACTTAATGATATTTTTGTTGACTGCTACAGTCGAGCTCTTATGTCAACAACTATTACGATATATGACTTTAGACCTGCACTTTTCACAGCTCTCTGACACATTGAGTAGGTGTACCCTGTCTACTACGACAAACGACTTAATGATATTTTTGTTGACTGCTACAGTCGTGCTCTTATGTCGACAACTATTACGATATCTGACTTAGACCTGCACTTTTCACAGCTCTCTGACACATTGAGTAGGAGTACCCTGTCTACTACGACAAACGACTTAATGATATTTTGGTTGATAGCTACAGTCGAGCTCTTATGTCAACAACTATTACGATATATGACTTTAGACCTGCACTTTTCACAGCTCTCTGACACATTGAGTAGGTGTACCCTGTCTACTACGACAAACGACTTAATGATATTTTTGTTGACTGCTACAGTCGTGCTCTTATGTCAACAACTATTACGATATATGACTTTAGACCTGCACTTTTCGCAGCTCTCTGACACATTGAGTAGGTGTACCCTGTCTACTACGACAAACGACTTAATAATATTTTTGTTGACTGCTACAGTCGTGCTCTTATGTCAACAACTATTACGATATATGACTTTAGACCTGCACTTTTCACAGCTCTCTGACACATTGAGTAGGTGTACCCTGTCTACTACGACAAACGACTTAATGATATTTTTGTTGACTGCTACAGTCGTGCTCTTATGTCAACAACTATTACGATATATGACTTTAGACCTGCACTTTTCGCAGCTCTCTGACACATTGAGTAGGTGTACCCTGTCTACTACGACAAACGACTTAATGATATTTTTGTTGACTGCTACAGTCGAGCTCTTATGTCAACAACTATTACGATATATGACTTTAGACCTGCACTTTTCACAGCTCTCTGACACATTGAGTAGGTGTACCCTGTCTACTACGACAAACGACTTAATGATATTTTTGTTGACTGCTTCAGTCGAGCTCTTATGTCAACAACTATTACGATATATGTCTTTAGGTCTGCACTTTTCGCAGCTCTCTGACACATTGAGTAGGCGTACCCTGTCTACTACGCCAAACGATTTCATGATATTTTTGTTGACTGCTACAGTCGAGCTCTTATGTCAACAACTATTACGATATATGACTTTAGACCTGCACTTTTCACAGCTCTCTGACACATTGAGTAGGTGTACCCTGTCTACTACGACAAACGACTTAATGATATTTTTGTTGACTGCTACAGTCGAGCTCTTATGTCAACAACTATTACGATATATGACTTTAGGTCTGCACTTTTCGCAGCTCTCTGACACATTGAGTAGGTGTACCCTGTCTACTACGACAAACGACTTAATGATATTTTTGTTGACTGCTACAGTCGAGCTCTTATGTCAACAACAACCATTACGCTATATGGCTTTAGGTCTGCACTTTCCACAGCTCTCTGACACATTGAGTAGGTGTACCCTGTCTACTACGACAAACGACTTCATGATATTTTGGTTGATAGCTACAGTCGTGCTCTTATGTCAACAACAACCATTACGCTATATGGCTTTAGGTCTGCACTTTTCACTGCTCTCTGACACATTGAGTAGGTGTACCCTGTCTACTACGACAAACGACTTAATGATATTTTTGTTGACTGCTACAGTCGAGCTCTTATGTCAACAACTATTACGATATATGACTTTAGACCTGCACTTTTCACAGCTCTCTGACACATTGAGTAGGTGTACCCTGTCTACTACGACAAACGACTTAATGATATTTTTGTTGACTGCTACAGTCGTGCTCTTATGTCAACAACTATTACGATATATGACTTTAGACCTGAAATTTTCGCAGCTCTCTGACACATTGAGTAGGTGTACCCTGTCTACTACGACAAACTACTTAATGATATTTTGGTTGATAGCTACAGTCGTGCTCTTATGTCAACAACTATTACGATATATGACTTTAGACCTGCACTTTTCGCAGCTCCCTGACACATTGAGTAGGTGTACCCTGTCTACTACGCCAAACGGCTTAATGATATTTTTGTTGACTGCTACAGTCGAGCTCTTATGTCAACAACTATTACGATATATGACTTCAGAACTGCACTTTTCGCAGCTCTCTGACACATTGAGTAGGTGTACCCTGTCTACTACGCCAAACGATTTAATGATATTTTTGTTGACTGCTACAGTCGAGCTCTTATGTCAACAACCATTACGCTATATGGCTTTAGGTCTGCACTTTTCACAGCTCTCTGACACATTGAGTAGGTGTACCCTGTCTACAACGACAAACGACTTAATGATATTTTTGTTGAGTGCTACAGTCGAGCTCTTATGTCAACAACTATTACGATATATGACTTTAGACCTCCACTTTTCGCAGCTCTCTGACACACTGAGTAGGTGTACCCTGTCTACTACGACAAACGACTTAATGATATTTTTGTTGACTGCTACAGTCGAGCTCTTATGTCAACAACTATTACGATATATGACTTGAGACCTGCACTTTTCACAGCTCTCTGACACATTGAATAGGTGTACCCTGTCTACTACGACAAACGACTTAATGATATTTTTGTTGACTGCTGCAGTCGAGCTCTTATGTCAACAACTATTACGATATATGACTTTAGACCTGCACTTTTCACAGCTCTCTGACACATTGAGTAGGTGTACCCTGTCTACTACGACAAACGACTTAATGATATTTTTGTTGACTGCTACAGTCGTGCTCTTATGTCAACAACTATTACGATATATGACTTTAGACCTGCACTTTTTGCAGCTCTCTGACACATTGAGTAGGTGTACCCTGTCTACTACGACAAACGACTTAATGATATTTTGGTTGATAGCTACAGTCGTGCTCTTATGTCAACAACTATTACGATATATGACTTTAGACCTGCACTTTTCACAGCTCTCTGACACATTGAGTAGGTGTACCCTGTCTACTACGCCAAACGACATAATGATATTTTTGTTGACTGCTACAGTCGAGCTCTTATGTCAACAACTATTACGATATATGACTTTAGAGCTGCACTTTTCGCAGCTCTCTGACACATTGAGTAGGTGTACCCTGTCTACTACGCCAAACGATTTAATGATATTTTTGTTGACTGCTACAGTCGAGCTCTTATGTCAACAACCATTACGCTATATGGCTTTAGGTCTGCACTTTTCACAGCTCTCTGACACATTGAGTAGGTGTACCCTGTCTACTACGACAAACGACTTAATGATATTTTTGTTGACTGCTACAGTCGAGCTCTTATGTCAACAACTATTACGATATATGGCTTTAGACCTGCACTTTTCACAGCTCTCAGACACATTGAGTAGGTGTACCCTGTCTACTACGTCAAACGACTTAATGATATTTTTGTTGACTGCTACAGTCGAGCTCTTATGTCAACAACTATTACGATATATGACTTTAGACCTGCACTTTTCACAGCTCTCTGACACATTGAGTAGGTGTACCCTGTCTACTACGACAAACGACTTAATGATATTTTTGTTGACTGCTACAGTCGTGCTCTTATGTCAACAACTATTACGATATATGACTTAGACCTGCACTTTTCACAGCTCTCTGACACATTGAGTAGGTGTACCCTGTCTACTACGACAAACGACTTAATGATATTTTTGTTGACTGCTACAGTCGAGCTCTTATGTCAACAACTATTACGATATATGACTTTAGGTCTGCACTTTTCGCAGCTCTCTGACACATTGAGTAGGCGTACCCTGTCTACTACGCCAAACGATTTCATGATATTTTTGTTGACTGCTACAGTCGAGCTCTTATGTCAACAACTATTACGATATATGACTTTAGACCTGCACTTTTCACAGCTCTCTGACACATTGAGTAGGTGTACCCTGTCTACTACGACAAACGACTTAATGATATTTTTGTTGACTGCTACAGTCGAGCTCTTATGTCAACAACTATTACGATATATGATTTTAGGTCTGCACTTTTCGCAGCTCTCTGACACATTGAGTAGGTGTACCCTGTCTACTACGACAAACGACTTAATGATATTTTTGTTGACTGCTACAGTCGAGCTCTTATGTCAACAACAACCATTACGCTATATGGCTTTAGGTCTGCACTTTCCACAGCTCTCTGACACATTGAGTAGGTGTACCCTGTCTACTACGACAAACGACTTCATGATATTTTGGTTGATAGCTACAGTCGTGCTCTTATGTCAACAACAACCATTACGCTATATGGCTTTAGGTCTGCACTTTTCACTGCTCTCTGACACATTGAGTAGGTGTACCCTGTCTACTACGACAAACGACTTAATGATATTTTTGTTGACTGCTACAGTCGAGCTCTTATGTCAACAACTATTACGATATATGACTTTAGACCTGCACTTTTCACAGCTCTCTGACACATTGAGTAGGTGTACCCTGTCTACTACGACAAACGACTTAATGATATTTTTGTTGACTGCTACAGTCGTGCTCTTATGTCAACAACTATTACGATATATGACTTTAGACCTGCACTTTTCGCAGCTCTCTGACACATTGAGTAGGTGTACCCTGTCTACTACGACAAACTACTTAATGATATTTTGGTTGATAGCTACAGTCGTGCTCTTATGTCAACAACTATTACGATATATGACTTTAGACCTGCACTTTTCGCAGCTCTCTGACACATTGAGTAGGTGTACCCTGTCTACTACGCCAAACGACTTAATGATATTTTTGTTGACTGCTACAGTCGAGCTCTTATGTCAACAACTATTACGATATGTGACTTCAGAACTGCACTTTTCGCAGCTCTCTGACACATTGAGTAGGTGTACCCTGTCTACTACGCCAAACGATTTAATGATATTTTTGTTGACTGCTACAGTCGAGCTCTTATGTCAACAACCATTACGCTATATGGCTTTAGGTCTGCACTTTTCACAGCTCTCTGACACATTGAGTAGGTGTACCCTGTCTACAACGACAAACGACTTAATGATATTTTTGTTGAGTGCTACAGTCGAGCTCTTATGTCAACAACTATTACGATATATGACTTTAGACCTCCACTTTTCGCAGCTCTCTGACACACTGAGTAGGTGTACCCTGTCTACTACGACAAACGACTTAATGATATTTTTGTTGACTGCTACAGTCGAGCTCTTATGTCAACAACTATTACGATATATGACTTGAGACCTGCACTTTTCACAGCTCTCTGACACATTGAGTAGGTGTACCCTGTCTACTACGACAAACGACTTAATGATATTTTTGTTGACTGCTGAAGTCGAGCTCTTATGTCAACAACTATTACGATATATGACTTTAGACCTGCACTTTTCACAGCTCTCTGACACATTGAGTAGGTGTACCCTGTCTACTACGACAAACGACTTAATGATATTTTTGTTGACTGCTACAGTCGTGCTCTTATGTCAACAACTATTACGATATATGACTTTAGACCTGCACTTTTTGCAGCTCTCTGACACATTGAGTAGGTGTACCCTGTCTACTACGACAAACGACTTAATGATATTTTTGTTGACTGCTACAGTCGTGCTCTTATGTCAACAACTATTACGATATATGACTTTAGACCTGCACTTTTCGCAGCTCTCTGACACATTGAGTAGGTGTACCCTGTCTACTACGCCAAACGACATAATGATATTTTTGTTGACTGCTACAGTCGAGCTCTTATGTCAACAACTATTACGATATATGACTTTAGAGCTGCACTTTTCGCAGCTCCCTGACACATTGAGTAGGTGTACCCTGTCTACTACGCCAAACGATTTAATGATATTTTTGTTGACTGCTACAGTCGAGCTCTTATGTCAACAACCATTACGCTATATGGCTTTAGGTCTGCACTTTTCACAGCTCTCTGACACATTGAGTAGGTGTACCCTGTCTACTACGACAAACGACTTAATGATATTTTTGTTGACTGCTACAGTCGAGCTCTTATGTCAACAACTATTACGATATATGGCTTTAGACCTGCACTTTTCACAGCTCTCAGACACATTGAGTAGGTGTACCCTGTCTACTGCGTCAAACGACTTAATGATATTTTTGTTGACTGCTACAGTCGAGCTCTTATGTCAACAACTATTACGATATATGACTTTAGACCTGCACTTTTCACAGCTCTCTGACACATTGAGTAGGTGTACCCTGTCTACTACGACAAACGACTTAATGATATTTTTGTTGACTGCTACAGTCGTGCTCTTATGTCAACAACTATTACGATATATGACAGACCTGCACTTTTCACAGCTCTCTGACACATTGAGTAGGAGTACCCTGTCTACTACGACAAACGACTTAATGATATTTTTGTTGACTGCTACAGTCGTGCTCTTATGTCAACAACTATTACGATATATGACTTTAGACCTGCACTTTTTGCAGCTCTCTGACACATTGAGTAGGTGTACCCTGTCTACTACGATAAACGACTTAATGATATTTTGGTTGATAGCTACAGTCGTGCTCTTATGTCAACAACTATTACGATATATGACTTTAGACCTGCACTTTTCGCAGCTCTCTGACACATTGAGTAGGTGTACCCTGTCTACTACGCCAAACGACATAATGATATTTTTGTTGACTGCTACAGTCGAGCTCTTATGTCAACAACTATTACGATATATGACTTTAGAGCTGCACTTTTCGCAGCTCTCTGACACATTGAGTAGGTGTACCCTGTCTACTACGCCAAACGATTTAATGATATTTTTGTTGACTGCTACAGTCGAGCTCTTATGTCAACAACAACCATTACGCTATATGGCTTTAGGTCTGCACTTTACACAGCTCTCTGACACATTGAGTAGGTGTACCCTGTCTACTACGACAAACGACTTAATGATATTTTTGTTGACTGCTACAGTCGAGCTCTTATGTCAACAACTATTACGATATATGGCTTTAGACCTGCACTTTTCACAGCTCTCAGACACATTGAGTAGGTGTACCCTGTCTACTACGTCAAACGACTTAATGATATTTTTGTTGACTGCTACAGTCGAGCTCTTATGTCAACAACTATTACGATATATGACTTTAGACCTGCACTTTTCACAGCTCTCTGACACATTGAGTAGGTGTACCCTGTCTACTACGACAAACGACTTAATGATATTTTTGTTGACTGCTACAGTCGTGCTCTTATGTCAACAACTATTACGATATATGACTTAGACCTGCACTTTTCACAGCTCTCTGACACATTGAGTAGGAGTACCCTGTCTACTACGACAAACGACTTAATGATATTTTTGTTGACTGCTACAGTCGAGCTCTTATGTCAACAACAACTATTACGATATATGACTTAGACCTGCACTTTTCACAGCTCTCTGAAACATTGAGTAGGTGTACCCTGTCTACTACGCCAAACGATTTAATGACATTTTTGTTGACTGCTACAGTCGAGCTCTTATGTCAACAACTATTACGATATATGACTTTAGACCTGCACTTTTCACAGCTCTCTGACACATTGAGTAGGTGTACCCTGTCTACTACGGCAAACGACTTAATGATATTTTTGTTGACTGCTGCAGTCGAGCTCTTATGTCAACAACCATTACGCTATATGGCTTTAGGTCTGCACTTTTCGCAGCTCTCTGACACATTGAGTAGGTGTACCCTGTCTACTACGACAAACGACTTAATGATATTTTTGTTGACTGCTACAGTCGAGCTCTTATGTCAACAACCATTACGCTATATGGCTTTAGGTCTGCACTTTTCGCAGCTCTCTGACACATTGAGTATGTGTACCCTGTCTACTACGACAAACGACTTAATGATATTTTTGTTGACTGCTACAGTCGTGCTCTAATGTCAACAACAACCATTACGCTATATGGCTTTTGGTCTGCACTTTTCACAGCTCTCTGACACATTGAGTAGGTGTACCCTGTCTACTACGACAAACGACTTAATGATATTTTTGTTGACTGCTACAGTCGAGCTCTTATGTCAACAACTATTACGATATATGACTTAGACCTGCACTTTTCGCAGCTCTCTGACACATTGAGTAGGTGTACCCTGTCTACTACGACAAACGACTTAATGATATTTTTGTTGACTGCTACAGTCGAGCTCTTATGTCAAAAACTATTACGATATATGACTTTAGACCTGCACTTTTCGCAGCTCTCTGACACATTGAGTAGGTGTACCCTGTCTACTACGACAAACGACTTAATGATATTTTTGTTGACTGCTACAGTCGAGCTCTTATGTCAACAACTATTACGATATATGACTTTAGACCTGCACTTTTCGCAGCTCTCTGACACATTGAGTAGGTGTACCCTGTCTACTACGACAAACGACTTAATGATATTTTTGTTGACTGCTACAGTCGAGCTCTTATGTCAACAACTATTACGATATATGACTTTAGACCTGCACTTTTCGCAGCTCTCTGACACATTGAGTAGGTGTACCCTGTCTACTACGACAAACGACTTAATGATAATTTATTGACTGCTACAGTCGTGCTCTTATGTCAACAACTATTACGATATATGACTTTAGACCTGCACTTTTCACAGCTCTCTGACACATTGAGTAGGTGTACCGTGTCAACTACGCCAAACGATTTAATGATATTTTTGTTGGCAGCTACAGTCGAGCTCTTATGTCAACAACTATTACGATATATGACTTGAGACCTGCACTTTTCACAGCTCTCTGACACATTGAGTAGGTGTACCCTGTCTACTACGACAAACGACTTAATGATATTTTTCTTGACTGCTACAGTCGTGCTCTTATGTCAACAACTATTACGATATATGACTTTAGACCTGCACTTTTCGCAGCTCTCTGACACATTGAGTAGGTGTACCCTGTCTATTACGACAAACGACTTAATGATATTTTTGTTGACTGCTACAGTCGTGCTCTTATGTCAACAACTATTACGATATATGACTTTATACCTGCACTTTTCACAGCTTTCTGACACATTGAGTAGGTGTACCCTGTCTACTACGACAAACGACTTAATGATATTTTGGTTGACTGCTACAGTCGAGCTCTTATGTCAACAACAACCATTACGCTATATGGCTTTAGGTCTGCACTTTCCACAGCTCTCTGACACATTGAGTAGGTGTACCCTGTCTACTACGACAAACGACTTCATGATATTTTGGTTGATAGCTACAGTCGTGCTCTTATGTCAACAACTATTACGATATATGACTTTAGACCTGCACTTTTCACAGCTCTCTGACACATTGAGTAGGTGTACCCTGTCTACTACGACAAACGACTTAATGATATTTTTGTTGACTGCTACAGTCCAGCTCTTATGTCAACAACTATTATGATATATGACTTTAGACCTGCACTTTTCGCAGCTCTCTGACACATTGAGTAGGTGTACCCTGTCTACTACGACAAACGACTTAATGATATTTTTGTTCACTGCTACAGTCGTGCTCTTATGTCAATAACTATTACGATATATGACTTTAGACCTGCACTTTTCGCAGCTCTCTGACACATTGAGTAGGTGTACCCGGTCTACTACGACAAACGACTTAATGATATTTTTGTTGACTGCTACAGTCGTGCTCTTATGTCAACAACCATTACGCTATATGACTTTAGACCTGCACTTTTCGCAGCTCTCTGACACATTGAGTAGGTGTACCCTGTCTACTACGACAAACGACTTAATGATATTTTTGTTGACTGCTACAGTCGAGCTCTTATGTCAACAACTATTACGATATATGACTTTAGACCTGCACTTTTCGCAGCTCTCTGACACATTGAGTAGGTGTACCCTGTCTACTACGACAAACGACTTAATGATATATTTGTTGACTGCTACAGTCGAGCTCTTATGTCAACAACTATTACGATATATGACTTTAGACCTGAACTTTTCACAGCTCTCTGACACATTGAGTAGGTGTACCCTGTCTACTACGACAAACGACTTAATGATATTTTTGTTGACTGCTACAGTCGAGCTCTTATGTCAACAACTATTACGATATATGACTTTAGCCCTGAACTTTTCGCAGCTCTCTGACACATTGAGTAGGTGTTCCCTGTCTACTACGCCCAAACGATTTAATGATATTTTTGTTGACTGCTACAGTCGAGCTCTTATGTCAACAACTATTACGATATATGACTTTAGACCTGCACTTTTCACAGCTCTCTGACACATTGAGTAGGTGTACCCTGTCTACTACGACAAACGACTTAATGATATTTTTGTTGACTGCTACAGTCGAGCTCTTATGTCAACAACCATTACGATATATGACTTTAGACCTTTACTTTTCGCAGCTTTCTGACACATTGAGTAGGTGTACCCTGTCTACTACGACAAACGACTTAATGATATTTTTGTTGACTGCTACAGTCGAGCTCCTATGTCAACAACAACCATTACGCTATATGGCTTTAGGTCTGCACTTTCCACAGCTCTCTGACACATTGAGTAGGTGTACCCTGTCTACTACGACAAACGACTTCATGATATTTTGGTTGATAGCTACAGTCGTGCTCTTATGTCAACAACAACCATTACGCTATATGGCTTTAGGTCTGCACTTTTCACTGCTCTCTGACACATTGAGTTGGTGTACCCTGTCTACTACGACAAACGACTTAATGATATTTTTGTTGACTGCTACAGTCGAGCTCTTATGTCAACAACTATTACGATATATGACTTTAGACCTGCACTTTTCACAGCTCTCTGACACATTGAGTAGGTGTACCCTGTCTACTACGCCAAACGACTTAATGATACTTTTGTTGACTGCTACAGTCGTACTCTTATGTCAACAACTATTACGATATATGACTTTAGCCCTGAACTTTTCGCAGCTCTCTGACACATTGAGTAGGTGTACCCTGTCTACTACGACAACCGACTTAATGATATTTTTGTTGACTGCTACAGTCGAGCTCTTATGTCAACAACTATTACGATATATGACTTTGGACCTGCACTTTTCGCAGCTCTCTGACACATTGAGTAGGTGTACCCTGTCTACTACGACAAACGACTTAATGATATTTTTGTTGACTGCTACATTCGAGCTCTTATGTCAACAACCATTACGATATATGACTTTAGACCTGCACTTTTCGCAGCTCTCTGACACATTGAGTAGGTGTACCCTGTCTACTACGACAAACGACTTAATGATATTTTTGTTCACTGCTACAGTCGTGCTCTTATGTCAATAACTATTACGATATATGACTTTAGACCTGCACTTTTCGCAGCTCTCTGACACATTGAGTAGGTGTACCCGGTCTATTACGACAAACGACTTAATGATATTTTTGTTTACTGCTACAGTCGTGCTCTTATGTCAACAACCATTACGCTATATGACTTTAGACCTGCACTTTTCGCAGCTCTCTGACACATTGAGTAGGTGTACCCTGTCTACTACGACAAACGACTTAATGATATTTTTGTTGACTGCTACAGTCGAGCTCTTATGTCAACAACTATTACGATATATGACTTTAGACCTGCACTTTTCGCAGCTCTCTGACACATTGAGTAGGTGTACCCTGTCTACTACGACAAACGACTTAATGATATTTTTGTTGACTGCTACAGTCGAGCTCTTATGTCAACAACTATTACGATATATGACTTTAGACCTGAACTTTTCACAGCTCTCTGACACATTGAGTAGGTGTACCCTGTCTACTACGACAAACGACTTAATGATATTTTTGTTGACTGCTACAGTCGGGCTCTTATGTCAACAACAACTATTACGATATATGACTTTAGACCTGAAATTTTTCGCAGCTCTCTGACACATTGAGTAGGAGTACCCTGTCTACTACGACAAACGACTTAATGATATTTTTGTTGACTGCTACAGTCGAGCTCTTATGTCAACAACTATTACGATATATGACTTTAGGTCTGCACTTTTCGCAGCTCTCTGACACATTGAGTAGGTGTACCCTGTCTACTACGACAAACGACTTAATGATATTTTTGTTGACTGCTACAGTCGAGCTCTTATGTCAACAACAACCATTACGCTATATGGCTTTAGGTCTGCACTTTCCACAGCTCTCTGACACATTCAGTAGGTGTACCCTGTCTACTACGACAAACGACTTAATGATATTTTGGTTGATAGCTACAGTCGTGCTCTTATGTCAACAACAACCATTACGCTATATGGCTTTAGGTCTGCACTTTTCACTGCTCTCTGACACATTGAGTAGGTGTACCCTGTCTACTACGACAAACGACTTAATGATATTTTTGTTGACTGCTACAGTCGAGCTCTTATGTCAACAACTATTACGATATATGACTTTAGACCTGCACTTTTCACAGCTCTCTGACACATTGAGTAGGTGTGCCCTGTCTACTACGACAAACGACTTAATAATATTTTTGTTGAGTGCTACAGTCGAGCTCTTATGTCAACAACTATTACGATATATGACTTTGGACCTGCACTATTCGCAGCTCTCTGACACATTGAGTAGGTGTACCCTGTCTACTACGACAAACGACTTAATGATATTTTTGTTGACTGCTTCAGTCGAGCTCTTATGTCAACAACTATTACGATATATGACTTTAGACCTGCACTTTTCGCAGCTCTCTGACACATTGAGTAGGTGTACCCTGTCTACTACGCCAAACGACTTAATGATATTTTTGCTGACTGCTACAGTCGAGCTCTTATGTCAACAACTATTACGCTATATGGCTTTAGGTGTGCACTTTTCACAGCTCTCTGACACATTGAGTAGGTGTACCCTGTCTACTACGACAAACGACTTAATGATATTTTTGTTGACTGCTACAGTCGAGCTCTTATGTCAACAACAACCATTACGCTATATGGCTTTAGGTCTGCACTTTCCACAGCTCTCTGACACATTCAGTAGGTGTACCCTGTCTACTACGACAAACGACTTAATGATATTTTGGTTGATAGCTACAGTCGTGCTCTTATGTCAACAACAACCATTACGCTATATGGCTTTAGGTCTGCACTTTTCACTGCTCTCTGACACATTGAGTAGGTGTACCCTGTCTACTACGACAAACGACTTAATGATATTTTTGTTGACTGCTACAGTCGAGCTCTTATGTCAACAACTATTACGATATATGACTTTAGACCTGCACTTTTCACAGCTCTCTGACACATTGAGTAGGTGTACCCTGTCTACTACGACAAACGACTTAATGATATTTTTGTTGACTGCTACAGTCGAGCTCTTATGTCAACAACTATTACGATATATGACTTTAGACCTGAACTTTTCACAGCTCTCTGACACATTGAGTAGGTGTACCCTGTCTACTACGACAAACGACTTAATGATATTTTTGTTGACTTGTACAGTCGAGCTCTTATGTCAACAACTATTACGATATATGACTTTAGCCCTGAACTTTTCGCAGCTCTCTGACACATTGAGTAGGTGTACCCTGTCTACTACGACAAACGACTTAATGATATTTTTGTTGACTGCTACAGTCGAGCTCTTATGTCAACAACTATTACGATATATGACTTTAGACCTGCACTTTTCACAGCTCTCGGACACATTGAGTAGGTGTACCCTGTCTACTACGACAAGCGACTTAATGATATTTTTGTTGACTGCTACAGTCGAGCTCTTATGTCAACAACAACTATTACGATATATGACTTTAGACCTGAAATTTTTCGCAGCTCTCTGACACATTGAGTAGGAGTACCCTGTCTACTACGGCAAACGACTTAATGATATTTTTGTTGACTGCTACAGTCGAGCTCTTATGTCAACAACTATTACGATATATGACTTTAGGTCTGCACTTTTCGCAGCTCTCTGACACATTGAGTAGGTGTACCCTGTCTACTACGACAAACGACTTAATGATATTTTTGTTGACTGCTACAGTCGAGCTCTTATGTCAACAACAACCATTACGCTATATGGCTTTAGGTCTGCACTTTCCACAGCTCTCTGACACATTCAGTAGGTGTACCCTGTCTACTACGACAAACGACTTAATGATATTTTGGTTGATAGCTACAGTCGTGCTCTTATGTCAACAACAACCATTACGCTATATGGCTTTAGGTCTGCACTTTTCACTGCTCTCTGACACATTGAGTAGGTGTACCCTGTCTACTACGACAAACGACTTAATGATATTTTTGTTGACTGCTACAGTCGAGCTCTTATGTCAACAACTATTACGATATATGACTTTAGACCTGCACTTTTCACAGCTCTCTGACACATTGAGTAGGTGTACCCTGTCTACTACGCCAAACGACTTAATTATATTTTTGTTGACTGCTACAGTCGTGCTCTTATGTCAACAACTATTACGATATATGACTTTAGCCCTGAACTTTTCGCAGCTCTCTGACACATTGAGTAGGTGTGCCCTGTCTACTACGACAAACGACTTAATGATATTTTTGTTGAGTGCTACAGTCGAGCTCTTATGTCAACAAATATTACGATATATGACTTTAGACCTGCACTTTTCACAGCTCTCGGACACATTGAGTAGGTGTACCCTGTCTACTACGACAAGCGACTTAATGATATTTTTGTTGACTGCTACAGTCGAGCTCTTATGTCAACAACAACTATTACGATATATGACTTTAGACCTGAAATTTTCGCAGCTCTCTGACACATTGAGTAGGTGTACCCTGTCTACTACGACAAACGACTTAATGATATTTTTGTTGACTGCTACAGTCATGCTCTTATGTCAACAACTATTACGATATATGACTTTGGACCTGCACTATTCGCAGCTCTCTGACACATTGAGTAGGTGTACCCTGTCTACTACGCCAAACGACTTAATGATATTTTTGTTGACTGCTTCAGTCGAGCTCTTATGTCAACAACTATTACGATATATGACTTTAGACCTGCACTTTTCGCAGCTCTCTGACACATTGAGTAGGTGTACCCTGTCTACTACGACAAACGACTTAATGATATTTTTGCTGCCTGCTACAGTCGAGCTCTTATGTCAACAACTATTACGCTATATGGCTTTAGGTGTGCACTTTTCACAGCTCTCTGACACATTGAGTAGGTGTACCCTGTCTACTACGACAAACGACTTAATGATATTTTTGTTGACTGCTACAGTCGAGCTCTTATGTCAACAACAACCATTACGCTATATGGCTTTAGGTCTGCACTTTCCACAGCTCTCTGACCCATTCAGTAGGTGTACCCTGTCTACTACGACAAACGACTTAATGATATTTTGGTTGATAGCTACAGTCGTGCTCTTATGTCAACAACAACCATTACGCTATATGGCTTTAGGTCTGCACTTTTCACTGCTCTCTGACACATTGAGTAGGTGTACCCTGTCTACTACGCCAAACGACTTAATTATATTTTTGTTGACTGCTACAGTCGTGCTCTTATGTCAACAACTATTACGATATATGACTTTAGCCCTGAACTTTTCGCAGCTCTCTGACACATTGAGTAGGTGTGCCCTGTCTACTACGACAAACGACTTAATGATATTTTTGTTGAGTGCTACAGTCGAGCTCTTATGTCAACAACTATTACGATATATGACTTTAGACCTGCACTTTTCACAGCTCTCGGACACATTGAGTAGGTGTACCCTGTCTACTACGACAAGCGACTTAATGATATTTTTGTTGACTGCTACAGTCGAGCTCTTATGTCAACAACAACTATTACGATATATGACTTTAGACCTGCACTTTTCGCAGCTCTCTGACACATTGAGTAGGTGTACCCGGTCTACTACGACAAACGACTTAATGATATTTTTGTTGACTGCTATAGTCGTGCTCTTATGTCAACAACCATTACGCTATATGACTTTAGACCTGCACTTTTCGCAGCTCTCTGACACATTGAGTAGGTGTACCCTGTCTACTACGACAAACGACTTAATGATATTTTTGTTGACTGCTACAGTCGAGCTCTTATGTCAACAACTATTACGATATATGACTTTAGACCTGCACTTTTCGCAGCTCTCTGACACATTGAGTAGGTGTACCCTGTCTACTACGACAAACGACTTAATGATATATTTGTTGACTGCTACAGTCGAGCTCTTATGTCAACAACTATTACGATATATGACTTTAGACCTGAACTTTTCACAGCTCTCTGACACATTGAGTAGGTGTACCCTGTCTACTACGACAAACGACTTAATGATATTTTTGTTGACTGCTACAGTCGAGCTCTTATGTCAACAACTATTACGATATATGACTTTAGCCCTGAACTTTTCGCAGCTCTCTGACACATTGAGTAGGTGTACCCTGTCTACTACGACAAACGACTTAATGATATTTTTGTTGACTGCTACAGTCGAGCTCTTATGTCAACAACTATTACGATATATGACTTTAGACCTGCACTTTTCACAGCTCTCGGACACATTGAGTAGGTGTACCCTGTCTACTACGACAAACGACTTAATGATATTTTTGTTGACTGCTACAGTCGAGCTCTTATGTCAACAACTATTACGATATATGACTTTAGACCTGCACTTTTCACAGCTCTCTGACACATTGAGTAGGTGTACCCTGTCTACTACGCCAAACGACTTAATGATACTTTTGTTGACTGCTACAGTCGTGCTCTTATGTCAACAACTATTACGATATATGACTTTAGCCCTGAACTTTTCGCAGCTCTCTGACACATTGAGTAGGTGTACCCTGTCTACTACGACAAACGACTTAATGATATTTTTGTTGACTGCTACAGTCGAGCTCTTATGTCAACAGCTATTACGATATATGACTTTAGACCTGAACTTTTCACAGCTCTCTGACACATTGAGTAGGTGTACCCTGTCTACTACGACAAACGACTTAATGATATTTTTGTTGACTGCTACAGTCGAGCTCTTATGTCAACAACTATTACGATATATTACTTTAGCCCTGAACTTTTCGCAGCTCTCTGACACATTGAGTAGGTGTACCCTGTCTACTACGACAAACGACTTAATGATATTTTTGTTGACTGCTACAGTCGAGCTCTTATGTCAACAACTATTACGATATATGACTTTAGGTCTGCACTTTTCGCAGCTCTCTGACACATTGAGTAGGTGTACCCTGTCTACTACGACAAACGACTTAATGATATTTTTGTTGACTGCTACAGTCGAGCTCTTATGTCAACAACAACCATTACGCTATATGGCTTTAGGTCTGCACTTTCCACAGCTCTCTGACACATTCAGTAGGTGTACCCTGTCTACTACGACAAACGACTTAATGATATTTTGGTTGATAGCTACAGTCGTGCTCTTATGTCAACAACAACCATTACGCTATATGGCTTTAGGTCTGCACTTTTCACTGCTCTCTGACACATTGAGTAGGTGTACCCTGTCTACTACGACAAACGACTTAATGATATTTTTGTTGACTGCTACAGTCGAGCTCTTATGTCAACAACTATTACGATATATGACTTTAGACCTGCACTTTCCACAGCTCTCTGACACATTGAGTAGGTGTACCCTGTCTACTACGCCAAACGACTTAATTATATTTTTGTTGACTGCTACAGTCGTGCTCTTATGTCAACAACTATTACGATATATGACTTTAGCCCTGAACTTTTCGCAGCTCTCTGACACATTGAGTAGGTGTGCCCTGTCTACTACGACAAACGACTTAATAATATTTTTGTTGAGTGCTACAGTCGAGCTCTTATGTCAACAACTATTACGATATATGACTTTAGACCTGCACTTTTCACAGCTCTCGGACACATTGAGTAGGTGTACCCTGTCTACTACGACAAACGACTTAATGATATTTTTGTTGACTGCTACAGTCGAGCTCTTATGTCAACAACAACTATTACGATATATGACTTTAGACCTGAAATTTTCGCAGCTCTCTGACACATTGAGTAGGTGTACCCTGTCTACTACGACAAACGACTTAATGATATTTTTGTTGACTGCTACAGTCGTGGTCTTATGTCAACAACTATTACGATATATGACTTTGGACCTGCACTATTCGCAGCTCTCTGACACATTGAGTAGGTGTACCCTGTCTACTACGACAAACGACTTAATGATATTTTTGTTGACTGCTTCAGTCGAGCTCTTATGTCAACAACTATTACGATATATGACTTTAGACCTGCACTTTTCGCAGCTCTCTGACACATTGAGTAGGTGTACCCTGTCTACTACGACAAACGACTTAATGATATTTTTGCTGACTGCTACAGTCGAGCTCTTATGTCAACAACTATTACGCTATATGGCTTTAGGTGTGCACTTTTCACAGCTCTCTGACACATTGAGTAGGTGTACCCTGTCTACTACGACAAACGACTTAATGATATTTTTGTAACTGCTACAGTCGAGCTCTTATGTCAACAACAACCATTACGCTATATGGCTTTAGGTCTGCACTTTCCACAGCTCTCTGACACATTCAGTAGGTGTACCCTGTCTACTACGACAAACGACTTAATGATATTTTGGTTGATAGCTACTGTCGTGCTCTTATGTCAACAACAACCATTACGCTATATGGCTTTAGGTCTGCACTTTTCACTGCTCTCTGACACATTGAGTAGGTGTACCCTGTCTACTACGACAAACGACTTAATGATATTTTTGTTGACTGCTACAGTCGAGCTCTTATGTCAACAACTATTACGATATATGACTTTAGACCTGCACTTTTCACAGCTCTCTGACACATTGAGTAGGTGTACCCTGTCTACTACGACAAACGACTTAATGATATTTTTGTTGACTGCTACAGTCGAGCTCTTATGTCAACAACTATTACGATATATGACTTTAGACCTGAACTTTTCACAGCTCTCTGACACATTGAGTAGGTGTACCCTGTCTACTACGACAAACGACTTAATGATATTTTTGTTGACTTGTACAGTCGAGCTCTTATGTCAACAACTATTACGATATATGACTTTAGCCCTGAACTTTTCGCAGCTCTCTGACACATTGAGTAGGTGTACCCTGTCTACTACGACAAACGACTTAATGATATTTTTGTTGACTGCTACAGTCGAGCTCTTATGTCAACAACTATTACGATATATGACTTTAGACCTGCACTTTTCACAGCTCTCGGACACATTGAGTAGGTGTACCCTGTCTACTACGACAAGCGACTTAATGATATTTTTGTTGACTGCTACAGTCGAGCTCTTATGTCAACAACAACTATTACGATATATGACTTTAGACCTGAAATTTTTCGCAGCTCTCTGACACATTGAGTAGGAGTACCCTGTCTACCACGACAAACGACTTAATGATATTTTTGTTGACTGCTACAGTCGAGCTCTTATGTCAACAACTATTACGATATATGACTTTAGGTCTGCACTTTTCGCAGCTCTCTGACACATTGAGTAGGTGTACCCTGTCTACTACGACAAACGACTTAATGATATTTTTGTTGACTGCTACAGTCGAGCTCTTATGTCAACAACAACCATTACGCTATATGGCTTTAGGTCTGCACTTTCCACAGCTCTCTGACACATTCAGTAGGTGTACCCTGTATACTACGACAAACGACTTAATGATATTTTGGTTGATAGCTACAGTCGTGCTCTTATGTCAACAACAACCATTACGCTATATGGCTTTAGGTCTGCACTTTTCACTGCTCTCTGACACATTGAGTAGGTGTACCCTGTCTACTACGCCAAACGACTTAATTATATTTTTGTTGACTGCTACAGTCGTGCTCTTATGTCAACAACTATTACGATATATGACTTTAGCCCTGAACTTTTCGCAGCTCTCTGACACATAGAGTAGGTGTGCCCTGTCTACTACGGCCAAACGACTTAATGATATTTTTGTTGAGTGCTACAGTCGAGCTCTTATGTCAACAACTATTACGATATATGACTTTAGACCTGCACTTTTCACAGCTCTCGGACACATTGAGTAGGTGTACCCTGTCTACTACGACAAGCGACTTAATGATATTTTTGTTGACTGCTACAGTCGAGCTCTTATGTCAACAACAACTATTACGATATATGACTTTAGACCTGAAATTTTCGCAGCTTTCTGACACATTGAGTAGGTGTACCCTGTCTACTACGACAAACGACTTAATGATATTTTTGTTGACTGCTACAGTCGTGCTCTTATGTCAACAACTATTACGATATATGACTTTGGACCTGCACTATTCGCAGCTCTCTGACACATTGAGTAGGTGTACCCTGTCTACTACGACAAACGACTTAATGATATTTTTGTTGACTGCTTCAGTCGAGCTCTTATGTCAACAACTATTACGATATATGACTTTAGACCTGCACTTTTCGCAGCTCTCTGACACATTGAGTAGGTGTACCCTGTCTACTACGACAAACGACTTAATGATATTTTTGCTGACTGCTACAGTCGAGCTCTTATGTCAACAACTATTACGCTATATGGCTTTAGGTCTGCACTTTTCACAGCTCTCTGACACATTGAGTAGATGTACCCTGTCTACTTCGACAAACGTCTTAATGATATTTTTGTTGACTGCTACAGTCGAGCTCTTATGTCAACAACCATTACGATATATGACTTTAGACCTGCACTTTTCGCAGCTCTCTGACACATTGAGTAGGTGTACCCTGTCTCCTACGACAAACGACTTAATGATATTTTTGTTCACTGCTACAGTCGTGCTCTTATGTCAATAACTATTACGATATATGACTTTAGACCTGCACTTTTCGCAGCTCTCTGACACATTGAGTAGGTGTACCCTGTCTACTACGCCAAACGATTTAATGATATTTTTGTTGACTGCTACAGTCGAGCTCTTATGTCAACAACCATTACGCTATATGGCTTTAGGTCTGCACTTTTCACAGCTCTCTGACACATTGAGTAGGTGTACCCTGTCTACTACGACAAACGACTTAATGATATTTTTGTTGACTGCTACAGTCGAGCTCTTATGTCAACAACTATTACGATATATGACTTTAGACCTGCACTTTTCACAGCTCTCTGACACATTGAGTAGGTGTACCCTGTCTACTACGCCAAACGACTTAATTATATTTTTGTTGACTGCTACAGTCGTGCTCTTATGTCAAAAACTATTATGATATATGACTTTAGCCCTGAACTTTTCGCAGCTCTCTGACACATTGAGTAGGTGTGCCCTGTCTACTACGACAAACGACTTAATGATATTTTTGTTGAGTGCTACAGTCGAGCTCTTATGTCAACAACTATTACGATATATGACTTTAGACCTGCACTTTTCACAGCTCTCGGACACATTGAGTAGGTGTACCCTGTCTACTACGACAAGCGACTTAATGATATTTTTGTTGACTGCTACAGTCGAGCTCTTATGTCAACAACAACTATTACGATATATGACTTTAGACCTGAAATTTTCGCAGCTCTCTGACACATTGAGTAGGTGTACCCTGTCTACTACGCCAAACGATTTAATGATATTTTTGTTGACTGCTACAGTCGAGCTCTTATGTCAACAACCATTACGCTATATGGCTTTAGGTCTGCACTTTTCACAGCTCTCTGACACATTGAGTAGGTGTACCCTGTCTACTACGACAAACGACTTAATGATATTTTTGTTGACTGCTACAGTCGTGCTCTTATGTCAACAACTATTACGATATATGACTTTAGACCTGCACTTTTCACAGCTCTCTGACACATTGAGTATGTGTACCCTGTCTACTACGACAAACGACTTAATGATATTTTTGTTGACTGCTACAGTCGAGCTCTTATGTCAACAACAACCATTACGCTATATGGCTTTAGGTCTGCACTTTCCACAGCTCTCTGACACATTGAGTAGGTGTACCCTGTCTACTACGACAAACGACTTCATGATATTTTGGTTGATAGCTACAGTCGTGCTCTTATGTCAACAACAACCATTACGCTATATGGCTTTAGGTCTGCACTTTTCACTGCTCTCTGACACATTGAGTAGGTGTACCCTGTCTACTACGACAAACGACTTAATGATATTTTTGTTGACTGCTACAGTCGAGCTCTTATGTCAACAACTATTACGATATATGACTTTAGACCTGCACTTTTCACAGCTCTCTGACACATTGAGTAGGTGTACCCTGTCTACTACGCCAAACGACTTGATTATATTTTTGTTGACTGCTACAGTCGTGCTCTTATGTCAACAACTATTACGATATATGACTTTAGCCCTGAACTTTTCGCAGCTCTCTGACACATTGAGTAGGTGTGCCCTGTCTACTACGACAAACGACTTAATGATATTTTTGTTGAGTGCTACAGTCGAGCTCTTATGTCAACAACTATTACGATATATGACTTTAGACCTGCACTTTTCACAGCTCTCGGACACATTGAGTAGGTGTACCCTGTCTACTACGACAAGCGACTTAATGATATTTTTGTTGACTGCTACAGTCGAGCTCTTATGTCAACAACAACTATTACGATATATGACTTTAGACCTGAAATTTTCGCAGCTCTCTGACACATTGAGTAGGTGTACCCTGTCTACTACGACAAACGACTTAATGATATTTTTGTTGACTTCTACAGTCGTGCTCTTATGTCAACAACTATTACGATATATGACTTTGGACCTGCACTATTCGCAGCTCTCTGACACATTGAGTAGGTGTACCCTGTCTACTACGCCAAACGATTTAATGATATTTTTGTTGACTGCTACAGTCGAGCTCTTATGTCAACAACCATTACGCTATATGGCTTTAGGTCTGCACTTTTCACAGCTCTCTGACACATTGAGTAGGTGTACCCTGTCTACTACGACAAACGACTTAATGATATTTTTGTTGACTGCTACAGTCGTGCTCTTATGTCAGCAACTATTACGATATATGACTTTAGACCTGCACTTTTCACAGCTCTCTGACACATTGAGTATGTGTACCCTGTCTACTACGACAAACGACTTAATGATATTTTTGTTGACTGCTACAGTCGAGCTCTTATGTCAACAACTATTACGATATATGACTTTAGACCTGCACTTTTCACAGCTCTCTGACACATTGAGTAGGTGTACCCTGTCTACTACGACAAACGACTTAATGATATTTTTGTTGAGTGCTACAGTCGAGCTCTTATGTCAACAACTATTACGATATATGACTTTAGACCTGCACTTTTCACAGCTCTCGGACACATTGAGTAGGTGTACCCTGTCTACTACGACAAGCGACTTAATGATATTTTTGTTGACTGCTACAGTCGAGCTCTTATGTCAACAACAACTATTACGATATATGACTTTAGACCTGAAATTTTCGCAGCTCTCTGACACATTGAGTAGGTGTACCCTGTCTACTACGACAAACGACTTAATGATATTTTTGTTGACTGCTACAGTCGTACTCTTATGTCAACAACTATTACGATATATGACTTTGGACCTGCACTATTCGCAGCTCTCTGACACATTGAGTAGGTGTACCCTGTCTACTACGACAAACGACTTAATGATATTTTTGTTGACTGCTTCAGTCGAGCTCTTATGTCAACAACTATTACGATATATGACTTTAGACCTGCACTTTTCGCAGCTCTCTGACACATTGAGTAGGTGTACCCTGTCTACTACGACAAACGACTTAATGATATTTTTGCTGACTGCTACAGTCGAGCTCTTATGTCAACAACTATTACGCTATATGGCTTTAGGTCTGCACTTTTCACAGCTCTCTGACACATTGAGTAGGTGTACCCTGTCTACTTCGACAAACAACTTAATGATATTTTTGTTGACTGCTACAGTCGAGCTCTTATGTCAACAACCATTACGATATATGACTTTAGACCTGCACTTTTCGCAGCTCTCTGACACATTGAGTAGGTGTACCCTGTCTACTACGACAAACGAACTAATGATATTTTTGTTCACTGCTACAGTCGTGCTCTTATGTCAATAACTATTACGATATATGACTTTAGACCTGCACTTTTCGCAGCTCTCTGACACATTGAGTAGGTGTACCCTGTCTACTACGACAAACGACTTCATGATATTTTGGTTGATAGCTACAGTCGTGCTCTTATGTCAACAACAACCATTACGCTATATGGCTTTAGGTCTGCACTTTTCACTGCTCTCTGACACATTGAGTAGGTGTACCCTGTCTACTACGACAAACGACTTAATGATATTTTTGGTGACTGCTACAGTCGAGCTCTTATGTCAACAACTATTACGAAATATGACTTTAGACCTGCACTTTTCACAGCTCTCTGACACATTGAGTAGGTGTATCCTGTCTACTACGCCAAACGACTTAATGATATTTTTGTTGACTGCTACAGTCGTGCTCTTATGTCAACAGCTATTACGATATATGACTTTAGCCCTAAACTTTTCGCAGCTCTCTGACACATTGAGTAGGTGTGCCCTGTCTACTACGACAAACGACTTAATGATATTTTTGTTGAGTGCTACAGTCGAGCTCTTATGTCAACAACTATTACGATATATGACTTTAGACCTGCACTTTTCACAGCTCTCGGACACATTGAGTAGGTGTACCCTGTCTACTACGACAAGCGACTTAATGATATTTTTGTTGACTGCTACAGTCGAGCTCTTATGTCAACAACAACTATTACGATATATGACTTTAGACCTGAAATTTTCGCAGCTCTCTGACACATTGAGTAGGTGTACCCTGTCTACTACGACAAACGACTTAATGATATTTTTGTTGACTGGTACAGTCGTGCTCTTATGTCAACAACTATTACGATATATGACCTTGGACCTGCACTATTCGCAGCTCTCTGACACATTGAGTAGGTGTACCCTGTCTACTACGACAAACGACTTAATGATATTTTTGTTGACTGCTTCAGTCGAGCTCTTATGTCAACAACTATTACGATATATGACTTTAGACCTGCACTTTTCGCAGCTCTCTGACACATTGAGTAGGTGTACCCTGTCTACTACGACAAACGACTTAATGATATTTTTGCTGACTGCTACAGTCGAGCTCTTATGTCAACAACTATTACGCTATATGGCTTTAGGTCTGCACTTTTCACAGCTCTCTGACACATTGAGTAGGTGTACCCTGTCTACTTCGACAAACGACTTAATGATATTTTTGTTGACTGCTACAGTCGAGCTCTTATGTCAACAACCATTACGATATATGACTTTAGCCTGCACTTTTCGCAGCTCTCTGACACATTGAGTAGGTGTACCCTGTCTCCTACGACAAACGACTTAATGATATTTTTGTTCACTGCTACAGTCGTGCTCTTATGTCAATAACTATTACGATATATGACTTTAGACCTGCACTTTTCGCAGCTCTCTGACACATTTAGTAGGTGTACCCTGTCTACTACGCCAAACGATTTAATGATATTTTTGTTGACTGCTACAGTCGAGCTCTTATGTCAACAACCATTACGCTATATGGCTTTAGGTCTGCACTTTTCACAGCTCTCTGACACATTGAGTAGGTGTACCCTGTCTACTACGACAAACGACTTAATGATATTTTTGTTGACTGCTACAGTCGTGCTCTTATGTCAACAACTATTACGATATATGACTTTAGACCTGCACTTTTCACAGCTCTCTGACACATTGAGTATGTGTACCCTGTCTACTACGACAAACGACTTAATGATATTTTTGTTGACTGCTACAGTCGAGCTCTTATGTCAACAACTATTACGATATATGACTTTAGACCTGCACTTTTCCCAGCTCTCTGACACATTGAGTAGGTGTACCCTGTCTACTACGACAAACGACTTAATGATATTTTTGTTGACTGCTACAGTCGTGCTCTTATGTGAACAACTATTACGATATATGACTTAGACCTGCACTTTTCACAGCTCTCTGTCACATTGAGTAGGTGTACCCTGTCTACTACGACAAACGACTTAATGATATTTTTGTTGACTGCTACAGTCGAGCTCTTATGTCAACAACAACTATTACGATATATGACTTTAGACCTACACTTTTCACAGCTCTCTGACACATTGAGTAGGTGTTCCCTGTCTACTACGCCAAACGATTTAATGATATTTTTGTTGACTGCTACAGTCGAGCTCTTATGTCAACAACTATTACGATATATGACTTTAGACCTGCACTTTTCACAGCTCTCTGACACATTGAGTAGGTGTACCCTGTCTACTACGACAAACGACTTAATGATAATTTTGTTGACTGCTACAGTCGAGCTCTTATGTCAACAACCATTACGATATATGACTTTAGACCTGCACTTTTCGCAGCTTTCTGACACATTGAGTAGGTGTACCCTGTCTACTACGACAAACGACTTAATGATATTTTTGTTGACTGCTACAGTCGAGCTCTTATGTCAACAATTACGATATATGACTTTAGACCTGCACTTTTCGCAGCTCTCTGACACATTGAGTAGGTGTACCCTGTCTACTACGACAAACGACTTAATGATATTTTATTGACTGCTACAGTCGTGCTCTTATGTCAACAACTATTACGATATATGACTTTAGACCTGCACATTTCACAGCTCTCTGGCACATTGAGTAGGTGTACGCTGTCTACTACGCCAAACGATTTAATGATGTTTTTGTTGGCCGCTACAGTCGAGCTCTTATGTCAACAACTATTACGATATATGACTTGAGACCTGCACTTTTCACAGCTCTCTGACACATTGAGTAGGTGTACCCTGTCTACTACGACAAACGACTTAATGATATTTTTGTTGACTGCTACAGTCGTGCTCTTATGTCAACAACTATTACGATATATGACTTTAGACCTGCACTTTTCGCAGCTCTCTGACACATTGAGTAGGTGTACCCTGTCTACTACGACAAACGACTTAATGATATTTTTGTTGACTGCTACAGTCGTGCTCTTATGTCAACAACTATTACGATATATGACTTTGGACCTGCACTATTCGCAGCTCTCTGACACATTGAGTAGGTGTACCCTGTCTACTACGACAAACGACTTAATGATATTTTTGTTGACTGCTTCAGTCGAGCTCTTATGTCAACAACTATTACGATATATGACTTTAGACCTGCACATTTCGCAGATCTCTGACACATTGAGTAGGTGTACCCTGTCTACTACGACAAACGACTTAATGATATTTTAGCTGACTGCTACAGTCGAGCTCTTATGTCAACAACTATTACGCTATATGGCTTTAGGTCTGCACTTTTCACAGCTCTCTGACACATTGAGTAGGTGTACCCTGTCTACTACGACAAACGACTTAATGATATTTTTGTTCACTGCTACAGTCATGCTCTTATGTCAATAACTATTACGATATATGACTTTAGACCTGCACTTTTCGCAGCTCTCTGACACATTGAGTAGGTGTACCCTGTCTACTACGCCAAACGATTTAATGATATTTTTGTTGACTGCTACAGTCGAGCTCTTATGTCAACAACCATTACGCTATATGGCTTTAGGTCTGCACTTTTCACAGCTCTCTGACACATTGAGTAGGTATACCCTGTCTACTACGACAAACGACTTAATGATATTTTTGTTGACTGCTACAGTCGTGCTCTTATGTCAACAACTATTACGATATATGACTTTAGACCTGCACTTTTCACAGCTCTCTGACACATTGAGTATGTGTACCCTGTCTACTACGACAAACGACTTAATGATATTTTTGTTGACTGCTACAGTCGAGCTCTTATGTCAACAACTATTACGATATATGACTTTAGACCTGCACTTTTCCCAGCTCTCTGACACATTGAGTAGGTGTACCCTGTCTACTACGACAAACGACTTAATGATATTTTTGTTGACTGCTACAGTCGTGCTCTTATGTGAACAACTATTACGATATATGACTTAGACCTGCACTTTTCACAGCTCTCTGACACATTGAGTAGGTGTACCCTGTCTACTACGACAAACGACTTAATGATATTTTTGTTGACTGCTACAGTCGAGCTCTTATGTCAACAACAACTATTACGATATATGACTTTAGACCTGCACTTTTCACAGCTCTCTGACACATTGAGTAGGTGTTCCCTGTCTACTACGCCAAACGATTTAATGATATTTTTGTTGACTGCTACAGTCGAGCTCTTATGTCAACAACTATTACGATATATGACTTTAGACCTGCACTTTTCACAGCTCTCTGACACATTGAGTAGGTGTACCCTGTCTACTACGACAAACGACTTAATGATATTTTTGTTGACTGCTACAGTCGAGCTCTTATGTCAACAACCATTACGATATATGACTTTAGACCTGCACTTTTCGCAGCTTTCTGACACATTGAGTAGGTGTACCCTGTCTACTACGACAAACGACTTAATGATATTTTTGTTGACTGCTACAGTCGAGCTCTTATGTCAACAATTACGATATATGACTTTAGACCTGCACTTTTCGCAGCTCTCTGACACATTGAGTAGGTGTACCCTGTCTACTACGACAAACGACTTAATGATATTTTATTGACTGCTACAGTCGTGCTCTTATGTCAACAACTATTACGATATATGACTTTAGACCTGCACTTTTCACAGCTCTCTGGCACATTGAGTAGGTGTACGCTGTCTACTACGCCAAACGATTTAATGATGTTTTTGTTGGCCGCTACAGTCGAGCTCTTATGTCAACAACTATTACGATATATGACTTGAGACCTGCACTTTTCACAGCTCTCTGACACATTGAGTAGGTGTACCCTGTCTACTACGACAAACGACTTAATGATATTTTTGTTGACTGCTACAGTCGTGCTCTTATGTCAACAACTATTACGATATATGACTTTAGACCTGCACTTTTCACAGCTCTCTGACACATTGAGTAGGTGTACCCTGTCTACTACGACAAACGACTTAATGATATTTTTGTTGACTGCTACAGTCGAGCTCTTATGTCAACAACAACTATTACGATATATGACTTTAGACCGGAAATTTTCGCAGCTCTCTGACACATTGAGTAGGTGTACCCTGTCTACTACGACAAACGACTTAATGATATTTTTGTTGACTGCTACAGTCGTGCTCTTATGTCAACAACTATTACGCTATATGGCTTTAGGTCTGCACTTTTCACAGCTCTCTGACACATTGAGTAGGTGTACCCTGTCTACTTCGACAAACGACTTAATGATACTTTTGTTGACTGCTACAGTCGAGCTCTTATGTCAACAACCATTACGATATATGACTTTAGACCTGCACTTTTCGCAGCTCTCTGACACATTGAGTAGGTGTACCCTGTCTACTACGACAAACGACTTAATGATATTTTTGTTCACTGCTACAGTCGTGCTCTTATGTCAATAACTATTACGATATATGACTTTAGACCTGCACTTTTCGCAGCTCTCTGACACATTGAGTAGGTGTCCCCGGTCTACTACGACAAACGACTTAATGATATTTTTGTTGACTGCTACAGTCGTGCTCTTATGTCAACAACCATTACGCTATATGACTTTAGACCTGCACTTTTCGTAGCTCTCTGACACATTGAGTAGGTGTACCCTGTCTACTAAGACAAACGACTTAATGATATTTTTGTTGACTGCTACAGTCGAGCTCTTATGTCAACAACTATTACGATATATGACTTTAGACCTGCACTTTTCGCAGCTCTCTGACACATTGAGTAGGTGTACCCTGTCTACTACGCCAAACGACTTAATGATATTTTTGTTGACTGCTACAGTCGAGCTCTTATGTCAACAACTATTACGATATATGACTTTAGACCTGAACTTTTCACAGCTCTCTGACACATTGAGTAGGTGTACCCTGTCTACTACGACAAACGACTTCATGATATTTTTGTTGACTGCTACAGTCGAGCTCTTATGTCAACAACTATTACGATATATGACTTTAGCCCTGAACTTTTCGCAGCTCTCTGACACATTGAGTAGGTGTACCCTGTCTACTACGACAAACGACTTAATGATATTTTTGTTGACTGCTACAGTCGAGGTCTTATGTCAACAACTATTACGATATATGACTTTAGACCTGCACTTTTCACAGCTCTCGGACACATTGAGTAGGTGTACCCTGTCTACTACGACAAGCGACTTAATGATATTTTTGTTGACTGCTACAGTCGAGCTCTTATGTCAACAACAACTATTACGATATATGACTTTAGACCTGAAATTTTCGCAGCTCTCTGACACATTGAGTAGGTGTACCCTGTCTACTACGACAAACGACTTAATGATATTTTTGTTGACTGCTACAGTCGTGCTCTTATGTCAACAACTATTACGATATATGACTTTAGACCTGCACTTTTCGCAGCTCTCTGACACATTGAGTAGGTGTACCCTGTCTACTACGACAAACGACTTAATGATATTTTTGTTGACTGCTTCAGTCGAGCTCTTATGTCAACAACTATTACGATATATGACTTTAGACCTGCACTTTTCGCAGCTCTCTGACACATTGAGTAGGTGTACCCTGTCTACTACGACAAACGACTTAATGATATTTTTGCTGACTGCTACAGTCGAGCTCTTATGTCAACAACTATTACGCTATATGGCTTTAGGTCTGCACTTTTCACAGCTCTCTGACACATTGAGTAGGTGTACCCTGTCTACTTCGACAAACGACTTAATGATATTTTTGTTGACTGCTACAGTCGAGGCGTTATGTCAACAACCATTACGATATATGACTTTAGACCTGCACTTTTCGCAGCTCTCTGGCACATTGAGTAGGTGTACCCTGTCTACTACGACAAACGACTTAATGATATTTTTGTTGACTGGTACAGTCGTGCTCTTATGTCAACAACTATTACGATATATGACTTTAGACCTGCACTTTTCACAGCTCTCTGACACATTGAGTAGGTGTACCCTGTCTACTACGACAAACGACTTAATGATATTTTTGTTGACTGCTACAGTCGTGCTCTTATGTCAACAACCATTACGCTATATGACTTTAGACCTGCACTTTTCGCAGCTCTCTGACACATTGAGTAGGTGTACCCTGTCTACTACGACAAACGACTTAATGATATTTTTGTTGACTGCTACAGTCGAGCTCTTATGTCAACAACTATTACGATATATGACTTTAGACCTGCACTTTTCGCAGCTCTCTGACACATTGAGTAGGTTTACCCTGTCTACTACGACAAACGATTTAATGATATTTTTGTTGACTGCTACAGTCGTGCTCTTATGTCAACAACTATTACGATATATGACTTTGGACCTGCACTATTCGCAGCTCTCTGACACATTGAGTAGGTGTACCCTGTCTACTACGACAAACGACTTAATGATATTTTTGTTGACTGCTTCAGTCGAGCTCTTATGTCAACAACTATTACGATATATGACTTTAGACCTGCACTTTTCGCAGCTCTCTGACACATTGAGTAGGTGTACCCTGTCTACTACGACAAACGACTTAATGATATTTTTGCTGACTGCTACAGTCGAGCTCTTATGTCAACAACTATTACGCTATATGGCTTTAGGTGTGCACTTTTCACAGCTCTCTGACACATTGAGTAGGTGTACCCTGTCTACTACGACAAACGACTTAATGATATTTTTGTTGACTGCTACAGTCGAGCTCTTATGTCAACAACAACCATTACGCTATATGGCTTTAGGTCTGCACTTTCCACAGCTCTCTGACACATTCAGTAGGTGTACCCTGTCTACTACGACAAACGACTTAATGATATTTTGGTTGATAGCTACAGTCGTGCTCTTATGTCAACAAAAACCATTACGCTATATGGCTTTAGGTCTGCACTTTTCACTGCTCTCTGACACATTGAGTAGGTGTACCCTGTCTACTACGACAAACGACTTAATGATATTTTTGTTGACTGCTACAGTCGAGCTCTTATGTCAACAACTATTACGATATATGACTTTAGACCTGCACTTTTCACAGCTCTCTGACACATTGAGTAGGTGTACCCTGTCTACTACGCCAAACGACTTAATTATATTTTTGTTGACTGCTACAGTCGTGCTCTTATGTCAACAACTATTACGCTATATGGCTTTAGGTCTGCACTTTTCACAGCTCTCTGACACATTGAGTAGATGTACCCTGTCTACTTCGACAAACGTCTTAATGATATTTTTGTTGACTGCTACAGTCGAGCTCTTATGTCAACAACCATTACGATATATGACTTTAGACCTGCACTTTTCGCAGCTCTCTGACACATTGAGTAGGTGTACCCTGTCTCCTACGACAAACGACTTAATGATATTTTTGTTCACTGCTACAGTCGTGCTCTTATGTCAATAACTATTACGATATATGACTTTAGACCTGCACTTTTCGCAGCTCTCTGACACATTGAGTAGGTGTACCCTGTCTACTACGCCAAACGATTTAATGATATTTTTGTTGACTGCTACAGTCGAGCTCTTATGTCAACAACCATTACGCTATATGGCTTTAGGTCTGCACTTTTCACAGCTCTCTGACACATTGAGTAGGTGTACCCTGTCTACTACGACAAACGACTTAATGATATTTTTGTTGACTGCTACAGTCGTGCTCTTATGTCAACAACTATTACGATATATGACTTTAGACCTGCACTTTTCACAGCTCTCTGACACATTGAGTATGTGTACCCTGTCTACTACGACAAACGACTTAATGATAAGTCTGTTGACTGCTACAGTCGAGCTCTTATGTCAACAACAACCATTACGCTATATGGCTTTAGGTCTGCACTTTCCACAGCTCTCTGACACATTGAGTAGGTGTACCCTGTCTACTACGACAAACGACTTCATGATATTTTGGTTGATAGCTACAGTCGTGCTCTTATGTCAACAACAACCATTACGCTATATGGCTTTAGGTCTGCACTTTTCACTGCTCTCTGACACATTGAGTAGGTGTACCCTGTCTACTACGACAAACGACTTAATGATATTTTTGTTGACTGCTACAGTCGAGCTCTTATGTCAACAACTATTACGATATATGACTTTAGACCTGCACTTTTCACAGCTCTCTGACACATTGAGTAGGTGTACCCTGTCTACTACGCCAAACGACTTAATTATATTTTTGTTGACTGCTACAGTCGTGCTCTTATGTCAACAACTATTACGATATATGACTTTAGCCCTGAACTTTTCGCAGCTCTCTGACACATTGAGTAGGTGTGCCCTGTCTACTACGACAAACGACTTAATGATATTTTTGTTGAGTGCTACAGTCGAGCTCTTATGTCAACAACTATTACGATATATGACTTTAGACCTGCACTTTTCACAGCTCTCGGACACATTGAGTAGGTGTACCCTGTCTACTACGACAAGCGACTTAATGATATTTTTGTTGACTGCTACAGTCGAGCTCTTATGTCAACAACAACTATTACGATATATGACTTTAGACCTGAAATTTTCGCAGCTCTCTGACACATTGAGTAGGTGTACCCTGTCTACTACGACAAACGACTTAATGATATTTTTGTTGACTTCTACAGTCGTGCTCTTATGTCAACAACTATTACGATATATGACTTTGGACCTGCACTATTCGCAGCTCTCTGACACATTGAGTAGGTGTACCCTGTCTACTACGCCAAACGATTTAATGATATTTTTGTTGACTGCTACAGTCGAGCTCTTATGTCAACAACCATTATGCTATATGGCTTTAGGTCTGCACTTTTCACAGCTCTCTGACACATTGAGTAGGTGTACCCTGTCTACTACGACAAACGACTTAATGATATTTTTGTTGACTGCTACAGTCGTGCTCTTATGTCAACAACTATTACGATATATGACTTTAGACCTGCACTTTTCACAGCTCTCTGACACATTGAGTATGTGTACCCTGTCTACTACGACAAACGACTTAATGATATTTTTGTTGACTGCTACAGTCGAGCTCTTATGTCAACAACTATTACGATATATGACTTTAGACCTGCACTTTTCACAGCTCTCTGACACATTGAGTAGGTGTACCCTGTCTACTACGACAAACGACTTAATGATATTTTTGTTGAGTGCTACAGTCGAGCTCTTATGTCAACAACTATTACGATATATGACTTTAGACCTGCACTTTTCACAGCTCTCGGACACATTGAGTAGGTGTACCCTGTCTACTACGACAAGCGACTTAATGATATTTTTGTTGACTGCTACAGTCGAGCTCTTATGTCAACAACAACTATTACGATATATGACTTTAGACCTGAAATTTTCGCAGCTCTCTGACACATTGAGTAGGTGTACCCTGTCTACTACGACAAACGACTTAATGATATTTTTGTTGACTGCTACAGTCGTACTCTTATGTCAACAACTATTACGATATATGACTTTGGACCTGCACTATTCGCAGCTCTCTGACACATTGAGTAGGTGTACCCTGTCTACTACGACAAACGACTTAATGATATTTTTGTTGACTGCTTCAGTCGAGCTCTTATGTCAACAACTATTACGATATATGACTTTAGACCTGCACTTTTCGCAGCTCTCTGACACATTGAGTAGGTGTACCCTGTCTACTACGACAAACGACTTAATGATATTTTTGCTGACTGCTACAGTCGAGCTCTTATGTCAACAACTATTACGCTATATGGCTTTAGGTCTGCACTTTTCACAGCTCTCTGACACATTGAGTAGGTGTACCCTGTCTACTTCGACAAACAACTTAATGATATTTTTGTTGACTGCTACAGTCGAGCTCTTATGTCAACAACCATTACGATATATGACTTTAGACCTGCACTTTTCGCAGCTCTCTGACACATTGAGTAGGTGTACCCTGTCTCCTACGACAAACGACTTAATGATATTTTTGTTCACTGCTACAGTCGTGCTCTTATGTCAATAACTATTACGATATATGACTTTAGACCTGCACTTTTCGCAGCTCTCTGACACATTGAGTAGGTGTACCCTGTCTACTACGCCAAACGATTTAATGATATTTTTGTTGACTGCTACAGTCGAGCTCTTATGTGAACAACCATTACGCTATATGACTTTAGGTCTGCACTTTTCACAGCTCTCTGACACATTGAGTAGGTGTACCCTGTCTACTACGACAAACGACTTAATGATATTTTTGTTGACTGCTACAGTCGTGCTCTTATGTCAACAACTATTACGATATATGACTTTAGACCTGCACTTTTCACAGCTCTCTGACACATTGAGTATGTGTACCCTGTCTACTACGACAAACGACTTAATGATATTTTTGTTGACTGCTACAGTCGAGCTCTTATGTCAACAACAACCATTACGCTATATGGCTTTAGGTCTGCACTTTCCACAGCTCTCTGACACATTGAGTAGGTGTACCCTGTCTACTACGACAAACGACTTCATGATATTTTGGTTGATAGCTACAGTCGTGCTCTTATATCAACAACAACCATTACGCTATATGGCTTTAGGTCTGCACTTTTCACTGCTCTCTGACACATTGAGTAGGTGTACCCTGTCTACTACGACAAACGACTTAATGATATTTTTGTTGACTGCTACAGTCGAGCTCTTATGTCAACAACTATTACGATATATGACTTTAGACCTGCACTTTTCACACCTCTCTGACACATTGAGTAGGTGTACCCTGTCTACTACGCCAAACGACTTAATGATATTTTTGTTGACTGCTACAGTCGTGCTCTTATGTCAACAACTATTACGATATATGACTTTAGCCCTGAACTTTTCGCAGCTCTCTGACACATTGAGTAGGTGTGCCCTGTCTACTACGACAAACGACTTAATGATATTTTTGTTGAGTGCTACAGTCGAGCTCTTATGTCAACAACTATTACGATATATGACTTTAGACCTGCACTTTTCACAGCTCTCGGACACATTGAGTAGGTGTACCCTGTCTACTACGACAAGCGACTTAATGATATTTTTGTTGACTGCTACAGTCGAGCTCTTATGTCAACAACAGCTATTACGATATATGACTTTAGACCTGAAATTTTCGCAGCTCTCTGACACATTGAGTAGGTGTACCCTGTCTACTACGACAAACGACTTAATGATATTTTTGTTGACTGCTACAGTCGTGCTCTTATGTCAACAACTATTACGATATATGACTTTGGACCTGCACTATTCGCAGCTCTCTGACACATTGAGTAGGTGTACCCTGTCTACTACGACAAACGACTTAATGATATTTTTTTTGACTGCTTCAGTCGAGCTCTTATGTCAACAACTATTACGATATATGACTTTAGACCTGCACTTTTCGCAGCTCTCTGACACATTGAGTAGGTGTACCCTGTCTACTACGACAAACGACTTAATGATATTTTTGCTGACTGCTACAGTCGAGCTCTTATGTCAACAAATATTACGATATATGACTTTAGGTCTGCACTTTTCACAGCTCTCTGACACATTGAGTAGGTGTACCCTGTCTACTTCGACAAATGACTTAATGATATTTTTGTTGACTGCTACAGTCGAGCTCTTATGTCAACAACCATTACGATATATGACTTTAGACCTGCATTTTTCGCAGCTCTCTGACACATTGAGTAGGTGTACCCTGTCTACTACGACAAACGACTTAATGATATTTTTGTTGACTGCTACAGTCGTGCTCTTATGTCAACAACTATTACGATATATGATTTTAGACCTGCACTTTTCACAGCTCTCTGACACATTGAGTATGTGTACCCTGTCTACTACGACAAACGACTTAATGATATTTTTGTTGACTGCTACAGTCCAGCTCTTATGTCAACAACTATTACGATATATGACTTTAGACCTGCACTTTTCACAGCTCTCTGACACATTGAGTAGGTGTACCCTGTCTACTACGACAAACGACTTAATGATACTTTTGTTGAGTGCTACAGTCGAGCTCTTATGTCAACAACTATTACGATATATGACTTTAGACCTGCATTTTCACAGCTCTCGGACACATTGAGTAGGTGTACCCTGTCTACTACGACAAGCGACTTAATGATATTTTTGTTGACTGCTACAGTCGAGCTCTTATGTCAACAACAACTATTACGATAAATGACTTTAGACCTGAAATTTTCGCAGCTCTCTGACACATTGAGTAGGTGTACCCTGTCTACTACGACAAACGACTTAATGATATTTTTGTTGACTGCTACAGTCGTGCTCTTATGTCAACAACTATTACGATATATGACTTTGGACCTGCACTATTCGCAGCTCTCTGACACATTGAGTAGGTGTACCCTGTCTACTACGACAAACGACTTAATGATATTTTTGTTGTCTGCTTCAGTCGAGCTCTTATGTCAACAACTATTACGATATATGACTTTAGACCTGCACTTTTCGCAGCTCTCTGACACATTGAGTAGGTGTACCCTGTCTACTACGACAAACGACTTAATGATATTTTTGCTGACTGCTACAGTCGAGCTCTTATGTCAACAACTATTACGCTATATGGCTTTAGGTCTGCACTTTTCACAGCTCTCTGACACATTGAGTAGGTGTACCCTGTCTACTTCGACAAACGACTTAATGATATTTTTGTTGACTGCTACAGTCGAGCTCTTATGTCAACAACCATTACGATATATGACTTTAGACCTGCACTTTTCGCAGCTCTCTGACACATTGAGTAGGTGTACCCTGTCTCCTACGACAAACGACTTAATGATATTTTTGTTCACTGCTACAGTCGTGCTCTTATGTCAATAACTATTACGATATATGACTTTAGACCTGCACTTTTCGCAGCTCTCTGACACATTGAGTAGGTGTACCCTGTCTACTACGCCAAACGATTTAATGATATTTTTGTTGACTGCTGCAGTCGAGCTCTTATGTCAACAACCATTACGCTATATGGCTTTAGGTCTGCACTTTTCACAGCTCTCTGACACATTGAGTAGGTGTACCCTGTCTACTACGACAAACGACTTAATGATATTTTTGTTGACTGCTACAGTCGTGCTCTTATGTCAACAACTATTACGATATATGACTTTAGACCTGCACTTTTCACAGCTCTCTGACACATTGAGTATGTGTACCCTGTCTACTACGACAAACGACTTAATGATATTTTTGTTGACTGCTACAGTCGAGCTCTTATGTCAACAACAACCATTACGCTATATGGCTTTAGGTCTGCACTTTCCACAGCTCTCTGACACATTGAGTAGGTGTACCCTGTCTACTACGACAAACGACTTCATGATATTTTGGTTGATAGCTACAGTCGTGCTCTTATGTCAACAACAACCATTACGCTATATGGCTTTAGGTCTGCACTTTTCACTGCTCTCTGACACATTGAGTAGGTGTACCCTGTCTACTACGACAAACGACTTAATGATATTTTTGGTGACTGCTACAGTCGAGCTCTTATGTCAACAACTATTACGAAATATGACTTTAGACCTGCACTTTTCACAGCCCTCTGACACATTGAGTAGGTGTACCCTGTCTACCACGCCAAACGACTTAATGATATTTTTGTTGACTGCTACAGTCGTGCTCTTATGTCAACAGCTATTACGATATATGACTTTAGCCCTAAATTTTTCGCAGCTCTCTGACACATTGAGTAGGTGTGCCCTGTCTACTACGACAAACGACTTAATGATATTTTTGTTGAGTGCTACAGTCGAGCTCTTATGTCAACAACTATTACGATATATGACTTTAGACCTGCACTTTTCACAGCTCTCGGACACATTGAGTAGGTGTACCCTGTCTACTACGACAAGCGACTTAATGATATTTTTGTTGACTGCTACAGTCGAGCTCTTATGTCAACAACAACTATTACGATATATGACTTTAGACCTGAAATTTTCGCAGCTCTCTGACACATTGAGTAGGTGTACCCTGTCTACTACGACAAACGACTTAATGATATTTTTGTTGACTGGTACAGTCGTGCTCTTATGTCAACAACTATTACGATATATGACTTTGGACCTGCACTATTCGCAGCTCTCTGACACATTGAGTAGGTGTACCCTGTCTACTACGACAAACGACTTAATGATATTTTTGTTGACTGCTTCAGTCGAGCTCTTATGTCAACAACTATTACGATATATGACTTTAGACCTGCACTTTTCGCAGCTCTCTGACACATTGAGTAGGTGTACCCTGTCTACTACGACAAACGACTTAATGATATTTTTGCTGACTGCTACAGTCGAGCTCTTATGTCAACAACTATTACGCTATATGGCTTTAGGTCTGCACTTTTCACAGCTCTCTGACACATTGAGTAGGTGTACCCTGTCTACTTCGACAAACGACTCAATGATATTTTTGTTGACTGCTACAGTCGAGCTCTTATGTCAACAACCATTACGATATATGACTTTAGACCTGCACTTTTCGCAGCTCTCTGACACATTGAGTAGGTGTACCCTGTCTCCTACGACAAACGACTTAATGATACTTTTGTTCACTGCTACAGTCCTGCTCTTATGTCAATAACTATTACGATATATGACTTTAGACCTGCACTTTTCGCAGCTCTCTGACACATTGAGTAGGTGTACCCTGTCTACTACGCCAAACGATTTAATGATATTTTTGTTGACTGCTACAGTCGAGCTCTTATGTCAACAACCATTACGCTATATGGCTTTAGGTCTGCACTTTTCACAGCTCTCTGACACATTGAGTAGGTGTACCCTGTCTACTACGACAAACGACTTAATGATATTTTTGTTGACTGCTACAGTCGAGCTCTTATGTCAACAACTATTACGATATATGAATTTAGACCTGCACTTTTCACAGCTCTCTGACACATTGAGTAGGTGTACCCTGTCTACTACGACAAACGACTTAATGATATTTTTGTTGACTGCTACAGTCGAGCTCTTATGTCAACAACCATTACGATATATGACTTTAGACCTGCACTTTTCGCAGCTTTCTGACACATTGAGTAGGTGTACCCTGTCTACTACGACAAACGACTTAATGATATTTTTGTTGACTGCTACAGTCGAGCTCTTATGTCAACAATTACGATATATGACTTTAGACCTGCACTTTTCGCAGCTCTCTGACACATTGACTAGGTGTACCCTGTCTACTACGACAAACGACTTAATGATATTTTATTGACTGCTACAGTCGTGCTCTTATGTCAACAACTATTACGATATATGACTTTAGACCTGCGTTTTTCACAGCTCTCTGGCACATTGAGTAGGTGTACGCTGTCTACTACGCCAAACGATTTAATGATGTTTTTGTTGGCCGCTACAGTCGAGCTCTTATGTCAACAACTATTACGATATATGACTTGAGACCTGCACTTTTCGCAGCTCTCTGACACATTGAGTAGGTGTACCCTGTCTACTACGACAAACGACTTAATGATATTTTTGCTGACTGCTACAGTCGAGCTCTTAGGTCAACAACTATTACGCTATATGGCTTTAGGTCTGCACTTTTCACAGCTCTCTGACACATTGAGTAGGTGTACCCTGTCTACTTCGACAAACGACTTAATGATATTTTTGTTGACTGCTACAGTCGAGCTCTTATGTCAACAACCATTACGATATATGACTTTAGACCTGCACTTTTCGCAGCTCTCTGACACATTGAGTAGGTGTACCCTGTCTCCTACGACAAACGACTTAATGATATTTTTGTTCACTGCTACAGTCGTGCTCTTATGTCAATAACTATTACGATATATGACTTTAGACCTGCACTTTTCGCAGCTCTCTGACACATTGAGTAGGTGTACCCTGTCTACTACGCCAAACGATTTAATGATATTTTTGTTGACTGCTACAGTCGAGCTCTTATGTCAACAACCATTACGCTATATGGCTTTAGGTCTGCACTTTTCACAGCTCTCTGACACATTGAGTAGGTGTACCCTGTCTACTACGACAAACGACTTAATGATATTTTTGTTGACTGCTACAGTCGTGCTCTTATGTCAACAACTATTACGATATATGACTTTAGACCTGCACTTTTCACAGCTCTCTGACACATTGAGTATGTGTACCCTGTCTACTACGACAAACGACTTAATGATATTTTTGTTGACTGCTACAGTCGAGCTCTTATGTCAACAACTATTACGATATATGACTTTAGACCTGCACTTTTCCCAGCTCTCTGACACATTGAGTAGGTGTACCCTGTCTACTACGACAAACGACTTAATGATATTTTTGTTGACTGCTACAGTCGTGCTCTTATGTGAACAACTATTACGATATATGACTTAGACCTGCACTTTTCACAGCTCTCTGACACATTGAGTAGGTGTACCCTGTCTACTACGACAAACGACTTAATGATATTTTTGTTGACTGCTACAGTCGAGCTCTTATGTCAACAACAACTATTACGATATATGACTTTAGACCTGCACTTTTCACAGCTCTCTGACACATTGAGTAGGTGTTCCCTGTCTACTACGCCAAACGATTTAATGATATTTTTGTTGACTGCTACAGTCGAGCTCTTATGTCAACAACTATTACGATATATGACTTTAGACCTGCACTTTTCACAGCTCTCTGACACATTGAGTAGGTGTACCCTGTCTACTACGACAAACGACTTAATGATATTTTTGTTGACTGCTACAGTCGAGCTCTTATGTCAACAACCATTACGATATATGACTTTAGACCTGCACTTTTCACAGCTTTCTGACACATTGAGTAGGTGTACCCTGTCTACTACGACAAACGACTTAATGATATTTTTGTTGACTGCTACAGTCGAGCTCTTATGTCAACAATTACGATATATGACTTTAGACCTGCACTTTTCGCAGCTCTCTGACACATTGAGTAGGTGTACCCTGTCTACTACGACAAACGACTTAATGATATTTTATTGACTGCTACAGTCGTGCTCTTATGTCAACAACTATTACGATATATGACTTTAGACCTGCACTTTTCACAGCTCTCTGGCACATTGAGTAGGTGTACGCTGTCTACTACGCCAAACGATTTCATGATGTTTTTGTTGGCCGCTACAGTCGAGCTCTTATGTCAACAACTATTACGATATATGACTTGAGACCTGCACTTTTCACAGCTCTCTGACACATTGAGTAGGTGTACCCTGTCTACTACGACAAACGACTTAATGATATTTTTGTTGACTGCTACAGTCGTGCTCTTATGTCAACAACTATTACGATATATGACTTTAGACCTGCACTTTTCGCAGCTCTCTGACACATTGAGTAGGTGTACCCTGTCTACTACGACAAACGACTTAATGATATTTTTGTTGACTGCTACAGTCGTGCTCTTATGTCAACAACTATTACGATATATGACTTTAGACCTGCACTTTTCACAGCTCTCTGACACATTGAGTAGGTGTACCCTGTCTACTACGACAAACGACTTAATGATATTTTTGTTGACTGCTACAGTCGAGCTCTTATGTCAACAACTATTACGATATATGACTTTAGACCTGCACTTTTCACAGCTCTCTGACACATTGAGTAGGTGTACCCTGTCTACTACGACAAACGACTTAATGATATTTTTGTTGACTGCTACAGTCGTGCTCTTATGTCAACAACAACTATTACGATATATGACTTTAGACCTGAAATTTTCGCAGCTCTCTGACACATTGAGTAGGTGTACCCTGTCTACTACGACAAACGACTTAATGATATTTTTGTTGACTGCTACAGTCGTGCTCTTATGTCAACAACTATTACGATATATGACTTTGGACCTGAAATTTTCGCAGCTCTCTGACACATTGAGTAGGTGTACCCTGTCTACTACGACAAACGACTTAATGATATTTTTGTTGACTGCTTCAGTCGAGCTCTTATGTCAACAACTATTACGATATATGACTTTAGACCTTCACTTTTCGCAGCTCTCTGACACATTGAGTAGGTGTGCCCTGTCTACTACGACAAACGAATTAATGATATTTTTGTTGACTGCTACAGTCGAGCTCTTATGTCAACAACTATTACGCTATATGGCTTTAGGTCTGCACTTTTCACAGCTCTCTGACACATTGAGTAGGTGTACCCTGTCTACTTCGACAAACGATTTAATGATACTTTTGTTGACTGCTACAGTCGAGCTCTTATGTCAACAACCATTACGATATATGACTTTAGACCTGCACTTTTCGCAGCTCTCTGACACATTGAGTAGGTGTACCCTGTCTACTACGACAAACGACTTAATGATATTTTTGTTCACTGCTACAGTCGTGCTCTTATGTCAATAACTATTACGATATATGACTTTAGACCTGCACTTTTCGCAGCTCTCTGACACATTGAGTAGGTGTCCCCGGTCTACTACGACAAACGACTTAATGATATTTTTGTTGACTGCTACAGTCGTGCTCTTATGTCAACAACCATTACGCTATATGACTTTAGACCTGCACTTTTCGCAGCTCTCTGACACATTGAGTAGGTGTACCCTGTCTACTACGCCAAACGATTTAATGATATTTTTGTTGACTGCTACAGTCGAGCTCTTATGTCAACAACCATTATGCTATATGGCTTTAGGTCTGCACTTTTCACAGCTCTCTGACACATTGAGTAGGTGTACCCTGTCTACTACGACAAACGACTTAATGATATTTTTGTTGACTGCTACAGTCGTGCTCTTATGTCAACAACTATTACGATATATGACTTTAGACCTGCACTTTTCACAGCTCTCTGACACATTGAGTATGTGTACCCTGTCTACTACGACAAACGACTTAATGATATTTTTGTTGACTGCTACAGTCGAGCTCTTATGTCAACAACTATTACGATATATGACTTTAGACCTGCACTTTTCACAGCTCTCTGACACATTGAGTAGGTGTACCCTGTCTACTACGACAAACGACTTAATGATATTTTTGTTGAGTGCTACAGTCGAGCTCTTATGTCAACAACTATTACGATATATGACTTTAGACCTGCACTTTTCACAGCTCTCGGACACATTGAGTAGGTGTACCCTGTCTACTACGACAAGCGACTTAATGATATTTTTGTTGACTGCTACAGTCGAGCTCTTATGTCAACAACAACTATTACGATATATGACTTTAGACCTGAAATTTTCGCAGCTCTCTGACACATTGAGTAGGTGTACCCTGTCTACTACGACAAACGACTTAATGATATTTTTGTTGACTGCTACAGTCGTACTCTTATGTCAACAACTATTACGATATATGACTTTGGACCTGCACTATTCGCAGCTCTCTGACACATTGAGTAGGTGTACCCTGTCTACTACGACAAACGACTTAATGATATTTTTGTTGACTGCTTCAGTCGAGCTCTTATGTCAACAACTATTACGATATATGACTTTAGACCTGCACTTTTCGCAGCTCTCTGACACATTGAGTAGGTGTACCCTGTCTACTACGACAAACGACTTAATGATATTTTTGTTGACTGCTACAGTCGAGCTCTTATGTCAACAACTATTACGCTATATGGCTTTAGGTCTGCACTTTTCACAGCTCTCTGACACATTGAGTAGGTGTACCCTGTCTACTTCGACAAACAACTTAATGATATTTTTGTTGACTGCTACAGTCGAGCTCTTATGTCAACAACCATTACGATATATGACTTTAGACCTGCACTTTTCGCAGCTCTCTGACACATTGAGTAGGTGTACCCTGTCTCCTACGACAAACGACTTAATGATATTTTTGTTCACTGCTACAGTCGTGCTCTTATGTCAATAACTATTACGATATATGACTTTAGACCTGCACTTTTCGCAGCTCTCTGACACATTGAGTAGGTGTACCCTGTCTACTACGCCAAACGATTTAATGATATTTTTGTTGACTGCTACAGTCGAGCTCTTATGTGAACAACCATTACGCTATATGACTTTAGGTCTGCACTTTTCACAGCTCTCTCACACATTGAGTAGGTGTACCCTGTCTACTACGACAAACGACTTAATGATATTTTTGTTGACTGCTACAGTCGTGCTCTTATGTCAACAACTATTACGATATATGACTTTAGACCTGCACTTTTCACAGCTCTCTGACACATTGAGTATGTGTACCCTGTCTACTACGACAAACGACTTAATGATATTTTTGTTGACTGCTACAGTCGAGCTCTTATGTCAACAACAACCATTACGCTATATGGCTTTAGGTCTGCACTTTCCACAGCTCTCTGACACATTGAGTAGGTGTACCCTGTCTACTACGACAAACGACTTCATGATATTTTGGTTGATAGCTACAGTCGTGCTCTTATGTCAACAACAACCATTACGCTATATGGCTTTAGGTCTGCACTTTTCACTGCTCTCTGACACATTGAGTAGGTGTACCCTGTCTACTACGACAAACGACTTAATGATATTTTTGTTGACTGCTACAGTCGAGCTCTTATGTCAACAACTATTACGATATATGACTTTAGACCTGCACTTTTCACACCTCTCTGACACATTGAGTAGGTGTACCCTGTCTACTACGCCAAACGACTTAATGATATTTTTGTTGACTGCTACAGTCGTGCTCTTATGTCAACAACTATTACGATATATGACTTTAGCCCTGAACTTTTCGCAGCTCTCTGACACATTGAGTAGGTGTGCCCTGTCTACTACGACAAACGACTTAATGATACTTTTGTTGAGTGCTACAGTCGAGCTCTTATGTCAACAACTATTACGATATATGACTTTAGACCTGCACTTTTCACAGCTCTCGGACACATTGAGTAGGTGTACCCTGTCTACTACGACAAGCGACTTAATGATATTTTTGTTGACTGCTACAGTCGAGCTCTTATGTCAACAACAGCTATTACGATATATGACTTTAGACCTGAAATTTTCGCAGCTCTCTGACACATTGAGTAGGTGTACCCTGTCTACTACGACAAACGACTTAATGATATTTTTGTTGACTGCTACAGTCGTGCTCTTATGTCAACAACTATTACGATATATGACTTTGGACCTGCACTATTCGCAGCTCTCTGACACATTGAGTAGGTGTACCCTGTCTACTACGACAAACGACTTAATGATATTTTTTTTGACTGCTTCAGTCGAGCTCTTATGTCAACAACTATTACGATATATGACTTTAGACCTGCACTTTTCGCAGCTCTCTGACACATTGAGTAGGTGTACCCTGTCTACTACGACAAACGACTTAATGATATTTTTGCTGACTGCTACAGTCGAGCTCTTATGTCAACAAATATTACGATATATGACTTTAGGTCTGCACTTTTCACAGCTCTCTGACACATTGAGTAGGTGTACCCTGTCTACTTCGACAAATGACTTAATGATATTTTTGTTGACTGCTACAGTCGAGCTCTTATGTCAACAACCATTACGATATATGACTTTAGACCTGCATTTTTCGCAGCTCTCTGACACATTGAGTAGGTGTACCCTGTCTACTACGACAAACGACTTAATGATATTTTTGTTGACTGCTACAGTCGTGCTCTTATGTCAACAACTATTACGATATATGATTTTAGACCTGCACTTTTCACAGCTCTCTGACACATTGAGTATGTGTACCCTGTCTACTACGACAAACGACTTAATGATATTTTTGTTGACTGCTACAGTCCAGCTCTTATGTCAACAACTATTACGATATATGACTTTAGACCTGCACTTTTCACAGCTCTCTGACACATTGAGTAGGTGTACCCTGTCTACTACGACAAACGACTTAATGATACTTTTGTTGAGTGCTACAGTCGAGCTCTTATGTCAACAACTATTACGATATATGACTTTAGACCTGCATTTTCACAGCTCTCGGACACATTGAGTAGGTGTACCCTGTCTACTACGACAAGCGACTTAATGATATTTTTGTTGACTGCTACAGTCGAGCTCTTATGTCAACAACAACTATTACGATAAATGACTTTAGACCTGAAATTTTCGCAGCTCTCTGACACATTGAGTAGGTGTACCCTGTCTACTACGACAAACGACTTAATGATATTTTTGTTGACTGCTACAGTCGTGCTCTTATGTCAACAACTATTACGATATATGACTTTGGACCTGCACTATTCGCAGCTCTCTGACACATTGAGTAGGTGTACCCTGTCTACTACGACAAACGACTTAATGATATTTTTGTTGTCTGCTTCAGTCGAGCTCTTATGTCAACAACTATTACGATATATGACTTTAGACCTGCACTTTTCGCAGCTCTCTGACACATTGAGTAGGTGTACCCTGTCTACTACGACAAACGACTTAATGATATTTTTGCTGACTGCTACAGTCGAGCTCTTATGTCAACAACTATTACGCTATATGGCTTTAGGTCTGCACTTTTCACAGCTCTCTGACACATTGAGTAGGTGTACCCTGTCTACTTCGACAAACGACTTAATTATATTTTTGTTGACTGCTACAGTCGAGCTCTTATGTCAACAACCATTACGATATATGACTTTAGACCTGCACTTTTCGCAGCTCTCTGACACATTGAGTAGGTGTACCCTGTCTCCTACGACAAACGACTTAATGATATTTTTGTTCACTGCTACAGTCGTGCTCTTATGTCAATAACTATTACGATATATGACTTTAGACCTGCACTTTTCGCAGCTCTCTGACACATTGAGTAGGTGTACCCTGTCTACTACGCCAAACGATTTAATGATATTTTTGTTGACTGCTGCAGTCGAGCTCTTATGTCAACAACCATTACGCTATATGGCTTTAGGTCTGCACTTTTCACAGCTCTCTGACACATTGAGTAGGTGTACCCTGTCTACTACGACAAACGACTTAATGATATTTTTGTTGACTGCTACAGTCGTGCTCTTATGTCAACAACTATTACGATATATGACTTTAGACCTGCACTTTTCACAGCTCTCTGACACATTGAGTATGTGTACCCTGTCTACTACGACAAACGACTTAATGATATTTTTGTTGACTGCTACAGTCGAGCTCTTATGTCAACAACAACCATTACGCTATATGGCTTTAGGTCTGCACTTTCCACAGCTCTCTGACACATTGAGTAGGTGTACCCTGTCTACTACGACAAACGACTTCATGATATTTTGGTTGATAGCTACAGTCGTGCTCTTATGTCAACAACAACCATTACGCTATATGGCTTTAGGTCTGCACTTTTCACTGCTCTCTGACACATTGAGTAGGTGTACCCTGTCTACTACGACAAACGACTTAATGATATTTTTGGTGACTGCTACAGTCGAGCTCTTATGTCAACAACTATTACGAAATATGACTTTAGACCTGCACTTTTCACAGCCCTCTGACACATTGAGTAGGTGTACCCTGTCTACCACGCCAAACGACTTAATGATATTTTTGTTGACTGCTACAGTCGTGCTCTTATGTCAACAGCTATTACGATATATGACTTTAGCCCTAAACTTTTCGCAGCTCTCTGACACATTGAGTAGGTGTGCCCTGTCTACTACGACAAACGACTTAATGATATTTTTGTTGAGTGCTACAGTCGAGCTCTTATGTCAACAACTATTACGATATATGACTTTAGACCTGCACTTTTCACAGCTCTCGGACACATTGAGTAGGTGTACCCTGTCTACTACGACAAGCGACTTAATGATATTTTTGTTGACTGCTACAGTCGAGCTCTTATGTCAACAACAACTATTACGATATATGACTTTAGACCTGAAATTTTCGCAGCTCTCTGACACATTGAGTAGGTGTACCCTGTCTACTACGACAAACGACTTAATGATATTTTTGTTGACTGGTACAGTCGTGCTCTTATGTCAACAACTATTACGATATATGACTTTGGACCTGCACTATTCGCAGCTCTCTGACACATTGAGTAGGTGTACCCTGTCTACTACGACAAACGACTTAATGATATTTTTGTTGACTGCTTCAGTCGAGCTCTTATGTCAACAACTATTACGATATATGACTTTAGACCTGCACTTTTCGCAGCTCTCTGACACATTGAGTAGGTGTACCCTGTCTACTACGACAAACGACTTAATGATATTTTTGCTGACTGCTACAGTCGAGCTCTTATGTCAACAACTATTACGCTATATGGCTTTAGGTCTGCACTTTTCACAGCTCTCTGACACATTGAGTAGGTGTACCCTGTCTACTTCGACAAACGACTCAATGATATTTTTGTTGACTGCTACAGTCGAGCTCTTATGTCAACAACCATTACGATATATGACTTTAGACCTGCACTTTTCGCAGCTCTCTGACACATTGAGTAGGTGTACCCTGTCTCCTACGACAAACGACTTAATGATACTTTTGTTCACTGCTACAGTCCTGCTCTTATGTCAATAACTATTACGATATATGACTTTAGACCTGCACTTTTCGCAGCTCTCTGACACATTGAGTAGGTGTACCCTGTCTACTACGACAAACGACTTAATGATATTTTTGTTGACTGCTACAGTCGAGCTCTTATGTCAACAATTACGATATATGACTTTAGACCTGCACTTTTCGCAGCTCTCTGACACATTGACTAGGTGTACCCTGTCTACTACGACAAACGACTTAATGATATTTTATTGACTGCTACAGTCGTGCTCTTATGTCAACAACTATTACGATATATGACTTTAGACCTGCGTTTTTCACAGCTCTCTGGCACATTGAGTAGGTGTACGCTGTCTACTACGCCAAACGATTTAATGATGTTTTTGTTGGCCGCTACAGTCGAGCTCTTATGTCAACAACTATTACGATATATGACTTGAGACCTGCACTTTTCACAGCTCTCTGACACATTGAGTAGGTGTACCCTGTCTACTACGACAAACGACTTAATGATATTTTTGTTGACTGGTACAGTCGTGCTCTTATGTCAACAACTATTACGATATATGACTTTGGACCTGCACTATTCGCAGCTCTCTGACACATTGAGTAGGTGTACCCTGTCTACTACGACAAACCACTTAATGATATTTTTGTTGACTGCTTCAGTCGAGCTCTTATGTCAACAACTATTACGATATATGACTTTAGACCTGCACTTTTCGCAGCTCTCTGACACATTGAGTAGGTGTACCCTGTCTACTACGACAAACGACTTAATGATATTTTTGCTGACTGCTACAGTCGAGCTCTTAGGTCAACAACTATTACGCTATATGGCTTTAGGTCTGCACTTTTCACAGCTCTCTGACACATTGAGTAGGTGTACCCTGTCTACTTCGACAAACGACTTAATGATATTTTTGTTGACTGCTACAGTCGAGCTCTTATGTCAACAACCATTACGATATATGACTTTAGACCTGCACTTTTCGCAGCTCTCTGACACATTGAGTAGGTGTACCCTGTCTCCTACGACAAACGACTTAATGATATTTTTGTTCACTGCTACAGTCGTGCTCTTATGTCAATAACTATTACGATATATGACTTTAGACCTGCACTTTTCGCAGCTCTCTGACACATTGAGTAGGTGTACCCTGTCTACTACGCCAAACGATTTAATGATATTTTTGTTGACTGCTACAGTCGAGCTCTTATGTCAACAACCATTACGCTATATGGCTTTAGGTCTGCACTTTTCACAGCTCTCTGACACATTGAGTAGGTGTACCCTGTCTACTACGACAAACGACTTAATGATATTTTTGTTGACTGCTACAGTCGTGCTCTTATGTCAACAACTATTACGATATATGACTTTAGACCTGCACTTTTCACAGCTCTCTGACACATTGAGTATGTGTACCCTGTCTACTACGACAAACGACTTAATGATATTTTTGTTGACTGCTACAGTCGAGCTCTTATGTCAACAACTATTACGATATATGACTTTAGACCTGCACTTTTCCCAGCTCTCTGACACATTGAGTAGGTGTACCCTGTCTACTACGACAAACGACTTAATGATATTTTTGTTGACTGCTACAGTCGTGCTCTTATGTGAACAACTATTACGATATATGACTTAGACCTGCACTTTTCACAGCTCTCTGACACATTGAGTAGGTGTACCCTGTCTACTACGACAAACGACTTAATGATATTTTTGTTGACTGCTACAGTCGAGCTCTTATGTCAACAACAACTATTACGATATATGACTTTAGACCTGCACTTTTCACAGCTCTCTGACACATTGAGTAGGTGTTCCCTGTCTACTACGCCAAACGATTTAATGATATTTTTGTTGACTGCTACAGTCGAGCTCTTATGTCAACAACTATTACGATATATGACTTTAGACCTGCACTTTTCACAGCTCTCTGACACATTGAGTAGGTGTACCCTGTCTACTACGACAAACGACTTAATGATATTTTTGTTGACTGCTACAGTCGAGCTCTTATGTCAACAACCATTACGATATATGACTTTAGACCTGCACTTTTCACAGCTTTCTGACACATTGAGTAGGTGTACCCTGTCTACTACGACAAACGACTTAATGATATTTTTGTTGACTGCTACAGTCGAGCTCTTATGTCAACAATTACGATATATGACTTTAGACCTGCACTTTTCGCAGCTCTCTGACACATTGAGTAGGTGTACCCTGTCTACTACGACAAACGACTTAATGATATTTTATTGACTGCTACAGTCGTGCTCTTATGTCAACAACTATTACGATATATGACTTTAGACCTGCACTTTTCACAGCTCTCTGGCACATTGAGTAGGTGTACGCTGTCTACTACGCCAAACGATTTCATGATGTTTTTGTTGGCCGCTACAGTCGAGCTCTTATGTCAACAACTATTACGATATATGACTTGAGACCTGCACTTTTCACAGCTCTCTGACACATTGAGTAGGTGTACCCTGTCTACTACGACAAACGACTTAATGATATTTTTGTTGACTGCTACAGTCGTGCTCTTATGTCAACAACTATTACGATATATGACTTTAGACCTGCACTTTTCGCAGCTCTCTGACACATTGAGTAGGTGTACCCTGTCTACTACGACAAACGACTTAATGATATTTTTGTTGACTGCTACAGTCGTGCTCTTATGTCAACAACTATTACGATATATGACTTTAGACCTGCACTTTTCACAGCTCTCTGACACATTGAGTAGGTGTACCCTGTCTACTACGACAAACGACTTAATGATATTTTTGTTGACTGCTACAGTCGAGCTCTTATGTCAACAACAACTATTACGATATATGACTTTAGACCTGAAATTTTCGCAGCTCTCTGACACATTGAGTAGGTGTACCCTGTCTACTACGACAAACGACTTAATGATATTTTTGTTGACTGCTACAGTCGTGCTCTTATGTCAACAACTATTACGATATATGACTTTGGACCTGAAATTTTCGCAGCCTTCTGACACATTGAGTAGGTGTACCCTGTCTACTACGACAAACGACTTAATGATATTTTTGTTGACTGCTTCAGTCGAGCTCTTATGTCAACAACTATTACGATATATGACTTTAGACCTTCACTTTTCGCAGCTCTCTGACACATTGAGTAGGTGTGCCCTGTCTACTACGACAAACGAATTAATGATATTTTTGTTGACTGCTACAGTCGAGCTCTTATGTCAACAACTATTACGCTATATGGCTTTAGGTCTGCACTTTTCACAGCTCTCTGACACATTGAGTAGGTGTACCCTGTCTACTTCGACAAACGATTTAATGATACTTTTGTTGACTGCTACAGTCGAGCTCTTATGTCAACAACCATTACGATATATGACTTTAGACCTTCACTTTTCGCAGCTCTCTGACACATTGAGTAGGTGTACCCTGTCTACTACGACAAACGACTTAATGATATTTTTGTTCACTGCTACAGTCGTGCTCTTATGTCAATAACTATTACGATATATGACTTTAGACCTGCACTTTTCGCAGCTCTCTGACACATTGAGTAGGTGTCCCCGGTCTACTACGACAAACGACTTAATGATATTTTTGTTGACTGCTACAGTCGTGCTCTTATGTCAACAACCATTACGCTATATGACTTTAGACCTGCACTTTTCGCAGCTCTCTGGCACATTGAGTAGGTGTACCCTGTCTACTACGACAAACGACTTAATGATATTTTTGTTGACTGCTACAGTCGAGCTCTTATGTCAACAACTATTACGATATATGACTTTAGACCTGCACTTTTCGCAGCTCTCTGACACATTGAGTAGGTGTACCCTGTCTACTACGCCAAACGACTTAATGATATTTTTGTTGACTGCTACAGTCGAGCTCTTATGTCAACAACTATTACGATATATGACTTTAGACCTGAACTTTTCACAGCTCTCTGACACATTGAGTAGGTGTACCCTGTCTACTACGACAAACGACTTCATGATATTTTTGTTGACTGCTACAGTCGAGCTCTTATGTCAACAACTATTACGATATATGACTTTAGCCCTGAACTTTTCGCAGCTCTCTGACACATTGAGTAGGTGTACCCTGTCTACTACGACAAACGACTTAATGATATTTTTGTTGACTGCTACAGTCGAGGTCTTATGTCAACAACTATTACGATATATGACTTTAGACCTGCACTTTTCACAGCTCTCGGACACATTGAGTAGGTGTACCCTGTCTACTACGACAAGCGACTTAATGATATTTTTGTTGACTGCTACAGTCGAGCTCTTATGTCAACAACAACTATTACGATATATGACTTTAGACCTGAAATTTTCGCAGCTCTCTGACACATTGAGTAGGTGTACCCTGTCTACTACGACAAACGACTTAATGATATTTTTGTTGACTGCTACAGTCGTGCTCTTATGTCAACAACTATTACGATATATGACTTTGGACCTGCACTTTTCGCAGCTCTCTGACACATTGAGTAGGTGTACCCTGTCTACTACGACAAACGACTTAATGATATTTTTGTTGACTGCTTCAGTCGAGCTCTTATGTCAACAACTATTACGATATATGACTTTAGACCTGCACTTTTCGCAGCTCTCTGACACATTGAGTAGGTGTACCCTGTCTACTACGACAAACGACTTAATGATATTTTTGCTGACTGCTACAGTCGAGCTCTTATGTCAACAACTATTACGCTATATGGCTTTAGGTCTGCACTTTTCACAGCTCTCTGACACATTGAGTAGGTGTACCCTGTCTACTTCGACAAACGACTTAATGATATTTTTGTTGACTGCTACAGTCGAGCTCTTATGTCAACAACCATTACGATATATGACTTTAGACCTGCACTTTTCGCAGCTCTCTGGCACATTGAGTAGGTGTACCCTGTCTACTACGACAAACGACTTAATGATATTTTTGTTGACTGGTACAGTCGTGCTCTTATGTCAACAACTATTACGATATATGACTTTAGACCTGCACTTTTCACAGCTCTCTGACACATTGAGTAGGTGTACCCTGTCTACTACGACAAACGACTTAATGATATTTTGGTTGATAGCTACAGTCGTGCTCTTATGTCAACAACTATTACGATATATGACTTTAGACCTGCACTTTTCGCAGCTCTCTGACACATTGAGTAGGTGTACCCTGTCTACTACGCCAAACGACTTAATGATATTTTTGTTGACTGCTACAGTCGAGCTCTTATGTCAACAACTATTACGATATATGACTTAGACCTGCACTTTTCACAGCTCTCTGACACATTGAGTAGGTGTACCCTGTCTACTACGACAAACGACTTAATGATATTTTTGTTGACTGCTACAGTCGAGCTCTTATGTCAACAACAATTACGATATATGACTTTAGACCTGCACTTTTCACAGCTCTCGGACACATTGAGTAGGTGTACCCTGTCTACTACGACAAACGACTTAATGATATTTTTGTTGACTGCTACAGTCGAGCTCTTATGTCAACAACAACTATTACGACATATGACTTTAGACCTGAAATTTTCGCAGCTCTCTGACACATTGAGTAGGTGTACCCTTGTCTACTACGACAAACGACTTAATGATATTTTTGTTGACTGCTACAGTCGTGCTCTTATGTCAACAACTATTACGATATATGACTTTGGACCTGCACTTTTCGCAGCTCTCTGACACATTGAGTAGGTGTACCCTGTCTACTACGACAAACGACTTAATGATATTTTTGTTGACTGCTTCAGTCGAGCTCTTATGTCAACAACTATTACGATATATGACTTTAGACCTGCACTTTTCGCAGCTCTCTGACACATTGAGTAGGTGTACCCTGTCTACTACGACAAACGACTTAATGATATTTTTGCTGACTGCTACAGTCGAGCTCTTATGTCAACAACTATTACGCTATATGGCTTTAGGTCTGCACTTTTCACAGCTCTCTGACACATTGAGTAGGTGTACCCTGTCTACTTCGACAAACGACTTAATGATATTTTTGTTGACTGCTACAGTCGAGCTCTTATGTCAACAACCATTACGATATATGACTTTAGACCTGCACTTTTCGCAGGTCTCTGACACATTGAGTAGGTGTGCCCTGTCTACTACGACAAACGACTTAATGATATTTTTGTTCACTGCAACAGTCTTGCTCTTATGTCAATAAATATTACGATATATGAATTTAGACCTGCACTTTTCGCAGCTCTCTGACACATTGAGTAGGTGTACCCTGTCTACTACGACACACGACTTAATGATATTTTTGTTGACTGCTACAGTCGTGCTCTTATGTCAACAACCATTACGCTATATGACTTTAGACCTGCACTTTTCCCAGCTCTCTGACACATTGAGTAGGTGTACCCTGTCTACTACGACAAACGACTTAATGATATTTTTGTTGACTGCTACAGTCGAGCTCTTATGTCAACAACTATTACGATATATGACTTTAGACCTGCACTTTTCGCAGCTCTCTGACACATTGAGTAGGTTTACCCTGTCTACTACGACAAACGACTTAATGATATTTTGGTTGATAGCTACAGTCGTGCTCTTATGTCAACAACTATTACGATATATGACTTTAGACCTGCACTTTTCGCAGCTCTCTGACACATTGAGTAGGTGTACCCTGTGTACTACGCCAAACGACTTAATGATATTTTTGTTGACTGCTACAGTCGAGCTCTTATGTCAACAACCATTACGCTATATGGCTTTAGGTCTGCACTTTTCACAGCTCTCTGACACATTGAGTAGGTGTACCCTGTCTACTACGACAAACGACTTAATGATATTTTTGTTGACTGCTACAGTCGAGCTCTTATGTCAAACTATATTACGATATATGGCTTTAGACCTGCACTTTTCAGAGCTCTCTGACACATTGAGTAGGTGTGCCCTGTCTACTACGACAAACGACTTAATGATATTTTTGTTGACTGCTACAGTCGAGCTCTTATGTCAACAACTATTACGATATATGACTTTAGACCTGCACTTTTCACAGCTCTCTGACACATTGAGTAGGTGTACCCTGTCTACTACGACAAACGACTTAATTATATTTTTGTTGACTGCTACAGTTGTGCTCTTATGTCAACAACTATTACGATATATGACTTAGACCTGCACTTTTCACAGCTCTCTGACACATTGAGTAGGTGTACCCTGTCTACTACGACAAACGACTTAATGATATTTTTGTTGACTGCTACAGTCGAGCTCTTATGTCAACAACTATTACGATATATGACTTAGACCTGCACTTTTCACAGCTCTCTGACACATTGAGTAGGTGTACCCTGTCTACTACGCCAAAAGATTTAATGATATTTTTGTTGACTGCTACAGTCGAGCCCTTATGTCAACAACTATTACGATATATGACTTTAGACCTGCACTTTTCGCAGCTCTCTGACACATTGAGTAGGTGTACCCTGTCTACTACGCCAAACGATTTAATGATATTTTTGTTGACTGCTGCAGTCGAGTTCTTATGTCAACAACCATTACGCTATATGGCTTTAGGTCTGCACTTTTCGCAGCTCTCTGACACATTGAGTAGGTGTACCCTGTCTACTAGGTGTACCCTGTGTACTTCGACAAACGACTTAATGATATTTTTGTTGACTGCTACAGTCGTGCTCTTATGTCAAAAACAACCATTACGCTATATGGCTTTAGGTCTGCACTTTTCACAGCTCTCTGACACATTGAGTAGGTGTACCCTGTCTACTACGACAAACGACTTAATGATATTTTTGTTGACTGCTACAGTCGAGCTCTTATGTCAACAACTATTTCGATATATGACTTAGACCTGCACTTTTCGCAGCTCTCTGACACATTGAGTAGGTGTACCCTGTCTACTACGACAAACGACTTAATGATATTTTTGTTGACTGCTACAGTCGAGCTCTTATGTCAACAACTATTACGATATATGACTTAGACCTGCACTTTTCACAGCTCTCTGACACATTGAGTAGGTGTACCCTGTCTACTTCGACAAACGACTTAATGATATTTTTGTTGACTGCTACAGTCGAGCTCTTATGTCAACAACCATTACGATATATGACTTTAGACCTGCACTTTTCGCAGCTCTCTGACATATTGAGTAGGTGTACACTGTCTACTACGACAAACGACTTAATGATATTTTTGTTGACTGCTACAGTCGTGCTCTTATGTCAACAACTATTACGATATATGACTTTAGACCTGCACTTTTCACAGCTCTCTGACACATTGAGTATGTGTACCCTGTCTACTACGACAAACGACTTAATGATAAGTCTGTTGACTGCTACAGTCGAGCTCTTATGTCAACAACAACCATTACGCTATATGGCTTTAGGTCTGCACTTTCCACAGCTCTCTGACACATTGAGTAGGTGTACCCTGTCTACTACGACAAACGACTTCATGATATTTTGGTTGATAGCTACAGTCGTGCTCTTATGTCAACAACAACCATTACGCTATATGGCTTTAGGTCTGCACTTTTCACTGCTCTCTGACACATTGAGTAGGTGTACCCTGTCTACTACGACAAACGACTTAATGATATTTTTGTTGACTGCTACAGTCGAGCTCTTATGTCAACAACTATTACGATATATGACTTTAGACCTGCACTTTTCACAGCTCTCTGACACATTGAGTAGGTGTACCCTGTCTACTACGCCAAACGACTTAATTATATTTTTGTTGACTGCTACAGTCGTGCTCTTATGTCAACAACTATTACGATATATGACTTTAGCCCTGAACTTTTCGCAGCTCTCTGACACATTGAGTAGGTGTGCCCTGTCTACTACGACAAACGACTTAATGATATTTTTGTTGAGTGCTACAGTCGAGCTCTTATGTCAACAACTATTACGATATATGACTTTAGACCTGCACTTTTCACAGCTCTCGGACACATTGAGTAGGTGTACCCTGTCTACTACGACAAGCGACTTAATGATATTTTTGTTGACTGCTACAGTCGAGCTCTTATGTCAACAACAACTATTACGATATATGACTTTAGACCTGAAATTTTCGCAGCTCTCTGACACATTGAGTAGGTGTACCCTGTCTACTACGACAAACGACTTAATGATATTTTTGTTGACTTCTACAGTCGTGCTCTTATGTCAACAACTATTACGATATATGACTTTGGACCTGCACTATTCGCAGCTCTCTGACACATTGAGTAGGTGTACCCTGTCTACTACGCCAAACGATTTAATGATATTTTTGTTGACTGCTACAGTCGAGCTCTTATGTCAACAACCATTATGCTATATGGCTTTAGGTCTGCACTTTTCACAGCTCTCTGACACATTGAGTAGGTGTACCCTGTCTACTACGACAAACGACTTAATGATATTTTTGTTGACTGCTACAGTCGTGCTCTTATGTCAACAACTATTACGATATATGACTTTAGACCTGCACTTTTCACAGCTCTCTGACACATTGAGTATGTGTACCCTGTCTACTACGACAAACGACTTAATGATATTTTTGTTGACTGCTACAGTCGAGCTCTTATGTCAACAACTATTACGATATATGACTTTAGACCTGCACTTTTCACAGCTCTCTGACACATTGAGTAGGTGTACCCTGTCTACTACGACAAACGACTTAATGATATTTTTGTTGAGTGCTACAGTCGAGCTCTTATGTCAACAACTATTACGATATATGACTTTAGACCTGCACTTTTCACAGCTCTCGGACACATTGAGTAGGTGTACCCTGTCTACTACGACAAGCGACTTAATGATATTTTTGTTGACTGCTACAGTCGAGCTCTTATGTCAACAACAACTATTACGATATATGACTTTAGACCTGAAATTTTCGCAGCTCTCTGACACATTGAGTAGGTGTACCCTGTCTACTACGACAAACGACTTAATGATATTTTTGTTGACTGCTACAGTCGTACTCTTATGTCAACAACTATTACGATATATGACTTTGGACCTGCACTATTCGCAGCTCTCTGACACATTGAGTAGGTGTACCCTGTCTACTACGACAAACGACTTAATGATATTTTTGTTGACTGCTTCAGTCGAGCTCTTATGTCAACAACTATTACGATATATGACTTTAGACCTGCACTTTTCGCAGCTCTCTGACACATTGAGTAGGTGTACCCTGTCTACTACGACAAACGACTTAATGATATTTTTGCTGACTGCTACAGTCGAGCTCTTATGTCAACAACTATTACGCTATATGGCTTTAGGTCTGCACTTTTCACAGCTCTCTGACACATTGAGTAGGTGTACCCTGTCTACTTCGACAAACAACTTAATGATATTTTTGTTGACTGCTACAGTCGAGCTCTTATGTCAACAACCATTACGATATATGACTTTAGACCTGCACTTTTCGCAGCTCTCTGACACATTGAGTAGGTGTACCCTGTCTCCTACGACAAACGACTTAATGATATTTTTGTTCACTGCTACAGTCGTGCTCTTATGTCAATAACTATTACGATATATGACTTTAGACCTGCACTTTTCGCAGCTCTCTGACACATTGAGTAGGTGTACCCTGTCTACTACGCCAAACGATTTAATGATATTTTTGTTGACTGCTACAGTCGAGCTCTTATGTGAACAACCATTACGCTATATGACTTTAGGTCTGCACTTTTCACAGCTCTCTGACACATTGAGTAGGTGTACCCTGTCTACTACGACAAACGACTTAATGATATTTTTGTTGACTGCTACAGTCGTGCTCTTATGTCAACAACTATTACGATATATGACTTTAGACCTGCACTTTTCACAGCTCTCTGACACATTGAGTATGTGTACCCTGTCTACTACGACAAACGACTTAATGATATTTTTGTTGACTGCTACAGTCGAGCTCTTATGTCAACAACAACCATTACGCTATATGGCTTTAGGTCTGCACTTTCCACAGCTCTCTGACACATTGAGTAGGTGTACCCTGTCTACTACGACAAACGACTTCATGATATTTTGGTTGATAGCTACAGTCGTGCTCTTATATCAACAACAACCATTACGCTATATGGCTTTAGGTCTGCACTTTTCACTGCTCTCTGACACATTGAGTAGGTGTACCCTGTCTACTACGACAAACGACTTAATGATATTTTTGTTGACTGCTACAGTCGAGCTCTTATGTCAACAACTATTACGATATATGACTTTAGACCTGCACTTTTCACACCTCTCTGACACATTGAGTAGGTGTACCCTGTCTACTACGCCAAACGACTTAATGATATTTTTGTTGACTGCTACAGTCGTGCTCTTATGTCAACAACTATTACGATATATGACTTTAGCCCTGAACTTTTCGCAGCTCTCTGACACATTGAGTAGGTGTGCCCTGTCTACTACGACAAACGACTTAATGATATTTTTGTTGAGTGCTACAGTCGAGCTCTTATGTCAACAACTATTACGATATATGACTTTAGACCTGCACTTTTCACAGCTCTCGGACACATTGAGTAGGTGTACCCTGTCTACTACGACAAGCGACTTAATGATATTTTTGTTGACTGCTACAGTCGAGCTCTTATGTCAACAACAGCTATTACGATATATGACTTTAGACCTGAAATTTTCGCAGCTCTCTGACACATTGAGTAGGTGTACCCTGTCTACTACGACAAACGACTTAATGATATTTTTGTTGACTGCTACAGTCGTGCTCTTATGTCAACAACTATTACGATATATGACTTTGGACCTGCACTATTCGCAGCTCTCTGACACATTGAGTAGGTGTACCCTGTCTACTACGACAAACGACTTAATGATATTTTTTTTGACTGCTTCAGTCGAGCTCTTATGTCAACAACTATTACGATATATGACTTTAGACCTGCACTTTTCGCAGCTCTCTGACACATTGAGTAGGTGTACCCTGTCTACTACGACAAACGACTTAATGATATTTTTGCTGACTGCTACAGTCGAGCTCTTATGTCAACAAATATTACGATATATGACTTTAGGTCTGCACTTTTCACAGCTCTCTGACACATTGAGTAGGTGTACCCTGTCTACTTCGACAAATGACTTAATGATATTTTTGTTGACTGCTACAGTCGAGCTCTTATGTCAACAACCATTACGATATATGACTTTAGACCTGCATTTTTCGCAGCTCTCTGACACATTGAGTAGGTGTACCCTGTCTACTACGACAAACGACTTAATGATATTTTTGTTGACTGCTACAGTCGTGCTCTTATGTCAACAACTATTACGATATATGATTTTAGACCTGCACTTTTCACAGCTCTCTGACACATTGAGTATGTGTACCCTGTCTACTACGACAAACGACTTAATGATATTTTTGTTGACTGCTACAGTCCAGCTCTTATGTCAACAACTATTACGATATATGACTTTAGACCTGCACTTTTCACAGCTCTCTGACACATTGAGTAGGTGTACCCTGTCTACTACGACAAACGACTTAATGATACTTTTGTTGAGTGCTACAGTCGAGCTCTTATGTCAACAACTATTACGATATATGACTTTAGACCTGCATTTTCACAGCTCTCGGACACATTGAGTAGGTGTACCCTGTCTACTACGACAAGCGACTTAATGATATTTTTGTTGACTGCTACAGTCGAGCTCTTATGTCAACAACAACTATTACGATAAATGACTTTAGACCTGAAATTTTCGCAGCTCTCTGACACATTGAGTAGGTGTACCCTGTCTACTACGACAAACGACTTAATGATATTTTTGTTGACTGCTACAGTCGTGCTCTTATGTCAACAACTATTACGATATATGACTTTGGACCTGCACTATTCGCAGCTCTCTGACACATTGAGTAGGTGTACCCTGTCTACTACGACAAACGACTTAATGATATTTTTGTTGTCTGCTTCAGTCGAGCTCTTATGTCAACAACTATTACGATATATGACTTTAGACCTGCACTTTTCGCAGCTCTCTGACACATTGAGTAGGTGTACCCTGTCTACTACGACAAACGACTTAATGATATTTTTGCTGACTGCTACAGTCGAGCTCTTATGTCAACAACTATTACGCTATATGGCTTTAGGTCTGCACTTTTCACAGCTCTCTGACACATTGAGTAGGTGTACCCTGTCTACTTCGACAAACGACTTAATGATATTTTTGTTGACTGCTACAGTCGAGCTCTTATGTCAACAACCATTACGATATATGACTTTAGACCTGCACTTTTCGCAGCTCTCTGACACATTGAGTAGGTGTACCCTGTCTCCTACGACAAACGACTTAATGATATTTTTGTTCACTGCTACAGTCGTGCTCTTATGTCAATAACTATTACGATATATGACTTTAGACCTGCACTTTTCGCAGCTCTCTGACACATTGAGTAGGTGTACCCTGTCTACTACGCCAAACGATTTAATGATATTTTTGTTGACTGCTGCAGTCGAGCTCTTATGTCAACAACCATTACGCTATATGGCTTTAGGTCTGCACTTTTCACAGCTCTCTGACACATTGAGTAGGTGTACCCTGTCTACTACGACAAACGACTTAATGATATTTTTGTTGACTGCTACAGTCGTGCTCTTATGTCAACAACTATTACGATATATGACTTTAGACCTGCACTTTTCACAGCTCTCTGACACATTGAGTATGTGTACCCTGTCTACTACGACAAACGACTTAATGATATTTTTGTTGACTGCTACAGTCGAGCTCTTATGTCAACAACAACCATTACGCTATATGGCTTTAGGTCTGCACTTTCCACAGCTCTCTGACACATTGAGTAGGTGTACCCTGTCTACTACGACAAACGACTTCATGATATTTTGGTTGATAGCTACAGTCGTGCTCTTATGTCAACAACAACCATTACGCTATATGGCTTTAGGTCTGCACTTTTCACTGCTCTCTGACACATTGAGTAGGTGTACCCTGTCTACTACGACAAACGACTTAATGATATTTTTGGTGACTGCTACAGTCGAGCTCTTATGTCAACAACTATTACGAAATATGACTTTAGACCTGCACTTTTCACAGCCCTCTGACACATTGAGTAGGTGTACCCTGTCTACCACGCCAAACGACTTAATGATATTTTTGTTGACTGCTACAGTCGTGCTCTTATGTCAACAGCTATTACGATATATGACTTTAGCCCTAAATTTTTCGCAGCTCTCTGACACATTGAGTAGGTGTGCCCTGTCTACTACGACAAACGACTTAATGATATTTTTGTTGAGTGCTACAGTCGAGCTCTTATGTCAACAACTATTACGATATATGACTTTAGACCTGCACTTTTCACAGCTCTCGGACACATTGAGTAGGTGTACCCTGTCTACTACGACAAGCGACTTAATGATATTTTTGTTGACTGCTACAGTCGAGCTCTTATGTCAACAACAACTATTACGATATATGACTTTAGACCTGAAATTTTCGCAGCTCTCTGACACATTGAGTAGGTGTACCCTGTCTACTACGACAAACGACTTAATGATATTTTTGTTGACTGGTACAGTCGTGCTCTTATGTCAACAACTATTACGATATATGACTTTGGACCTGCACTATTCGCAGCTCTCTGACACATTGAGTAGGTGTACCCTGTCTACTACGACAAACGACTTAATGATATTTTTGTTGACTGCTTCAGTCGAGCTCTTATGTCAACAACTATTACGATATATGACTTTAGACCTGCACTTTTCGCAGCTCTCTGACACATTGAGTAGGTGTACCCTGTCTACTACGACAAACGACTTAATGATATTTTTGCTGACTGCTACAGTCGAGCTCTTATGTCAACAACTATTACGCTATATGGCTTTAGGTCTGCACTTTTCACAGCTCTCTGACACATTGAGTAGGTGTACCCTGTCTACTTCGACAAACGACTCAATGATATTTTTGTTGACTGCTACAGTCGAGCTCTTATGTCAACAACCATTACGATATATGACTTTAGACCTGCACTTTTCGCAGCTCTCTGACACATTGAGTAGGTGTACCCTGTCTCCTACGACAAACGACTTAATGATATTTTTGTTCACTGCTACAGTCGTGCTCTTATGTCAATAACTATTACGATATATGACTTTAGACCTGCACTTTTCGCAGCTCTCTGACACATTGAGTAGGTGTACCCTGTCTACTACGCCAAACGATTTAATGATATTTTTGTTGACTGCTACAGTCGAGCTCTTATGTCAACAACCATTACGCTATATGGCTTTAGGTCTGCACTTTTCACAGCTCTCTGACACATTGAGTAGGTGTACCCTGTCTACTACGACAAACGACTTAATGATATTTTTGTTGACTGCTACAGTCGTGCTCTTATGTCAACAACTATTACGATATATGACTTTAGACCTGCACTTTTCACAGCTCTCTGACACATTGAGTATGTGTACCCTGTCTACTACGACAAACGACTTAATGATATTTTTGTTGACTGCTACAGTCGAGCTCTTATGTCAACAACTATTACGATATATGACTTTAGACCTGCACTTTTCCCAGCTCTCTGACACATTGAGTAGGTGTACCCTGTCTACTACGACAAACGACTTAATGATATTTTTGTTGACTGCTACAGTCGTGCTCTTATGTGAACAACTATTACGATATATGACTTAGACCTGCACTTTTCACAGCTCTCTGACACATTGAGTAGGTGTACCCTGTCTACTACGACAAACGACTTAATGATATTTTTGTTGACTGCTACAGTCGAGCTCTTATGTCAACAACAACTATTACGATATATGACTTTAGACCTGCACTTTTCACAGCTCTCTGACACATTGAGTAGGTGTTCCCTGTCTACTACGCCAAACGATTTAATGATATTTTTGTTGACTGCTACAGTCGAGCTCTTATGTCAACAACTATTACGATATATGACTTTAGACCTGCACTTTTCACAGCTCTCTGACACATTGAGTAGGTGTACCCTGTCTACTACGACAAACGACTTAATGATATTTTTGTTGACTGCTACAGTCGAGCTCTTATGTCAACAACCATTACGATATATGACTTTAGACCTGCACTTTTCACAGCTTTCTGACACATTGAGTAGGTGTACCCTGTCTACTACGACAAACGACTTAATGATATTTTTGTTGACTGCTACAGTCGAGCTCTTATGTCAACAATTACGATATATGACTTTAGACCTGCACTTTTCGCAGCTCTCTGACACATTGAGTAGGTGTACCCTGTCTACTACGACAAACGACTTAATGATATTTTATTGACTGCTACAGTCGTGCTCTTATGTCAACAACTATTACGATATATGACTTTAGACCTGCACTTTTCACAGCTCTCTGGCACATTGAGTAGGTGTACGCTGTCTACTACGCCAAACGATTTCATGATGTTTTTGTTGGCCGCTACAGTCGAGCTCTTATGTCAACAACTATTACGATATATGACTTGAGACCTGCACTTTTCACAGCTCTCTGACACATTGAGTAGGTGTACCCTGTCTACTACGACAAACGACTTAATGATATTTTTGTTGACTGCTACAGTCGTGCTCTTATGTCAACAACTATTACGATATATGACTTTAGACCTGCACTTTTCGCAGCTCTCTGACACATTGAGTAGGTGTACCCTGTCTACTACGACAAACGACTTAATGATATTTTTGTTGACTGCTACAGTCGTGCTCTTATGTCAACAACTATTACGATATATGACTTTAGACCTGCACTTTTCACAGCTCTCTGACACATTGAGTAGGTGTACCCTGTCTACTACGACAAACGACTTAATGATATTTTTGTTGACTGCTACAGTCGAGCTCTTATGTCAACAACTATTACGATATATGACTTTAGACCTGCACTTTTCACAGCTCTCTGACACATTGAGTAGGTGTACCCTGTCTACTACGACAAACGACTTAATGATATTTTTGTTGACTGCTACAGTCGTGCTCTTATGTCAACAACAACTATTACGATATATGACTTTAGACCTGAAATTTTCGCAGCTCTCTGACACATTGAGTAGGTGTACCCTGTCTACTACGACAAACGACTTAATGATATTTTTGTTGACTGCTACAGTCGTGCTCTTATGTCAACAACTATTACGATATATGACTTTGGACCTGAAATTTTCGCAGCTCTCTGACACATTGAGTAGGTGTACCCTGTCTACTACGACAAACGACTTAATGATATTTTTGTTGACTGCTTCAGTCGAGCTCTTATGTCAACAACTATTACGATATATGACTTTAGACCTTCACTTTTCGCAGCTCTCTGACACATTGAGTAGGTGTGCCCTGTCTACTACGACAAACGAATTAATGATATTTTTGTTGACTGCTACAGTCGAGCTCTTATGTCAACAACTATTACGCTATATGGCTTTAGGTCTGCACTTTTCACAGCTCTCTGACACATTGAGTAGGTGTACCCTGTCTACTTCGACAAACGATTTAATGATACTTTTGTTGACTGCTACAGTCGAGCTCTTATGTCAACAACCATTACGATATATGACTTTAGACCTGCACTTTTCGCAGCTCTCTGACACATTGAGTAGGTGTACCCTGTCTACTACGACAAACGACTTAATGATATTTTTGTTCACTGCTACAGTCGTGCTCTTATGTCAATAACTATTACGATATATGACTTTAGACCTGCACTTTTCGCAGCTCTCTGACACATTGAGTAGGTGTCCCCGGTCTACTACGACAAACGACTTAATGATATTTTTGTTGACTGCTACAGTCGTGCTCTTATGTCAACAACCATTACGCTATATGACTTTAGACCTGCACTTTTCGCAGCTCTCTGACACATTGAGTAGGTGTACCCTGTCTACTACGCCAAACGATTTAATGATATTTTTGTTGACTGCTACAGTCGAGCTCTTATGTCAACAACCATTATGCTATATGGCTTTAGGTCTGCACTTTTCACAGCTCTCTGACACATTGAGTAGGTGTACCCTGTCTACTACGACAAACGACTTAATGATATTTTTGTTGACTGCTACAGTCGTGCTCTTATGTCAACAACTATTACGATATATGACTTTAGACCTGCACTTTTCACAGCTCTCTGACACATTGAGTATGTGTACCCTGTCTACTACGACAAACGACTTAATGATATTTTTGTTGACTGCTACAGTCGAGCTCTTATGTCAACAACTATTACGATATATGACTTTAGACCTGCACTTTTCACAGCTCTCTGACACATTGAGTAGGTGTACCCTGTCTACTACGACAAACGACTTAATGATATTTTTGTTGAGTGCTACAGTCGAGCTCTTATGTCAACAACTATTACGATATATGACTTTAGACCTGCACTTTTCACAGCTCTCGGACACATTGAGTAGGTGTACCCTGTCTACTACGACAAGCGACTTAATGATATTTTTGTTGACTGCTACAGTCGAGCTCTTATGTCAACAACAACTATTACGATATATGACTTTAGACCTGAAATTTTCGCAGCTCTCTGACACATTGAGTAGGTGTACCCTGTCTACTACGACAAACGACTTAATGATATTTTTGTTGACTGCTACAGTCGTACTCTTATGTCAACAACTATTACGATATATGACTTTGGACCTGCACTATTCGCAGCTCTCTGACACATTGAGTAGGTGTACCCTGTCTACTACGACAAACGACTTAATGATATTTTTGTTGACTGCTTCAGTCGAGCTCTTATGTCAACAACTATTACGATATATGACTTTAGACCTGCACTTTTCGCAGCTCTCTGACACATTGAGTAGGTGTACCCTGTCTACTACGACAAACGACTTAATGATATTTTTGTTGACTGCTACAGTCGAGCTCTTATGTCAACAACTATTACGCTATATGGCTTTAGGTCTGCACTTTTCACAGCTCTCTGACACATTGAGTAGGTGTACCCTGTCTACTTCGACAAACAACTTAATGATATTTTTGTTGACTGCTACAGTCGAGCTCTTATGTCAACAACCATTACGATATATGACTTTAGACCTGCACTTTTCGCAGCTCTCTGACACATTGAGTAGGTGTACCCTGTCTCCTACGACAAACGACTTAATGATATTTTTGTTCACTGCTACAGTCGTGCTCTTATGTCAATAACTATTACGATATATGACTTTAGACCTGCACTTTTCGCAGCTCTCTGACACATTGAGTAGGTGTACCCTGTCTACTACGCCAAACGATTTAATGATATTTTTGTTGACTGCTACAGTCGAGCTCTTATGTGAACAACCATTACGCTATATGACTTTAGGTCTGCACTTTTCACAGCTCTCTCACACATTGAGTAGGTGTACCCTGTCTACTACGACAAACGACTTAATGATATTTTTGTTGACTGCTACAGTCGTGCTCTTATGTCAACAACTATTACGATATATGACTTTAGACCTGCACTTTTCACAGCTCTCTGACACATTGAGTATGTGTACCCTGTCTACTACGACAAACGACTTAATGATATTTTTGTTGACTGCTACAGTCGAGCTCTTATGTCAACAACAACCATTACGCTATATGGCTTTAGGTCTGCACTTTCCACAGCTCTCTGACACATTGAGTAGGTGTACCCTGTCTACTACGACAAACGACTTCATGATATTTTGGTTGATAGCTACAGTCGTGCTCTTATGTCAACAACAACCATTACGCTATATGGCTTTAGGTCTGCACTTTTCACTGCTCTCTGACACATTGAGTAGGTGTACCCTGTCTACTACGACAAACGACTTAATGATATTTTTGTTGACTGCTACAGTCGAGCTCTTATGTCAACAACTATTACGATATATGACTTTAGACCTGCACTTTTCACACCTCTCTGACACATTGAGTAGGTGTACCCTGTCTACTACGCCAAACGACTTAATGATATTTTTGTTGACTGCTACAGTCGTGCTCTTATGTCAACAACTATTACGATATATGACTTTAGCCCTGAACTTTTCGCAGCTCTCTGACACATTGAGTAGGTGTGCCCTGTCTACTACGACAAACGACTTAATGATATTTTTGTTGAGTGCTACAGTCGAGCTCTTATGTCAACAACTATTACGATATATGACTTTAGACCTGCACTTTTCACAGCTCTCGGACACATTGAGTAGGTGTACCCTGTCTACTACGACAAGCGACTTAATGATATTTTTGTTGACTGCTACAGTCGAGCTCTTATGTCAACAACAGCTATTACGATATATGACTTTAGACCTGAAATTTTCGCAGCTCTCTGACACATTGAGTAGGTGTACCCTGTCTACTACGACAAACGACTTAATGATATTTTTGTTGACTGCTACAGTCGTGCTCTTATGTCAACAACTATTACGATATATGACTTTGGACCTGCACTATTCGCAGCTCTCTGACACATTGAGTAGGTGTACCCTGTCTACTACGACAAACGACTTAATGATATTTTTTTTGACTGCTTCAGTCGAGCTCTTATGTCAACAACTATTACGATATATGACTTTAGACCTGCACTTTTCGCAGCTCTCTGACACATTGAGTAGGTGTACCCTGTCTACTACGACAAACGACTTAATGATATTTTTGCTGACTGCTACAGTCGAGCTCTTATGTCAACAAATATTACGATATATGACTTTAGGTCTGCACTTTTCACAGCTCTCTGACACATTGAGTAGGTGTACCCTGTCTACTTCGACAAATGACTTAATGATATTTTTGTTGACTGCTACAGTCGAGCTCTTATGTCAACAACCATTACGATATATGACTTTAGACCTGCATTTTTCGCAGCTCTCTGACACATTGAGTAGGTGTACCCTGTCTACTACGACAAACGACTTAATGATATTTTTGTTGACTGCTACAGTCGTGCTCTTATGTCAACAACTATTACGATATATGATTTTAGACCTGCACTTTTCACAGCTCTCTGACACATTGAGTATGTGTACCCTGTCTACTACGACAAACGACTTAATGATATTTTTGTTGACTGCTACAGTCCAGCTCTTATGTCAACAACTATTACGATATATGACTTTAGACCTGCACTTTTCACAGCTCTCTGACACATTGAGTAGGTGTACCCTGTCTACTACGACAAACGACTTAATGATACTTTTGTTGAGTGCTACAGTCGAGCTCTTATGTCAACAACTATTACGATATATGACTTTAGACCTGCATTTTCACAGCTCTCGGACACATTGAGTAGGTGTACCCTGTCTACTACGACAAGCGACTTAATGATATTTTTGTTGACTGCTACAGTCGAGCTCTTATGTCAACAACAACTATTACGATAAATGACTTTAGACCTGAAATTTTCGCAGCTCTCTGACACATTGAGTAGGTGTACCCTGTCTACTACGACAAACGACTTAATGATATTTTTGTTGACTGCTACAGTCGTGCTCTTATGTCAACAACTATTACGATATATGACTTTGGACCTGCACTATTCGCAGCTCTCTGACACATTGAGTAGGTGTACCCTGTCTACTACGACAAACGACTTAATGATATTTTTGTTGTCTGCTTCAGTCGAGCTCTTATGTCAACAACTATTACGATATATGACTTTAGACCTGCACTTTTCGCAGCTCTCTGACACATTGAGTAGGTGTACCCTGTCTACTACGACAAACGACTTAATGATATTTTTGCTGACTGCTACAGTCGAGCTCTTATGTCAACAACTATTACGCTATATGGCTTTAGGTCTGCACTTTTCACAGCTCTCTGACACATTGAGTAGGTGTACCCTGTCTACTTCGACAAACGACTTAATTATATTTTTGTTGACTGCTACAGTCGAGCTCTTATGTCAACAACCATTACGATATATGACTTTAGACCTGCACTTTTCGCAGCTCTCTGACACATTGAGTAGGTGTACCCTGTCTCCTACGACAAACGACTTAATGATATTTTTGTTCACTGCTACAGTCGTGCTCTTATGTCAATAACTATTACGATATATGACTTTAGACCTGCACTTTTCGCAGCTCTCTGACACATTGAGTAGGTGTACCCTGTCTACTACGCCAAACGATTTAATGATATTTTTGTTGACTGCTGCAGTCGAGCTCTTATGTCAACAACCATTACGCTATATGGCTTTAGGTCTGCACTTTTCACAGCTCTCTGACACATTGAGTAGGTGTACCCTGTCTACTACGACAAACGACTTAATGATATTTTTGTTGACTGCTACAGTCGTGCTCTTATGTCAACAACTATTACGATATATGACTTTAGACCTGCACTTTTCACAGCTCTCTGACACATTGAGTATGTGTACCCTGTCTACTACGACAAACGACTTAATGATATTTTTGTTGACTGCTACAGTCGAGCTCTTATGTCAACAACAACCATTACGCTATATGGCTTTAGGTCTGCACTTTCCACAGCTCTCTGACACATTGAGTAGGTGTACCCTGTCTACTACGACAAACGACTTCATGATATTTTGGTTGATAGCTACAGTCGTGCTCTTATGTCAACAACAACCATTACGCTATATGGCTTTAGGTCTGCACTTTTCACTGCTCTCTGACACATTGAGTAGGTGTACCCTGTCTACTACGACAAACGACTTAATGATATTTTTGGTGACTGCTACAGTCGAGCTCTTATGTCAACAACTATTACGAAATATGACTTTAGACCTGCACTTTTCACAGCCCTCTGACACATTGAGTAGGTGTACCCTGTCTACCACGCCAAACGACTTAATGATATTTTTGTTGACTGCTACAGTCGTGCTCTTATGTCAACAGCTATTACGATATATGACTTTAGCCCTAAACTTTTCGCAGCTCTCTGACACATTGAGTAGGTGTGCCCTGTCTACTACGACAAACGACTTAATGATATTTTTGTTGAGTGCTACAGTCGAGCTCTTATGTCAACAACTATTACGATATATGACTTTAGACCTGCACTTTTCACAGCTCTCGGACACATTGAGTAGGTGTACCCTGTCTACTACGACAAGCGACTTAATGATATTTTTGTTGACTGCTACAGTCGAGCTCTTATGTCAACAACAACTATTACGATATATGACTTTAGACCTGAAATTTTCGCAGCTCTCTGACACATTGAGTAGGTGTACCCTGTCTACTACGACAAACGACTTAATGATATTTTTGTTGACTGGTACAGTCGTGCTCTTATGTCAACAACTATTACGATATATGACTTTGGACCTGCACTATTCGCAGCTCTCTGACACATTGAGTAGGTGTACCCTGTCTACTACGACAAACGACTTAATGATATTTTTGTTGACTGCTTCAGTCGAGCTCTTATGTCAACAACTATTACGATATATGACTTTAGACCTGCACTTTTCGCAGCTCTCTGACACATTGAGTAGGTGTACCCTGTCTACTACGACAAACGACTTAATGATATTTTTGCTGACTGCTACAGTCGAGCTCTTATGTCAACAACTATTACGCTATATGGCTTTAGGTCTGCACTTTTCACAGCTCTCTGACACATTGAGTAGGTGTACCCTGTCTACTTCGACAAACGACTCAATGATATTTTTGTTGACTGCTACAGTCGAGCTCTTATGTCAACAACCATTACGATATATGACTTTAGACCTGCACTTTTCGCAGCTCTCTGACACATTGAGTAGGTGTACCCTGTCTCCTACGACAAACGACTTAATGATACTTTTGTTCACTGCTACAGTCCTGCTCTTATGTCAATAACTATTACGATATATGACTTTAGACCTGCACTTTTCGCAGCTCTCTGACACATTGAGTAGGTGTACCCTGTCTACTACGACAAACGACTTAATGATATTTTTGTTGACTGCTACAGTCGAGCTCTTATGTCAACAATTACGATATATGACTTTAGACCTGCACTTTTCGCAGCTCTCTGACACATTGACTAGGTGTACCCTGTCTACTACGACAAACGACTTAATGATATTTTATTGACTGCTACAGTCGTGCTCTTATGTCAACAACTATTACGATATATGACTTTAGACCTGCGTTTTTCACAGCTCTCTGGCACATTGAGTAGGTGTACGCTGTCTACTACGCCAAACGATTTAATGATGTTTTTGTTGGCCGCTACAGTCGAGCTCTTATGTCAACAACTATTACGATATATGACTTGAGACCTGCACTTTTCACAGCTCTCTGACACATTGAGTAGGTGTACCCTGTCTACTACGACAAACGACTTAATGATATTTTTGTTGACTGGTACAGTCGTGCTCTTATGTCAACAACTATTACGATATATGACTTTGGACCTGCACTATTCGCAGCTCTCTGACACATTGAGTAGGTGTACCCTGTCTACTACGACAAACGACTTAATGATATTTTTGTTGACTGCTTCAGTCGAGCTCTTATGTCAACAACTATTACGATATATGACTTTAGACCTGCACTTTTCGCAGCTCTCTGACACATTGAGTAGGTGTACCCTGTCTACTACGACAAACGACTTAATGATATTTTTGCTGACTGCTACAGTCGAGCTCTTAGGTCAACAACTATTACGCTATATGGCTTTAGGTCTGCACTTTTCACAGCTCTCTGACACATTGAGTAGGTGTACCCTGTCTACTTCGACAAACGACTTAATGATATTTTTGTTGACTGCTACAGTCGAGCTCTTATGTCAACAACCATTACGATATATGACTTTAGACCTGCACTTTTCGCAGCTCTCTGACACATTGAGTAGGTGTACCCTGTCTCCTACGACAAACGACTTAATGATATTTTTGTTCACTGCTACAGTCGTGCTCTTATGTCAATAACTATTACGATATATGACTTTAGACCTGCACTTTTCGCAGCTCTCTGACACATTGAGTAGGTGTACCCTGTCTACTACGCCAAACGATTTAATGATATTTTTGTTGACTGCTACAGTCGAGCTCTTATGTCAACAACCATTACGCTATATGGCTTTAGGTCTGCACTTTTCACAGCTCTCTGACACATTGAGTAGGTGTACCCTGTCTACTACGACAAACGACTTAATGATATTTTTGTTGACTGCTACAGTCGTGCTCTTATGTCAACAACTATTACGATATATGACTTTAGACCTGCACTTTTCACAGCTCTCTGACACATTGAGTATGTGTACCCTGTCTACTACGACAAACGACTTAATGATATTTTTGTTGACTGCTACAGTCGAGCTCTTATGTCAACAACTATTACGATATATGACTTTAGACCTGCACTTTTCCCAGCTCTCTGACACATTGAGTAGGTGTACCCTGTCTACTACGACAAACGACTTAATGATATTTTTGTTGACTGCTACAGTCGTGCTCTTATGTGAACAACTATTACGATATATGACTTAGACCTGCACTTTTCACAGCTCTCTGACACATTGAGTAGGTGTACCCTGTCTACTACGACAAACGACTTAATGATATTTTTGTTGACTGCTACAGTCGAGCTCTTATGTCAACAACAACTATTACGATATATGACTTTAGACCTGCACTTTTCACAGCTCTCTGACACATTGAGTAGGTGTTCCCTGTCTACTACGCCAAACGATTTAATGATATTTTTGTTGACTGCTACAGTCGAGCTCTTATGTCAACAACTATTACGATATATGACTTTAGACCTGCACTTTTCACAGCTCTCTGACACATTGAGTAGGTGTACCCTGTCTACTACGACAAACGACTTAATGATATTTTTGTTGACTGCTACAGTCGAGCTCTTATGTCAACAACCATTACGATATATGACTTTAGACCTGCACTTTTCACAGCTTTCTGACACATTGAGTAGGTGTACCCTGTCTACTACGACAAACGACTTAATGATATTTTTGTTGACTGCTACAGTCGAGCTCTTATGTCAACAATTACGATATATGACTTTAGACCTGCACTTTTCGCAGCTCTCTGACACATTGAGTAGGTGTACCCTGTCTACTACGACAAACGACTTAATGATATTTTATTGACTGCTACAGTCGTGCTCTTATGTCAACAACTATTACGATATATGACTTTAGACCTGCACTTTTCACAGCTCTCTGGCACATTGAGTAGGTGTACGCTGTCTACTACGCCAAACGATTTCATGATGTTTTTGTTGGCCGCTACAGTCGAGCTCTTATGTCAACAACTATTACGATATATGACTTGAGACCTGCACTTTTCACAGCTCTCTGACACATTGAGTAGGTGTACCCTGTCTACTACGACAAACGACTTAATGATATTTTTGTTGACTGCTACAGTCGTGCTCTTATGTCAACAACTATTACGATATATGACTTTAGACCTGCACTTTTCGCAGCTCTCTGACACATTGAGTAGGTGTACCCTGTCTACTACGACAAACGACTTAATGATATTTTTGTTGACTGCTACAGTCGTGCTCTTATGTCAACAACTATTACGATATATGACTTTAGACCTGCACTTTTCACAGCTCTCTGACACATTGAGTAGGTGTACCCTGTCTACTACGACAAACGACTTAATGATATTTTTGTTGACTGCTACAGTCGAGCTCTTATGTCAACAACAACTATTACGATATATGACTTTAGACCTGAAATTTTCGCAGCTCTCTGACACATTGAGTAGGTGTACCCTGTCTACTACGACAAACGACTTAATGATATTTTTGTTGACTGCTACAGTCGTGCTCTTATGTCAACAACTATTACGATATATGACTTTGGACCTGAAATTTTCGCAGCCTTCTGACACATTGAGTAGGTGTACCCTGTCTACTACGACAAACGACTTAATGATATTTTTGTTGACTGCTTCAGTCGAGCTCTTATGTCAACAACTATTACGATATATGACTTTAGACCTTCACTTTTCGCAGCTCTCTGACACATTGAGTAGGTGTGCCCTGTCTACTACGACAAACGAATTAATGATATTTTTGTTGACTGCTACAGTCGAGCTCTTATGTCAACAACTATTACGCTATATGGCTTTAGGTCTGCACTTTTCACAGCTCTCTGACACATTGAGTAGGTGTACCCTGTCTACTTCGACAAACGATTTAATGATACTTTTGTTGACTGCTACAGTCGAGCTCTTATGTCAACAACCATTACGATATATGACTTTAGACCTTCACTTTTCGCAGCTCTCTGACACATTGAGTAGGTGTACCCTGTCTACTACGACAAACGACTTAATGATATTTTTGTTCACTGCTACAGTCGTGCTCTTATGTCAATAACTATTACGATATATGACTTTAGACCTGCACTTTTCGCAGCTCTCTGACACATTGAGTAGGTGTCCCCGGTCTACTACGACAAACGACTTAATGATATTTTTGTTGACTGCTACAGTCGTGCTCTTATGTCAACAACCATTACGCTATATGACTTTAGACCTGCACTTTTCGCAGCTCTCTGGCACATTGAGTAGGTGTACCCTGTCTACTACGACAAACGACTTAATGATATTTTTGTTGACTGCTACAGTCGAGCTCTTATGTCAACAACTATTACGATATATGACTTTAGACCTGCACTTTTCGCAGCTCTCTGACACATTGAGTAGGTGTACCCTGTCTACTACGCCAAACGACTTAATGATATTTTTGTTGACTGCTACAGTCGAGCTCTTATGTCAACAACTATTACGATATATGACTTTAGACCTGAACTTTTCACAGCTCTCTGACACATTGAGTAGGTGTACCCTGTCTACTACGACAAACGACTTCATGATATTTTTGTTGACTGCTACAGTCGAGCTCTTATGTCAACAACTATTACGATATATGACTTTAGCCCTGAACTTTTCGCAGCTCTCTGACACATTGAGTAGGTGTACCCTGTCTACTACGACAAACGACTTAATGATATTTTTGTTGACTGCTACAGTCGAGGTCTTATGTCAACAACTATTACGATATATGACTTTAGACCTGCACTTTTCACAGCTCTCGGACACATTGAGTAGGTGTACCCTGTCTACTACGACAAGCGACTTAATGATATTTTTGTTGACTGCTACAGTCGAGCTCTTATGTCAACAACAACTATTACGATATATGACTTTAGACCTGAAATTTTCGCAGCTCTCTGACACATTGAGTAGGTGTACCCTGTCTACTACGACAAACGACTTAATGATATTTTTGTTGACTGCTACAGTCGTGCTCTTATGTCAACAACTATTACGATATATGACTTTGGACCTGCACTTTTCGCAGCTCTCTGACACATTGAGTAGGTGTACCCTGTCTACTACGACAAACGACTTAATGATATTTTTGTTGACTGCTTCAGTCGAGCTCTTATGTCAACAACTATTACGATATATGACTTTAGACCTGCACTTTTCGCAGCTCTCTGACACATTGAGTAGGTGTACCCTGTCTACTACGACAAACGACTTAATGATATTTTTGCTGACTGCTACAGTCGAGCTCTTATGTCAACAACTATTACGCTATATGGCTTTAGGTCTGCACTTTTCACAGCTCTCTGACACATTGAGTAGGTGTACCCTGTCTACTTCGACAAACGACTTAATGATATTTTTGTTGACTGCTACAGTCGAGCTCTTATGTCAACAACCATTACGATATATGACTTTAGACCTGCACTTTTCGCAGCTCTCTGGCACATTGAGTAGGTGTACCCTGTCTACTACGACAAACGACTTAATGATATTTTTGTTGACTGGTACAGTCGTGCTCTTATGTCAACAACTATTACGATATATGACTTTAGACCTGCACTTTTCACAGCTCTCTGACACATTGAGTAGGTGTACCCTGTCTACTACGACAAACGACTTAATGATATTTTGGTTGATAGCTACAGTCGTGCTCTTATGTCAACAACTATTACGATATATGACTTTAGACCTGCACTTTTCGCAGCTCTCTGACACATTGAGTAGGTGTACCCTGTCTACTACGCCAAACGACTTAATGATATTTTTGTTGACTGCTACAGTCGAGCTCTTATGTCAACAACTATTACGATATATGACTTAGACCTGCACTTTTCACAGCTCTCTGACACATTGAGTAGGTGTACCCTGTCTACTACGACAAACGACTTAATGATATTTTTGTTGACTGCTACAGTCGAGCTCTTATGTCAACAACAATTACGATATATGACTTTAGACCTGCACTTTTCACAGCTCTCGGACACATTGAGTAGGTGTACCCTGTCTACTACGACAAACGACTTAATGATATTTTTGTTGACTGCTACAGTCGAGCTCTTATGTCAACAACAACTATTACGACATATGACTTTAGACCTGAAATTTTCGCAGCTCTCTGACACATTGAGTAGGTGTACCCTTGTCTACTACGACAAACGACTTAATGATATTTTTGTTGACTGCTACAGTCGTGCTCTTATGTCAACAACTATTACGATATATGACTTTGGACCTGCACTTTTCGCAGCTCTCTGACACATTGAGTAGGTGTACCCTGTCTACTACGACAAACGACTTAATGATATTTTTGTTGACTGCTTCAGTCGAGCTCTTATGTCAACAACTATTACGATATATGACTTTAGACCTGCACTTTTCGCAGCTCTCTGACACATTGAGTAGGTGTACCCTGTCTACTACGACAAACGACTTAATGATATTTTTGCTGACTGCTACAGTCGAGCTCTTATGTCAACAACTATTACGCTATATGGCTTTAGGTCTGCACTTTTCACAGCTCTCTGACACATTGAGTAGGTGTACCCTGTCTACTTCGACAAACGACTTAATGATATTTTTGTTGACTGCTACAGTCGAGCTCTTATGTCAACAACCATTACGATATATGACTTTAGACCTGCACTTTTCGCAGGTCTCTGACACATTGAGTAGGTGTGCCCTGTCTACTACGACAAACGACTTAATGATATTTTTGTTCACTGCAACAGTCTTGCTCTTATGTCAATAAATATTACGATATATGAATTTAGACCTGCACTTTTCGCAGCTCTCTGACACATTGAGTAGGTGTACCCTGTCTACTACGACACACGACTTAATGATATTTTTGTTGACTGCTACAGTCGTGCTCTTATGTCAACAACCATTACGCTATATGACTTTAGACCTGCACTTTTCCCAGCTCTCTGACACATTGAGTAGGTGTACCCTGTCTACTACGACAAACGACTTAATGATATTTTTGTTGACTGCTACAGTCGAGCTCTTATGTCAACAACTATTACGATATATGACTTTAGACCTGCACTTTTCGCAGCTCTCTGACACATTGAGTAGGTTTACCCTGTCTACTACGACAAACGACTTAATGATATTTTGGTTGATAGCTACAGTCGTGCTCTTATGTCAACAACTATTACGATATATGACTTTAGACCTGCACTTTTCGCAGCTCTCTGACACATTGAGTAGGTGTACCCTGTGTACTACGCCAAACGACTTAATGATATTTTTGTTGACTGCTACAGTCGAGCTCTTATGTCAACAACCATTACGCTATATGGCTTTAGGTCTGCACTTTTCACAGCTCTCTGACACATTGAGTAGGTGTACCCTGTCTACTACGACAAACGACTTAATGATATTTTTGTTGACTGCTACAGTCGAGCTCTTATGTCAAACTATATTACGATATATGGCTTTAGACCTGCACTTTTCAGAGCTCTCTGACACATTGAGTAGGTGTGCCCTGTCTACTACGACAAACGACTTAATGATATTTTTGTTGACTGCTACAGTCGAGCTCTTATGTCAACAACTATTACGATATATGACTTTAGACCTGCACTTTTCACAGCTCTCTGACACATTGAGTAGGTGTACCCTGTCTACTACGACAAACGACTTAATTATATTTTTGTTGACTGCTACAGTTGTGCTCTTATGTCAACAACTATTACGATATATGACTTAGACCTGCACTTTTCACAGCTCTCTGACACATTGAGTAGGTGTACCCTGTCTACTACGACAAACGACTTAATGATATTTTTGTTGACTGCTACAGTCGAGCTCTTATGTCAACAACTATTACGATATATGACTTAGACCTGCACTTTTCACAGCTCTCTGACACATTGAGTAGGTGTACCCTGTCTACTACGCCAAAAGATTTAATGATATTTTTGTTGACTGCTACAGTCGAGCCCTTATGTCAACAACTATTACGATATATGACTTTAGACCTGCACTTTTCGCAGCTCTCTGACACATTGAGTAGGTGTACCCTGTCTACTACGCCAAACGATTTAATGATATTTTTGTTGACTGCTGCAGTCGAGTTCTTATGTCAACAACCATTACGCTATATGGCTTTAGGTCTGCACTTTTCGCAGCTCTCTGACACATTGAGTAGGTGTACCCTGTCTACTAGGTGTACCCTGTGTACTTCGACAAACGACTTAATGATATTTTTGTTGACTGCTACAGTCGTGCTCTTATGTCAAAAACAACCATTACGCTATATGGCTTTAGGTCTGCACTTTTCACAGCTCTCTGACACATTGAGTAGGTGTACCCTGTCTACTACGACAAACGACTTAATGATATTTTTGTTGACTGCTACAGTCGAGCTCTTATGTCAACAACTATTTCGATATATGACTTAGACCTGCACTTTTCGCAGCTCTCTGACACATTGAGTAGGTGTACCCTGTCTACTACGACAAACGACTTAATGATATTTTTGTTGACTGCTACAGTCGAGCTCTTATGTCAACAACTATTACGATATATGACTTAGACCTGCACTTTTCACAGCTCTCTGACACATTGAGTAGGTGTACCCTGTCTACTACGACAAACGACTTAATGATATTTTTGTTGACTGCTACAGTCGAGCTCTTATGTCAACAACAACTATTACGATATATGACTTTAGACCTGCACTTTTCATAGCTCTCTGACACATTGAGTAGGTGTTCCCTGTCTACTACGCCAAACGATTTAATGATATTTTTGTTGACTGCTACAGTCGAGCTCTTATGTCAACAACTATTACGATATATGACTTTAGACCTGCACTTTTCACAGCTCTCTGACACATTGAGTAGGTGTACCCTGTCTACTACGACAAACGACTTAATGATATTTTTGTTGACTGCTACAGTCGAGCTCTTATGTCAACAACTATTACGATATATGACTTTAGACCTGCACTTTTCGCAGCTCTCTGACACATTGAGTAGGTGTACCCTGTCTACTACGACAAACGACTTAATGATATTTTATTGACTGCTACAGTCGTGCTCTTATGTCAACAACTATTACGATATATGACTTTAGACCTGCACTTTTCACAGCTCTCTGGCACATTGAGTAGGTGTACGCTGTCTACTACGCCAAACGATTTAATGATGCTTTTGTTGGCCGCTACAGTCGAGCTCTTATGTCAACAACTATTACGATATATGACTTGAGACCTGCACTTTTCACAGCTCTCTGACACATTGAGTAGGTGTACCCTGTCTACTACGACAAACGACTTAATGATATTTTGTTGACTGCTACAGTCGAGCTCTTATGTCAACAAAAACTAATACGATATAGGACTGTAGACCTGCACTTTTCACAGCTCTCTGACACATTGAGTAGGTGTTCCCTGTCTACTACGCCAAACGATTTAATGATATTTTTGTTGACTGCTACAGTCGAGCTCTTATGTCAACAACTATTACGATATATGACTTTAGACCTGCACTTTTCACAGCTCTCTGACACATTGAGTAGGTGTACCCTGTCTACTACGACAAACGACTTAATGATATTTTTGTTGACTGCTACAGTCGAGCTCTTATGTCAACAACCGTTACGATATATGACTTTAGACCTGCACTTTTCGCAGCTTTCTGACACATTGAGTAGGTGTACCCTGTCTACTACGACAAACGACTTAATGATATTTTTGTTGACTGCTACAGTCGAGCTCTTATGTCAACAACTATTACGATATATGACTTTAGACCTGCACTTTTCGCAGCTCTCTGACACATTGAGTAGGTGTACCCTGTCTACTACGACAAACGACTTAATGATATTTTATTGACTGCTACAGCCGTGCTCTTATGTCAACAACTATTACGATATATGACTTTAGACCTGCACCTTTCAGAGCTCTCTGGCACATTGAGTAGGTGTACGCTGTCTACTACGCCAAACGATTTAATGATGTTTTTGTTGGCCGCTACAGTCGAGCTCTTATGTCAACAACTATTACGATATATGACTTGAGACCTGCACTTTTCACAGCTCTCTGACACATTGAGTAGGTGTACCCTGTCTACTACGACAAACGACTTAATGATATTTTTGTTGACTGCTACAGTCGTGCTCTTATGTCAACAACTATTACGATATATGACTTTAGACCTGCACTTTTCGCAGCTCTCTGACACATTGAGTAGGTGTACCCTGTCTACTACGACAAACGACTTAATGATATTTTTGTTGACTGCTACAGTCGTGCTCTTATGTCAACAACTATTACGATATATGACTTTAGACCTGCACTTTTCACAGCTCTCTGACACATTGAGTAGGTGTACCCTGTCTACTACGACAAACGACTTAATGATATTTTTGTTGACTGCTACAGTCGAGCTCTTATGTCAACAACAACTATTACGATATATGACTTTAGACCTGCACTTTTCACAGCTCTCTGACACATTGAGTAGGTGTTCCCTGTCTACTACGCCAAACGATTAAATGATATTTTTGTTGACTGCTACAGTCGAGCTCTTATGTCAACAACTATTACGATATATGACTTTAGACCTGCACTTTTCACAGCTCTCTGACACATTGAGTAGGTGTACCCTGTCTACTACGACAAACGACTTAATGATATTTTTGTTGACTGCTACAGTCGAGCTCTTATGTCAACAACCATTACGATATATGACTTTAGACCTTTACTTTTCGCAGCTTTCTGACACATTGAGTAGGTGTACCCTGTCTACTACGACAAACGACTTAATGATATTTTTGTTGACTGCTACAGTCGAGCTCTTATGTCAACAACTATTACGATATATGACTTTAGACCTGCACTTTTCGCAGCTCTCTGACACATTGAGTAGGTTTACCCTGTCTACTACGACAAACGACTTAATGATATTTTTGTTGACTGCTACAGTCGTGCTCTTATGTCAACAACTATTACGATATATGACTTTAGACCTGCACTTTTCACAGCTCTCTGACACATTGAGTAGGTGTACCCTGTCTACTACGACAAACGACTTAATGATATTTTTGTTGACTGCTACAGTCGAGCTCTTATGTCAACAACAACTATTACGATATATGACTTTAGACCTGAAATTTTCGCAGCTCTCTGACACATTGAGTAGGTGTACCCTGTCTACTACGACAAACGACTTAATGATATTTTTGTTGACTGCTACAGTCGTGCTCTTATGTCAACAACTATTACGATATATGACTTTGGATCTGAAATTTTCGCAGCTCTCTGACACATTGAGTAGGTGTACCCTGTCTACTACGACAAACGACTTAATGATATTTTTGTTGACTGCTTCAGTCGAGCTCTTATGTCAACAACTATTACAATATATGACTTTAGACCTGCACTTTTCGCAGCTCTCTGACACATTGAGCAGGTGTGCCCTGTCTACTACGACAAACGAATTAATGATATTTTTGTTGACTGCTACAGTCGAGCTCTTATGTCAACAACTATTAAGCTATATGGCTTTAGGTCTGCACTTTTCACAGCTCTCTGACACATTGAGTAGGTGTACCCTGTCTACTTCGACAAACGACTTAATGATACTTTTGTTGACTGCTACAGTCGAGCTCTTATGTCAACAACCATTACGATATATGACTTTAGACCTGCACTTTTCGCAGCTCTCTGACACATTGAGTAGGTGTACCCTGTCTACTACGACAAACGACTTAATGATATTTTTGTTCACTGCTACAGTCGTGCTCTTATGTCAATAACTATTACGATATATGACTTTAGACCTGCACTTTTCGCAGCTCTCTGACACATTGAGTAGGTGTCCCCGGTCTACTACGACAAACGACTTAATGATATTTTTGTTGACTGCTACAGTCGTGCTCTTATGTCAACAACCATTACGCTATATGGCTTTAGACCTGCACTTTTCGCAGCTCTCTTACACATTGAGTAGGTGTACCCTGTCTACTACGACAAACGACTTAATGATATTTTGTTGACTGCTACAGTCGAGCTCTTATGTCAACAACTATTACGATATATGACTTTAGACCTGCACTTTTCGCAGCTCTCTGACACATTGAGTAGGTGTACCCTGTCTACTACGCCAAACGACTTAATGATATTTTTGTTGACTGCTACAGTCGAGCTCTTATGTCAACAACTATTACGATATATGACTTTAGACCTGAACTTTTCACAGCACTCTGACACATTGAGTAGGTGTACCCTGTCTACTACGGCAAACGACTTCATGATATTTTTGTTGACTGCTACAGTCGAGCTCTTATGTCAACAACTATTAGGATATATGACTTTAGCCCTGAACTTTTCGCAGCTCTCTGACACATTGAGTAGGTGTACCCTGTCTACTACGACAAACGACTTAATGATATTTTTGTTGACTGCTACAGTCGAGGTCTTATGTCAACATCTATTACGATATATGACTTTAGACCTGCACTTTTCACAGCTCTCGGACACATTGAGTAGGTGTACCCTGTCTACTACGACAAGCGACTTAATGATATTTTTTTTGACTGCTACAGTCGAGCTCTTATGTCAACAACTATTACGATATATGACTTAGACCTGCACTTTTCACAGCTCTCTGACACATTGAGTAGGTGTACCCTGTCTACTACGACAAACGACTTAATGATATTTTTGTTGACTGCTACAGTCGAGCTCTTATGTCAACAACAACTATTACGATATATGACTTTAGACCTGCACTTTTCATAGCTCTCTGACACATTGAGTAGGTGTTCCCTGTCTACTACGCCAAACGATTTAATGATATTTTTGTTGACTGCTACAGTCGAGCTCTTATGTCAACAACTATTACGATATATGACTTTAGACCTGCACTTTTCACAGCTCTCTGACACATTGAGTAGGTGTACCCTGTCTACTACGACAAACGACTTAATGATATTTTTGTTGACTGCTACAGTCGAGCTCTTATGTCAACAACTATTACGATATATGACTTTAGACCTGCACTTTTCGCAGCTCTCTGACACATTGAGTAGGTGTACCCTGTCTACTACGACAAACGACTTAATGATATTTTATTGACTGCTACAGTCGTGCTCTTATGTCAACAACTATTACGATATATGACTTTAGACCTGCACTTTTCACAGCTCTCTGGCACATTGAGTAGGTGTACGCTGTCTACTACGCCAAACGATTTAATGATGCTTTTGTTGGCCGCTACAGTCGAGCTCTTATGTCAACAACTATTACGATATATGACTTGAGACCTGCACTTTTCACAGCTCTCTGACACATTGAGTAGGTGTACCCTGTCTACTACGACAAACGACTTAATGATATTTTGTTGACTGCTACAGTCGAGCTCTTATGTCAACAAAAACTAATACGATATATGACTGTAGACCTGCACTTTTCACAGCTCTCTGACACATTGAGTAGGTGTTCCCTGTCTACTACGCCAAACGATTTAATGATATTTTTGTTGACTGCTACAGTCGAGCTCTTATGTCAACAACTATTACGATATATGACTTTAGACCTGCACTTTTCACAGCTCTCTGACACATTGAGTAGGTGTACCCTGTCTACTACGACAAACGACTTAATGATATTTTTGTTGACTGCTACAGTCGAGCTCTTATGTCAACAACCGTTACGATATATGACTTTAGACCTGCACTTTTCGCAGCTTTCTGACACATTGAGTAGGTGTACCCTGTCTACTACGACAAACGACTTAATGATATTTTTGTTGACTGCTACAGTCGAGCTCTTATGTCAACAACTATTACGATATATGACTTTAGACCTGCACTTTTCGCAGCTCTCTGACACATTGAGTAGGTGTACCCTGTCTACTACGACAAACGACTTAATGATATTTTATTGACTGCTACAGTCGTGCTCTTATGTCAACAACTATTACGATATATGACTTTAGACCTGCACCTTTCAGAGCTCTCTGGCACATTGAGTAGGTGTACGCTGTCTACTACGCCAAACGATTTAATGATGCTTTTGTTGGCCGCTACAGTCGAGCTCTTATGTCAACAACTATTACGATATATGACTTGAGACCTGCACTTTTCACAGCTCTCTGACACATTGAGTAGGTGTACCCTGTCTACTACGACAAACGACTTAATGATATTTTGTTGACTGCTACAGTCGAGCTCTTATGTCAACAAAAACTAATACGATATAGGACTGTAGACCTGCACTTTTCACAGCTCTCTGACACATTGAGTAGGTGTTCCCTGTCTACTACGCCAAACGATTTAATGATATTTTTGTTGACTGCTACAGTCGAGCTCTTATGTCAACAACTATTACGATATATGACTTTAGACCTGCACTTTTCACAGCTCTCTGACACATTGAGTAGGTGTACCCTGTCTACTACGACAAACGACTTAATGATATTTTTGTTGACTGCTACAGTCGAGCTCTTATGTCAACAACCGTTACGATATATGACTTTAGACCTGCACTTTTCGCAGCTTTCTGACACATTGAGTAGGTGTACCCTGTCTACTACGACAAACGACTTAATGATATTTTTGTTGACTGCTACAGTCGAGCTCTTATGTCAACAACTATTACGATATATGACTTTAGACCTGCACTTTTCGCAGCTCTCTGACACATTGAGTAGGTGTACCCTGTCTACTACGACAAACGACTTAATGATATTTTATTGACTGCTACAGCCGTGCTCTTATGTCAACAACTATTACGATATATGACTTTAGACCTGCACCTTTCAGAGCTCTCTGGCACATTGAGTAGGTGTACGCTGTCTACTACGCCAAACGATTTAATGATGTTTTTGTTGGCCGCTACAGTCGAGCTCTTATGTCAACAACTATTACGATATATGACTTGAGACCTGCACTTTTCACAGCTCTCTGACACATTGAGTAGGTGTACCCTGTCTACTACGACAAACGACTTAATGATATTTTTGTTGACTGCTACAGTCGTGCTCTTATGTCAACAACTATTACGATATATGACTTTAGACCTGCACTTTTCGCAGCTCTCTGACACATTGAGTAGGTGTACCCTGTCTACTACGACAAACGACTTAATGATATTTTTGTTGACTGCTACAGTCGTGCTCTTATGTCAACAACTATTACGATATATGACTTTAGACCTGCACTTTTCACAGCTCTCTGACACATTGAGTAGGTGTACCCTGTCTACTACGACAAACGACTTAATGATATTTTTGTTGACTGCTACAGTCGAGCTCTTATGTCAACAACAACTATTACGATATATGACTTTAGACCTGCACTTTTCACAGCTCTCTGACACATTGAGTAGGTGTTCCCTGTCTACTACGCCAAACGATTAAATGATATTTTTGTTGACTGCTACAGTCGAGCTCTTATGTCAACAACTATTACGATATATGACTTTAGACCTGCACTTTTCACAGCTCTCTGACACATTGAGTAGGTGTACCCTGTCTACTACGACAAACGACTTAATGATATTTTTGTTGACTGCTACAGTCGAGCTCTTATGTCAACAACCATTACGATATATGACTTTAGACCTTTACTTTTCGCAGCTTTCTGACACATTGAGTAGGTGTACCCTGTCTACTACGACAAACGACTTAATGATATTTTTGTTGACTGCTACAGTCGAGCTCTTATGTCAACAACTATTACGATATATGACTTTAGACCTGCACTTTTCGCAGCTCTCTGACACATTGAGTAGGTTTACCCTGTCTACTACGACAAACGACTTAATGATATTTTTGTTGACTGCTACAGTCGTGCTCTTATGTCAACAACTATTACGATATATGACTTTAGACCTGCACTTTTCACAGCTCTCTGACACATTGAGTAGGTGTACCCTGTCTACTACGACAAACGACTTAATGATATTTTTGTTGACTGCTACAGTCGAGCTCTTATGTCAACAACAACTATTACGATATATGACTTTAGACCTGAAATTTTCGCAGCTCTCTGACACATTGAGTAGGTGTACCCTGTCTACTACGACAAACGACTTAATGATATTTTTGTTGACTGCTACAGTCGTGCTCTTATGTCAACAACTATTACGATATATGACTTTGGATCTGAAATTTTCGCAGCTCTCTGACACATTGAGTAGGTGTACCCTGTCTACTACGACAAACGACTTAATGATATTTTTGTTGACTGCTTCAGTCGAGCTCTTATGTCAACAACTATTACAATATATGACTTTAGACCTGCACTTTTCGCAGCTCTCTGACACATTGAGCAGGTGTGCCCTGTCTACTACGACAAACGAATTAATGATATTTTTGTTGACTGCTACAGTCGAGCTCTTATGTCAACAACTATTAAGCTATATGGCTTTAGGTCTGCACTTTTCACAGCTCTCTGACACATTGAGTAGGTGTACCCTGTCTACTTCGACAAACGACTTAATGATACTTTTGTTGACTGCTACAGTCGAGCTCTTATGTCAACAACCATTACGATATATGACTTTAGACCTGCACTTTTCGCAGCTCTCTGACACATTGAGTAGGTGTACCCTGTCTACTACGACAAACGACTTAATGATATTTTTGTTCACTGCTACAGTCGTGCTCTTATGTCAATAACTATTACGATATATGACTTTAGACCTGCACTTTTCGCAGCTCTCTGACACATTGAGTAGGTGTCCCCGGTCTACTACGACAAACGACTTAATGATATTTTTGTTGACTGCTACAGTCGTGCTCTTATGTCAACAACCATTACGCTATATGGCTTTAGACCTGCACTTTTCGCAGCTCTCTTACACATTGAGTAGGTGTACCCTGTCTACTACGACAAACGACTTAATGATATTTTGTTGACTGCTACAGTCGAGCTCTTATGTCAACAACTATTACGATATATGACTTTAGACCTGCACTTTTCGCAGCTCTCTGACACATTGAGTAGGTGTACCCTGTCTACTACGCCAAACGACTTAATGATATTTTTGTTGACTGCTACAGTCGAGCTCTTATGTCAACAACTATTACGATATATGACTTTAGACCTGAACTTTTCACAGCACTCTGACACATTGAGTAGGTGTACCCTGTCTACTACGGCAAACGACTTCATGATATTTTTGTTGACTGCTACAGTCGAGCTCTTATGTCAACAACTATTAGGATATATGACTTTAGCCCTGAACTTTTCGCAGCTCTCTGACACATTGAGTAGGTGTACCCTGTCTACTACGACAAACGACTTAATGATATTTTTGTTGACTGCTACAGTCGAGGTCTTATGTCAACATCTATTACGATATATGACTTTAGACCTGCACTTTTCACAGCTCTCGGACACATTGAGTAGGTGTACCCTGTCTACTACGACAAGCGACTTAATGATATTTTTTTTGACTGCTACAGTCGAGCTCTTATGTCAACAACTATTACGATATATGACTTAGACCTGCACTTTTCACAGCTCTCTGACACATTGAGTAGGTGTACCCTGTCTACTACGACAAACGACTTAATGATATTTTTGTTGACTGCTACAGTCGAGCTCTTATGTCAACAACAACTATTACGATATATGACTTTAGACCTGCACTTTTCATAGCTCTCTGACACATTGAGTAGGTGTTCCCTGTCTACTACGCCAAACGATTTAATGATATTTTTGTTGACTGCTACAGTCGAGCTCTTATGTCAACAACTATTACGATATATGACTTTAGACCTGCACTTTTCACAGCTCTCTGACACATTGAGTAGGTGTACCCTGTCTACTACGACAAACGACTTAATGATATTTTTGTTGACTGCTACAGTCGAGCTCTTATGTCAACAACTATTACGATATATGACTTTAGACCTGCACTTTTCGCAGCTCTCTGACACATTGAGTAGGTGTACCCTGTCTACTACGACAAACGACTTAATGATATTTTATTGACTGCTACAGTCGTGCTCTTATGTCAACAACTATTACGATATATGACTTTAGACCTGCACTTTTCACAGCTCTCTGGCACATTGAGTAGGTGTACGCTGTCTACTACGCCAAACGATTTAATGATGCTTTTGTTGGCCGCTACAGTCGAGCTCTTATGTCAACAACTATTACGATATATGACTTGAGACCTGCACTTTTCACAGCTCTCTGACACATTGAGTAGGTGTACCCTGTCTACTACGACAAACGACTTAATGATATTTTGTTGACTGCTACAGTCGAGCTCTTATGTCAACAAAAACTAATACGATATATGACTGTAGACCTGCACTTTTCACAGCTCTCTGACACATTGAGTAGGTGTTCCCTGTCTACTACGCCAAACGATTTAATGATATTTTTGTTGACTGCTACAGTCGAGCTCTTATGTCAACAACTATTACGATATATGACTTTAGACCTGCACTTTTCACAGCTCTCTGACACATTGAGTAGGTGTACCCTGTCTACTACGACAAACGACTTAATGATATTTTTGTTGACTGCTACAGTCGAGCTCTTATGTCAACAACCGTTACGATATATGACTTTAGACCTGCACTTTTCGCAGCTTTCTGACACATTGAGTAGGTGTACCCTGTCTACTACGACAAACGACTTAATGATATTTTTGTTGACTGCTACAGTCGAGCTCTTATGTCAACAACTATTACGATATATGACTTTAGACCTGCACTTTTCGCAGCTCTCTGACACATTGAGTAGGTGTACCCTGTCTACTACGACAAACGACTTAATGATATTTTATTGACTGCTACAGTCGTGCTCTTATGTCAACAACTATTACGATATATGACTTTAGACCTGCACCTTTCAGAGCTCTCTGGCACATTGAGTAGGTGTACGCTGTCTACTACGCCAAACGATTTAATGATGTTTTTGTTGGCCGCTACAGTCGAGCTCTTATGTCAACAACTATTACGATATATGACTTGAGACCTGCACTTTTCACAGCTCTCTGACACATTGAGTAGGTGTACCCTGTCTACTACGACAAACGACTTAATGATATTTTTGTTGACTGCTACAGTCGTGCTCTTATGTCAACAACTATTACGATATATGACTTTAGACCTGCACTTTTCGCAGCTCTCTGACACATTGAGTAGGTGTACCCTGTCTACTACGACAAACGACTTAATGATATTTTTGTTGACTGCTACAGTCGTGCTCTTATGTCAACAACTATTACGATATATGACTTTAGACCTGCACTTTTCACAGCTCTCTGACACATTGAGTAGGTGTACCCTGTCTACTACGACAAACGACTTAATGATATTTTTGTTGACTGCTACAGTCGAGCTCTTATGTCAACAACAACTATTACGATATATGACTTTAGACCTGCACTTTTCACAGCTCTCTGACACATTGAGTAGGTGTTCCCTGTCTACTACGCCAAACGATTAAATGATATTTTTGTTGACTGCTACAGTCGAGCTCTTATGTCAACAACTATTACGATATATGACTTTAGACCTGCACTTTTCACAGCTCTCTGACACATTGAGTAGGTGTACCCTGTCTACTACGACAAACGACTTAATGATATTTTTGTTGACTGCTACAGTCGAGCTCTTATGTCAACAACCATTACGATATATGACTTTAGACCTTTACTTTTCGCAGCTTTCTGACACATTGAGTAGGTGTACCCTGTCTACTACGACAAACGACTTAATGATATTTTTGTTGACTGCTACAGTCGAGCTCTTATGTCAACAACTATTACGATATATGACTTTAGACCTGCACTTTTCGCAGCTCTCTGACACATTGAGTAGGTGTACCCTGTCTACTACGACAAACGACTTAATGATATTTTTGTTGACTGCTACAGTCGTGCTCTTATGTCAACAACTATTACGATATATGACTTTAGACCTGCACTTTTCACAGCTCTCTGACACATTGAGTAGGTGTACCCTGTCTACTACGACAAACGACTTAATGATATTTTTGTTGACTGCTACAGTCGAGCTCTTATGTCAACAACAACTATTACGATATATGACTTTAGACCTGAAATTTTCGCAGCTCTCTGACACATTGAGTAGGTGTACCCTGTCTACTACGACAAACGACTTAATGATATTTTTGTTGACTGCTACAGTCGTGCTCTTATGTCAACAACTATTACGATATATGACTTTGGATCTGAAATTTTCGCAGCTCTCTGACACATTGAGTAGGTGTACCCTGTCTACTACGACAAACGACTTAATGATATTTTTGTTGACTGCTTCAGTCGAGCTCTTATGTCAACAACTATTACAATATATGACTTTAGACCTGCACTTTTCGCAGCTCTCTGACACATTGAGCAGGTGTGCCCTGTCTACTACGACAAACGAATTAATGATATTTTTGTTGACTGCTACAGTCGAGCTCTTATGTCAACAACTATTAAGCTATATGGCTTTAGGTCTGCACTTTTCACAGCTCTCTGACACATTGAGTAGGTGTACCCTGTCTACTTCGACAAACGACTTAATGATACTTTTGTTGACTGCTACAGTCGAGCTCTTATGTCAACAACCATTACGATATATGACTTTAGACCTGCACTTTTCGCAGCTCTCTGACACATTGAGTAGGTGTACCCTGTCTACTACGACAAACGACTTAATGATATTTTTGTTCACTGCTACAGTCGTGCTCTTATGTCAATAACTATTACGATATATGACTTTAGACCTGCACTTTTCGCAGCTCTCTGACACATTGAGTAGGTGTCCCCGGTCTACTACGACAAACGACTTAATGATATTTTTGTTGACTGCTACAGTCGTGCTCTTATGTCAACAACCATTACGCTATATGGCTTTAGACCTGCACTTTTCGCAGCTCTCTTACACATTGAGTAGGTGTACCCTGTCTACTACGACAAACGACTTAATGATATTTTGTTGACTGCTACAGTCGAGCTCTTATGTCAACAACTATTACGATATATGACTTTAGACCTGCACTTTTCGCAGCTCTCTGACACATTGAGTAGGTGTACCCTGTCTACTACGCCAAACGACTTAATGATATTTTTGTTGACTGCTACAGTCGAGCTCTTATGTCAACAACTATTACGATATATGACTTTAGACCTGAACTTTTCACAGCACTCTGACACATTGAGTAGGTGTACCCTGTCTACTACGGCAAACGACTTCATGATATTTTTGTTGACTGCTACAGTCGAGCTCTTATGTCAACAACTATTACGATATATGACTTTAGCCCTGAACTTTTCGCAGCTCTCTGACACATTGAGTAGGTGTACCCTGTCTACTACGACAAACGACTTAATGATATTTTTGTTGACTGCTACAGTCGAGGTCTTATGTCAACATCTATTACGATATATGACTTTAGACCTGCACTTTTCACAGCTCTCGGACACATTGAGTAGGTGTACCCTGTCTACTACGACAAGCGACTTAATGATATTTTTTTTGACTGCTACAGTCGAGCTCTTATGTCAACAACAACTATTACGATATATGACTTTAGACCTGAAATTTTCGCAGCTCTCTGACACATTGAGTAGGTGTACCCTGTCTACTACGACAAACGACTTAATGATATTTTTGTTGACTGCTACAGTCGAGCTCTTATGTCAACAACCATTACGATATATGACTTTAGACCTGCACTTTTCGCAGCTTTCTGACACATTGAGTAGGTGTACCCTGTCTACTACGACAAACGACTTAATGATATTTTTGTTGACTGCTACAGTCGAGCTCTTATGTCAACAGCTATTACGATATATGACTTTAGACCTGCACTTTTCGCAGCTCTCTGACACATTGAGTAGGTGTACCCTGTCTACTACGACAAACGACTTAATGATATTTTATTGACTGCTACAGTCGTGCTCTTATGTCAACAACTATTACGATATATGACTTTAGACCTGCACTTTTCACAGCTCTCTGGCACATTGAGTAGGTGTACGCTGTCTACTACGCCAAACGATTTAATGATGTTTTTGTTGGCCGCTACAGTCGAGCTCTTATGTCAACAACTATTACGATGTATGACTTGAGACCTGCACTTTTCACAGCTCTCTGACACATTGAGTAGGTGTACCCTGTCTACTACGACAAACGACTTAATGATATTTTTGTTGACTGCTACAGTCGTGCTCTTATGTCAACAACTATTACGATATATGACTTTAGACCTGCACTTTTCGCAGCTCTCTGACACATTGAGTAGGTGTACCCTGTCTACTACGACAAACGACTTAATGATATTTTTGTTGACTGCTACAGTCGTGCTCTTATGTCAACAACTATTACGATATATGACTTTAGACCTGCACTTTTCACAGCTCTCTGACACATTGAGTAGGTGTACCCTGTCTACTACGACAAACGACTTAATGATATTTTTGTTGACTGCTACAGTCGAGCTCTTATGTCAACAACAACTATTACGATATATGACTTTAGACCTGCACTTTTCACAGCTCTCTGACACATTGAGTAGGTGTTCCCTGTCTACTACGCCAAACGATTTAATGATATTTTTGTTGACTGCTACAGTCGAGCTCTTATGTCAACAACTATTACGATATATGACTTTAGACCTGCACTTTTCACAGCTCTCTGACACATTGAGTAGGTGTACCCTGTCTACTACGACAAACGACTTAATGATATTTTTGTTGACTGCTACAGTCGAGCTCTTATGTCAACAACTATTACGATATATGACTTTAGACCTGCACTTTTCGCAGCTTTCTGACACATTGAGTAGGTGTACCCTGTCTACTACGACAAACGACTTAATGATATTTTTGTTGACTGCTACAGTCGAGCTCTTATGTCAACAACTATTACGATATATGACTTTAGACCTGCACTTTTCGCAGCTCTCTGACACATTGAGTAGGTGTACCCTGTCTACTACGACAAACGACTTAATGATATTTTATTGACTGCTACAGTCGTGCTCTTATGTCAACAACTATTACGATATATGACTTTAGACCTGCACTTTTCACAGCTCTCTGGCACATTGAGTAGGTGTACGCTGTCTACTACGCCAAACGATTTAATGATGTTTTTGTTGGCCGCTACAGTCGAGCTCTTATGTCAACAACTATTACGATATATGACTTGAGACCTGCACTTTTCACAGCTCTCTGACACATTGAGTAGGTGTACCCTGTCTACTACGACAAACGACTTAATGATATTTTTGTTGACTGCTACAGTCGTGCTCTTATGTCAACAACTATTACGATATATGACTTTAGACCTGCACTTTTCGCAGCTCTCTGACACATTGAGTAGGTGTACCCTGTCTACTCCGACAAACGACTTAATGATATTTTTGTTGACTGCTACAGTCGTGCTCTTATGTCAACAACTATTACGATATATGACTTTAGATCTGCACTTTTCACAGCTCTCTGACACATTGAGTAGGTGTACCCTGTCTACTACGACAAACGACTTAATGATATTTTTGTTGACTGCTACAGTCGAGCTCTTATGTCAACAACAACTATTACGATATATGACTTTAGACCTGAAATTTTCGCAGCTCTCTGACACATTGAGTAGGTGTACCCTGTCTACTACGACAAACAACTTAATGATATTTTTGTTGACTGCTACAGTCGTGCTCTTATGTCAACAACTATTACGATATATGACTTTGGACCTGAAATTTTCGCAGCTCTCTGACACATTGAGTAGGTGTACCCTGTCTACTACGACAAACGACCTAATGATATTTTTGTTGACTGCTTCATTCGAGCTCTTATGTCAACAACTATTACGATATATGACTTTAGACCTGCACTTTTCGCAGCTCTCTGACACATTGAGTAGGTGTGCCCTGTCTACTACGACAAACGAATTAATGATATTTTTGTTGACTGCTACAGTCGAGCTCTTATGTCAACAACTATTACGCTATATGGCTTTAGGTCTGCACTTTTCACAGCTCTCTGACACATTGAGTAGGTGTACCCTGTCTACTTCGACAAACGACTTAATGATACTTTTGTTGACTGCTACAGTCGAGCTCTTATGTCAACAACTATTACGATATATGACTTTAGACCTGCACTTTTCACAGCTCTCGGACACATTGAGTAGGTGTACCCTGTCTACTACGACAAACGACTTAATGATATTTTTGTTGACTGCTTCAGTCGAGCTCTTATGTCAACAACTATTACGATATATGACTTTAGACCTGCACTTTTCGCAGCTCTCTGACACATTGAGTAGGTGTACCCTGTCTACTACGACAAACGACTTAATGATATTTTTGCTGACTGCTACAGTCGAGCTCTTATGTCAACAACTATTACGCTATATGGCTTTAGGTCTGCACTTTTCACAGCTCTCTGACACATTGAGTAGGTGTACCCTGTCTACTTCGACAAACGACTTAATGATATTTTTGTTGACTGCTACAGTCGAGCTCTTATGTCAACAACCATTACGATATATGACTTTAGACCTGCACTTTTCGCAGCTCTCTGACATATTGAGTAGGTGTACACTGTCTACTACGACAAACGACTTAATGATATTTTTGTTGACTGCTACAGTCGTGCTCTTATGTCAACAACTTTTACGATATATGACTTTAGACCTGCACTTTTCACAGCTCTCTGACACATTGAGTAGGTGTACCCTGTCTACTACGACAAACGACTTAATGATATTTTTGTTGACTGCTACAGTCGTGCTCTTATGTCAACAACCATTACGCTATATGACTTTAGACCTGCACTTTTCGCAGCTCTCTGACACATTGAGTAGGTGTACCCTGTCTACTACGACAAACGACTTAATGATATTTTTGTTGACTGCTACAGTCGAGCTCTTATGTCAACAACTATTACGAAGTATGACTTCAGACCTGCACTTTTCGCAGCTCTCTGACACATTGAGTAGGTTTACGCTGTCTACTACGACAAACGACTTAATGATATTTTGGTTGATAGCTACAGTCGTGCTCTTATGTCAACAACTATTACGATATATGACTTTAGACCTGCACTTTTCGCAGCTCTCTGACACATTGAGTAGGTGTACCCTGTCTACTACGCCAAACGACATAATGATATTTTTGTTGACTGCTACAGTCGAGCTCTTATGTCAACAACTATTACGATATATGACTTTAGAACTGCACTTTTCGCAGCTCTCTGACACATTGAGTAGGTGTACCCTGTCTACTACGCCAAACGATTTAATGATATTTTTGTTGACTGCTAAAGTCGAGCTCTTATGTCAACAACCATTACGCTATATGGCTTTAGGTCTGCACTTTTCACAGCTCTCTGACACATTGAGTAGGTGTACACTGTCTACTACGACAAACGACTTAATGATATTTTTGTTGACTGCTACAGTCGAGCTCTTATGTCAACAACTATTACGATATATGACTTTAGACCTGCACTTTTCACAGCTCTCTGACACATTGAGTAGGTGTACCCTGTCTACTACGACAAACGACTTAATGATATTTTTGTTGACTGCTACAGTCGAGCTCTTATGTCAACAACTATTACGATATATGACTTTAGACCTGCACTTTTCACAGCTCTCTGACACATTGAGTAGGTGTACCCTGTCTACTACGACAAACGACTTAATTATATTTTTGTTGACTGCTACAGTCGTGCTCTTATGTCAACAACTATTACGATATATGACTTAGACCTGCACTTTTCACAGCTCTCTGATACATTGAGTAGGTGTACCCTGTCTACTACGACAAACGACTTAATGATATTTTTGTTGACTGCTACAGTCGAGCTCTTATGTCAACAACAACTATTACGATATATGACTTTAGACCTGCACTTTTCACAGCTCTCTGACACATTGAGTAGGTGTACCCTGTCTACTACAACAAACGACTTAATGATATTTTTGTTGACTGCTACAGTCGAGCTCTTATGTCAACAACTATTACGATATATGACTTTAGACCTGAAATTTTCGCAGCTCTCTGACACATTGAGTAGGTGTACCCTGTCTACTACGCCAAACGACTTAATGATATTTTTGTTGACTGCTACAGTCGTGCCCTTATGTCAACAACTATTACGATATATGACTTTGGACCTGCACTTTTCGCAGCTCTCTGACACATTGAGTAGGTGTACCCTGTCTACTACGACAAACGACTTAATGATATTTTTGTTGACTGCTTCAGTCGAGCTCTTATGTGAACAACTATTACGATATATGACTTTAGACCTGCACTTTTCGCAGCTCTCTGACACATTGAGTAGGTGTACCCTGTCTACTACGACAAACGACTTAATGATATTTTTGCTGACTGCTACAGTCGAGCTCTTATGTCAACAACTATTACGCTATATGGCTTTAGGTCTGCACTTTTCACAGCTCTCTGACACATTGAGTAGGTGTACCCTGTCTACTTCCACAAACGACTTAATGATATTTTTGTTGACTGCTACAGTCGAGCTCTTATGTCAACAACCATTACGATATATGACTTTAGACCTGCACTTTTCGCAGCTCTCTGGCACATTGAGTAGGTGTACCCTGTCTACTACGACAAATGACTTAATGATATTTTTGTTGACTGCTACAGTCGTGCTCTTATGTCAACAACCATTACGCTATATGACTTTAGACCTGCACTTTTCGCAGCTCTCTGACACATTGAGTAGGTGTACCCTGTCTACTACGACAAACGACTTAATGATATTTTTGTTGACTGCTACAGTCGAGCTCTTATGTCAACAACTGCTACGATATATGACTTTAGACCTGCACTTTTCGCAGCTCTCTGACACATTGAGTAGGTTCACCCTGTCTACTACGACAAACGACTTAATGATATTTTGGTTGATAGCTACAGTCGTGCTCTTATGTCAACAACTATTACGATATATGACTTTAGACCTCCACTTTTCGCAGCTCTCTGACACATTGGGTAGGTGTACCCTGTCTACTACGCCAAACGACTTAATGATATTTTTGTTGACTGCTACAGTTGAGCTCTTATGTCAACAACTATTACGATATATGACTTTAGCCCTGAACTTTTCGCAGCTCTCTGACACATTGAGTAGGTGTACCCTGTCTACTACGCCAAACGATTTAATGATATTTATGTTGACTGCTACAGTCGAGCTCTTATGTCAACAACCATTACGCTATATGGCTTTAGGTCTGCACTTTTCACAGATCTCTGACACATTGAGTAGGTGTACCCTGTCTACTACGACAAACGACTTAATGATATTTTTGTTGACTGCTACAGTCGAGCTCTTATGTCAAACTCTATTACGATATATGGCTTTAGACCTGCACTTTTCACAGCTCTCTGACACATTGAGTAGGTGTGCCCTGTCTACTACGACAAACGACTTAATGATATTTTTGTTGACTGCTACAGTCGAGCTCTTATGTCAACAACTATTACGATATATGACTTTAGACCTGCACTTTTCACAGCTCTCTGACACATTGAGTAGGTGTACCCTGTCTACTACGACAAACGACTTAATTATATTTCTGTTGACTGCTACAGTCGTGCTCTTATGTCAACAACTATTACGATATATGACTTAGACCTGCACTTTTCACAGCTCTCTGACACATTGAGTAGGTGTACCCTGTCTACTACGACAAACGACTTAATGATATTTTTGTTGACTGCTACAGTCGAGCTCTTATGTCAACAACTATTACAATATATGACTTAGACCAGCACTTTTCACAGCTCTCTGACACATTGAGTAGGTGTACCCTGTCTACTACGCCAAAAGATTTAATGATATATTTGTTGACTGCTACAGTCGAGCTCTTATGTCAACAACTATTACGATATATGACTTTAGACCTGCACTTTTCGCAGCTCTCTGACACATTGAGTAGGTGTACCCTGTCTACTACGCCAAACGATTTAATGATATTTTTGTTGACTGCTACAGTCGAGCTCTTATGTCAACAACCATTACGCTATATGGCTTTAGGTCTGCACTTTTCGCAGCTCTCTGACACATTGAGTAGGTGTACCCTGTCTACTAGGTGTACCCTGTCTAGTTCGACAAACGACTTAATGATATTTTTGTTGACTGCTACAGTCGTGCTCTTATGTCAAAAACAACCATTACGCTATATGGCTTTAGGTCTGCACTTTTCACAGCTCTCTGACACATTGAGTAGGTGTACCCTGTCTACTACGACAAACGACTTAATTATATTTTTGTTGACTGCTACAGTCGAGCTCTTATGTCAACAACTATTTCGATATATGACTTAGACCTGCACTTTTCGCAGCTCTCTGACACATTGAGTAGGTGTACCCTGTCTACTACGACAAACGACTTAATGATATTTTTGTTGACTGCTTCAGTCGAGCTCTTATGTGAACAACTATTACGATATATGACTTTAGACCTGCACTTTTCGCAGCTCTCTGACACATTGAGTAGGTGTACCCTGTCTACTACGACAAACGACTTAATGATATTTTTGCTGACTGCTACAGTCGAGCTCTTATGTCAACAACTATTACGCTATATGGCTTTAGGTCTGCACTTTTCACAGCTCTCTGACACATTGAGTAGGTGTACCCTGTCTACTTCCACAAACGACTTAATGATATTTTTGTTGACTGCTACAGTCGAGCTCTTATGTCAACAACCATTACGATATATGACTTTAGACCTGCACTTTTCGCAGCTCTCTGGCACATTGAGTAGGTGTACCCTGTCTACTACGACAAATGACTTAATGATATTTTTGTTGACTGCTACAGTCGTGCTCTTATGTCAACAACCATTACGCTATATGACTTTAGACCTGCACTTTTCGCAGCTCTCTGACACATTGAGTAGGTGTACCCTGTCTACTACGACAAACGACTTAATGATATTTTTGTTGACTGCTACAGTCGAGCTCTTATGTCAACAACTGCTACGATATATGACTTTAGACCTGCACTTTTCGCAGCTCTCTGACACATTGAGTAGGTTCACCCTGTCTACTACGACAAACGACTTAATGATATTTTGGTTGATAGCTACAGTCGTGCTCTTATGTCAACAACTATTACGATATATGACTTTAGACCTCCACTTTTCGCAGCTCTCTGACACATTGGGTAGGTGTACCCTGTCTACTACGCCAAACGACTTAATGATATTTTTGTTGACTGCTACAGTTGAGCTCTTATGTCAACAACTATTACGATATATGACTTTAGCCCTGAACTTTTCGCAGCTCTCTGACACATTGAGTAGGTGTACCCTGTCTACTACGCCAAACGATTTAATGATATTTATGTTGACTGCTACAGTCGAGCTCTTATGTCAACAACCATTACGCTATATGGCTTTAGGTCTGCACTTTTCACAGATCTCTGACACATTGAGTAGGTGTACCCTGTCTACTACGACAAACGACTTAATGATATTTTTGTTGACTGCTACAGTCGAGCTCTTATGTCAAACTCTATTACGATATATGGCTTTAGACCTGCACTTTTCACAGCTCTCTGACACATTGAGTAGGTGTGCCCTGTCTACTACGACAAACGACTTAATGATATTTTTGTTGACTGCTACAGTCGAGCTCTTATGTCAACAACTATTACGATATATGACTTTAGACCTGCACTTTTCACAGCTCTCTGACACATTGAGTAGGTGTACCCTGTCTACTACGACAAACGACTTAATTATATTTCTGTTGACTGCTACAGTCGTGCTCTTATGTCAACAACTATTACGATATATGACTTAGACCTGCACTTTTCACAGCTCTCTGACACATTGAGTAGGTGTACCCTGTCTACTACGACAAACGACTTAATGATATTTTTGTTGACTGCTACAGTCGAGCTCTTATGTCAACAACTATTACGATATATGACTTAGACCAGCACTTTTCACAGCTCTCTGACACATTGAGTAGGTGTACCCTGTCTACTACGCCAAAAGATTTAATGATATATTTGTTGACTGCTACAGTCGAGCTCTTATGTCAACAACTATTACGATATATGACTTTAGACCTGCACTTTTCGCAGCTCTCTGACACATTGAGTAGGTGTACCCTGTCTACTACGCCAAACGATTTAATGATATTTTTGTTGACTGCTACAGTCGAGCTCTTATGTCAACAACCATTACGCTATATGGCTTTAGGTCTGCACTTTTCGCAGCTCTCTGACACATTGAGTAGGTGTACCCTGTCTACTAGGTGTACCCTGTCTAGTTCGACAAACGACTTAATGATATTTTTGTTGACTGCTACAGTCGTGCTCTTATGTCAAAAACAACCATTACGCTATATGGCTTTAGGTCTGCACTTTTCACAGCTCTCTGACACATTGAGTAGGTGTACCCTGTCTACTACGACAAACGACTTAATTATATTTTTGTTGACTGCTACAGTCGAGCTCTTATGTCAACAACTATTTCGATATATGACTTAGACCTGCACTTTTCGCAGCTCTCTGACACATTGAGTAGGTGTACCCTGTCTACTACGACAAACGACTTAATGATATTTTTGTTGACTGCTACAGTCGAGCTCTTATGTCAACAACTATTACGATATATGACTTTAGACCTGCACTTTTCGCAGCTCTCTGACACATTGAGTAGGTGTACCCTGTCTACTACGACAAACGACTTAATGATATTTTTGTTGACTGCTACAGTCGAGCTCTTATGTCAACAACTATTACGATATATGACTTTAGACCTGCACTTTTCGCAGCTCTCTGACACATTGAGTAGGTGTACCCTGTCTACTACGACAAACGACTTAATGATATTTTATTGACTGCTACAGTCGTGCTCTTATGTCAACAACTATTACGATATATGACTTTAGACCTGCACTTTTCACAGCTCTCTGACACATTGAGTAGATGTACCCTGTCTACTACGCCAAACGATTTAATGATATTTTTGTTTGCCGCTACAGTCGAGCTCTTATGTCAACAACTATTACGATATATGGCTTGAGACCTGCACTTTTCACAGCTCTCTGACACATTGAGTAGGTGTACCCTTTCTACTACGACAAACGACTTAATGATATTTTTGTTGACTGCTACAGTCGTGCCCTTATGTCAACAACTATTACGATATATGACTTTAGACCTGCACTTTTCGCAGCTCTCTGACACATTGAGTAGGTGTACCCTGTCTACTACGACAAACGAACTAATGATATTTTTGTTGACTGCTACAGTCGTGCTCTTATGTCAACAACTATTACGATATATGACTTTAGACCTGCACTTTTCACAGCTCTCTGAAACATTGAGTAGGTGTACCCTGTCTACTACGACAAACGACTTAATGATATTTTTGTTGACTGCTACAGTCGTGCTCTTATGTCAACAACTATTACGATATATGACTTTAGACCTGCACTTTTCACAGCTCTCTGACACATTAGGTAGGTGTACCCTGTCTACTACGACAAACGACTTAATGATATTTTTGTTGACTGCTACAGTCGAGCTCTTATGTCAACAACTATTACGATATATGACTTTAGACCTGCACTTTTCACAGCTCTCGGACACATTGAGTAGGTGTACCCTGTCTACTACGACAAACGACTTAATGATATTTTTGTTGACTGCTACAGTCGTGCTCTTATGTCAACAACTATTACGATATATGACTTTGGACCTGCACTTTTCGCAGCTCTCTGACACATTGAGTAGGTGTACCCTGTCTACTACGACAAACGACTTAATGATATTTTTGCTGACTGCTACAGTCGAGCTGTTATGTCAACAACTATTACGCTATATGGCTTTAGGTCTGCACTTTTCACAGCTCTCTGACACATTGAGTAGGTGTACCCTGTCTACTTCGACAAACGACTTAATGATACTTTTGTTGACTGCTACAGTCGAGCTCTTATGCAACAACCATTACGATATATGACTTTAGACCTGCACTTTTCGCAGCTCTCTGACACATTGAGTAGGTGTACCCTGTCTACTACGACAAACGACTTAATGATATTTTTGTTCACTGCTACAGTCGTGCTCTTATGTCAATAACTATTACGATATATGACTTTAGATCTGCACTTTTCGCAGCTCTCTGACACATTTAGTAGGTGTACCCTGTCTACCACGACAAACGACTTAATAATATTTTTGTTGACTGCTACAGTCGTGCTCTTATGTCAACAACTATTACGCTATATGACTTTAGACCTGCACTTTTCGTAGCTCTCTGACACATTGAGTAGGTGTACCCTGTCTACTACGACAAACGACTTAATGATATTTTTGTTGACTGCTACAGTCGAGCTCTTATGTCAACAACTATTACGATATATGACTTTAGACCTGCACTTTTCGCAGCTCTCTGACACATTGAGTAGGTGTACCCTGTCTACTACGACAAACGACTTAATGATATTTTTGTTGACTGCTACAGTCGAGCTCTTATGTCAACAACTATTACGATATATGACTTTAGACCTGAACTTTTCACAGCTCTCTGACACATTGAGTAGGTGTACCCTGTCTACTACGACAAACGACTTAATGATATTTTTGTTGACTGCTACAGTCGAGCTCTTATGTCAACAACTATTACGATATATGACTTTAGACCTGCACTTTTCACAGCTCTCGGACACATTGAGTAGGTGTACCCTGTCTACTACGACAAGCGACTTAATGATATTTTTGTTGACTGCTACAGTCGAGCTCTTATGTCAACAACTATTACGATATATGACTTTAGACCTGCACTTTTCACAGCTCTCTGACACATTGAGTAGGTGTACCCTGTCTACTACGACAAACGACTTAATTATATTTTTGTTGACTGCTACAGTCGTGCTCTTATGTCAACAACTATTACGATATATGACTTAGACCTGCACTTTTCACAGCTCTCTGACACATTGAGTAGGTGTACCCTGTCTACTACGCCAAACGACTTAATGATATTTTTGTTGACTGCTACAGTTGAGCTCTTATGTCAACAACTATTACGATATATGACTTTAGACCTGCACTTTTCACAGCTCTCTGACACATTGAGTAGGTGTACCCTGTCTACTACGCCAAAAGATTTAATGATATTTTTGTTGACTGCTACAGTCGAGCTCTTATGTCAACAACTATTACGATATATGACTTTAGACCTGCACTTTTCGCAGCTCTCTGACACATTGAGTAGGTGTACCCTGTCTACTACGCCAAACGATTTAATGATATTTTTGTTGACTGCTACAGTCGAGCTCTTATGTCAACAACCATTACGCTATATGGCTTTAGGTCTGCACTTTTCGCAGCTCTCTGACACATTGAGTAGGTGTACCCTGTCTACTAGGTGTACCCTGTCTACTTCGACAAACGACTTAATGATATTTTTGTTGACTGCTACAGTCGTGCTCTTATGTCAAAAACAACCATTACGCTATATGGCTTTAGGTCTGGACTTTTCACAGCTCTCTGACACATTGAGTAGGTGTACCCTGTCTACTACGACAAACAACTTAATGATATTTTTGTTGACTGCTACAGTCGAACTCTTATGTCAACAACTATTACGATATATGACTTTAGAACTGCACTTTTCGCAGCTCTCTGACACATTGAGTAGGTGTACCCTGTCTACTACGACAAACGATTTAATGATATTTTTGTTGACTGCTACAGTCGAGCTCTTATGTCAACAACCATTACGCTATATGGCTTTAGGTCTGCACTTTTCACAGCTCTCTGACACATTGAGTAGGTGTACACTGTCTACTACGACAAACGACTTAATGATATTTTTGTTGACTGCTACAGTCGAGCTCTTGTGTCAACAACTATTACGATATATGACTTTAGACCTGCACTTTTCACAGCTCTCTGACACATTGAGTAGGTGTACCCTGTCTACTACGACAAACGACTTAATGATATTTTTGTTGACTGCTACAGTCGAGCTCTTATGTCAACAACTATTACGATATATGACTTTAGACCTGCACTTTTCGCAGCTCTCTGACACATTGAGTAGGTGTACCCTGTCTACTACGACAAACGACTTAATTATATTTTTGTTGACTGCTACAGTCGTGCTCTTATGTCAACAACTATTACGATATATGACTTAGACCTGCACTTTTCACAGCTCTCTGATACATTGAGTAGGTGTACCCTGTCTACTACGACAAACGACTTAATGATATTTTTGTTGACTGCTACAGTCGAGCTCTTATGTCAACAACTATTACGATATATGACTTAGACCTGCACTTTTCACAGCTCTCTGACACATTGAGTAGGTGTACCCTGTCTACTACGACAAACGACTTAATGATATTTTTGTTGACTGCTACAGTTGAGCTCTTATGTCAACAACTATTACGATATATGACTTTAGACCTGCACTTTTCACAGCTCTCGGACACATTGAGTAGGTGTACCCTGTCTACTACGACAAGCGACTTAATGATATTTTTGTTGACTGCTACAGTCGAGTTCTTATGTCAACAACAACTATTACGATATATGACTTTAGACCTGAAATTTTCGCAGCTCTCTGACACATTGAGTAGGTGTACCCTGTCTACTACGACAAACGACTTAATGATATTTTTGTTGACTGCTACAGTCGTGCTCTTATGTCAACAACTATTACGATATATGACTTTGGACCTGCACTTTTCGCAGCTCTCTGACACATTGAGTAGGTGTACCCTGTCTACTACGACATACGACTTAATGATATTTTTGTTGACTGCTTCAGTCGAGCTCTTATGTCAACAACTATTACGATATATGACTTTAGACCTGCACTTTTCGCAGCTCTCTGACACATTGAGTAGGTGTACCCTGTCTACTACGACAAACGACTTAATGATATTTTTGCTGACTGCTACAGTCGAGCTCTTATGTCAACAACTATTTCGCTATATGGCTTTAGGTCTGCACTTTTCACAGCTCTCTGACACATTGAGTAGGTGTACCCTGTCTACTTCGACAAACGACTTAATGATATTTTTGTTGACTGCTACAGTCGAGCTCTTATGTCAACAACCATTACGATATATGACTTTAGACCTGCACTTTTCGCAGCTCTCTGACACATTGAGTAGGTGTACCCTGTCTACTACGACAAACGACTTAATGATATTTTTGTTCACTGCTACAGTCTTATTCTTATGTCAATAACTATTACGATATATGACTTTAGACCTGCACTTTTCGCAGCTCTCTGGCACATTGAGTAGGTGTACCCTGTCTACTACGACAAATGACTTAATGATATTTTTGTTGACTGCTACAGTCGTGCTCTTATGTCAACAACCATTACGCTATATGACTTTAGACCTGCACTTTTCGCAGCTCTCTGACACATTGAGTAGGTGTACCCTGTCTACTACGACAAACGACTTAATGATATTTTTGTTGACTGCTACAGTCGAGCTCTTATGTCAACAACTGCTACGATATATGACTTTAGACCTGCACTTTTCGCAGCTCTCTGACACATTGAGTAGGTTCACCCTGTCTACTACGACAAACGACTTAATGATATTTTGGTTGATAGCTGCAGTCGTGCTCTTATGTCAACAACTATTACGATATATGACTTTAGACCTCCACTTTTCGCAGCTCTCTGACACATTGGGTAGGTGTACCCTGTCTACTACGCCAAACGACTTAATGATATTTTTGTTGACTGCTACAGTTGAGCTCTTATGTCAACAACTATTACGATATATGACTTTAGCCCTGAACTTTTCGCAGCTCTCTGACACATTGAGTAGGTGTACCCTGTCTACTACGCCAAACGATTTAATGATATTTATGTTGACTGCTACAGTCGAGCTCTTATGTCAACAACCATTACGCTATATGGCTTTAGGTCTGCACTTTTCACAGATCTCTGACACATTGAGTAGGTGTACCCTGTCTACTACGACAAACGACTTAATGATATTTTTGTTGACTGCTATAGTCGAGCTCTTATGTCAAACTCTATTACGATATATGGCTTTAGACCTGCACTTTTCACAGCTCTCTGACACATTGAGTAGGTGTGCCCTGTCTACTACGACAAACGACTTCATGATATTTTTGTTGACTGCTACAGTCGAGCTCTTATGTCAACAACTATTACGATATATGACTTTAGACCTGCACTTTTCACAGCTCTCTGACACATTGAGTAGGTGTACCCTGTCTACTACGACAAACGACTTAATTATATTTCTGTTGACTGCTACAGTCGTGCTCTTATGTCAACAACTATTACGATATATGACTTAGACCTGCACTTTTCACAGCTCTCTGACACATTGAGTAGGTGTACCCTGTCTACTACGACAAACGACTTAATGATATTTTTGTTGACTGCTACAGTCGAGCTCTTATGTCAACAACTATTACGATATATGACTTAGACCAGCACTTTTCACAGCTCTCTGACACATTGAGTAGGTGTACCCTGTCTACTACGCCAAAAGATTTAATGATATATTTGTTGACTGCTACAGTCGAGCTCTTATGTCAACAACTATTACGATATATGACTTTAGACCTGCACTTTTCGCAGCTCTCTGACACATTGAGTAGGTGTACCCTGTCTACTACGCCAAACGATTTAATGATATTTTTGTTGACTGCTACAGTCGAGCTCTTATGTCAACAACCATTACGCTATATGGCTTTAGGTCTGCACTTTTCGCAGCTCTCTGACACATTGAGTAGGTGTACCCTGTCTACTAGGTGTACCCTGTCTACTTCGACAAACGACTTAATGATATTTTTGTTGACTGCTACAGTCGTGCTCTTATGTCAAAAACAACCATTACGCTATATGGCTTTAGGTCTGCACTTTTCACAGCTCTCTGACACATTGAGTAGGTGTACCCTGTCTACTACGACAAACGACTTAATTATATTTTTGTTGACTGCTACAGTCGAGCTCTTATGTCAACAACTATTTCGATATATGACTTAGACCTGCACTTTTCGCAGCTCTCTGACACATTGAGTAGGTGTACCCTGTCTACTACGACAAACGACTTAATGATATTTTTGTTGACTGCTACAGTCGAGCTCTTATGTCAACAACTATTACGATATATGACTTTAGACCTGCACTTTTCGCAGCTCTCTGACACATTGAGTAGGTGTACCCTGTCTACTACGACAAACGACTTAATGATATTTTTGTTGACTGCTACAGTCGAGCTCTTATGTCAACAACTATTACGATATATGACTTTAGACCTGCACTTTTCGCAGCTCTCTGACACATTGAGTAGGTGTACCCTGTCTACTACGACAAACGACTTAATGATATTTTATTGACTGCTACAGTCGTGCTCTTATGTCAACAACTATTACGATATATGACTTTAGACCTGCACTTTTCACAGCTCACTGACACATTGAGTAGATGTACCCTGTCTACTACGCCAAACGATTTAATGATATTTTTGTTTGCCGCTACAGTCGAGCTCTTATGTCAACAACTATTACGATATATGGCTTGAGACCTGCACTTTTCACAGCTCTCTGACACATTGAGTAGGTGTACCCTTTCTACTACGACAAACGACTTAATGATATTTTTGTTGACTGCTACAGTCGTGCCCTTATGTCAACAACTATTACGATATATGACTTTAGACCTGCACTTTTCGCAGCTCTCTGACACATTGAGTAGGTGTACCCTGTCTACTACGACAAACGAACTAATGATATTTTTGTTGACTGCTACAGTCGTGCTCTTATGTCAACAACTATTACGATATATGACTTTAGACCTGCACTTTTCACAGCTCTCTGAAACATTGAGTAGGTGTACCCTGTCTACTACGACAAACGACTTAATGATATTTTTGTTGACTGCTACAGTCGTGCTCTTATGTCAACAACTATTACGATATATGACTTTAGACCTGCACTTTTCACAGCTCTCTGACACATTAGGTAGGTGTACCCTGTCTACTACGACAAACGACTTAATGATATTTTTGTTGACTGCTACAGTCGAGCTCTTATGTCAACAACTATTACGATATATGACTTTAGACCTGCACTTTTCACAGCTCTCGGACACATTGAGTAGGTGTACCCTGTCTACTACGGCAAACGACTTAATGATATTTTTGTTGACTGCTACAGTCGTGCTCTTATGTCAACAACTATTACGATATATGACTTTGGACCTGCACTTTTCGCAGCTCTCTGACACATTGAGTAGGTGTACCCTGTCTACTACGACAAACGACTTAATGATATTTTTGCTGACTGCTACAGTCGAGCTGTTATGTCAACAACTATTACGCTATATGGCTTTAGGTCTGCACTTTTCACAGCTCTCTGACACATTGAGTAGGTGTACCCTGTCTACTTCGACAAACGACTTAATGATACTTTTGTTGACTGCTACAGTCGAGCTCTTATGTCAACAACCATTACGATATATGACTTTAGACCTGCACTTTTCGCAGCTCTCTGACACATTGAGTAGGTGTACCCTGTCTACTACGACAAACGACTTAATGATATTTTTGTTGACTGCTACAGTCGAGCTCTTATGTCAACAACTATTACGATATATGACTTTAGACCTGCACTTTTCGCAGCTCTCTGACACATTGAGTAGGTGTACCCTGTCTACTACGACAAACGACTTAATGATATTTTATTGACTGCTACAGTCGTGCTCTTATGTCAACAACTATTACGATATATGACTTTAGACCTGCACTTTTCACAGCTCTCTGACACATTGAGTAGGTGTACCCTGTCTACTACGCCAAACGATTTAATGATATTTTTGTTTGCCGCTACAGTCGAGCTCTTATGTCAACAACTATTACGATATATGGCTTGAGACCTGCACTTTTCACAGCTCTCTGACACATTGAGTAGGTGTACCCTTTCTACTACGACAAACGACTTAATGATATTTTTGTTGACTGCTACAGTCGTGCCCTTATGTCAACAACTATTACGATATATGACTTTAGACCTGCACTTTTCGCAGCTCTCTGACACATTGAGTAGGTGTACCCTGTCTACTACGACAAACGAACTAATGATATTTTTGTTGACTGCTACAGTCGTGCTCTTATGTCAACAACTATTACGATATATGACTTTAGACCTGCACTTTTCACAGCTCTCTGAAACATTGAGTAGGTGTACCCTGTCTACTACGACAAACGACTTAATGATATTTTTGTTGACTGCTACAGTCGTGCTCTTATGTCAACAACTATTACGATATATGACTTTAGACCTGCACTTTTCACAGCTCTCTGACACATTAGGTAGGTGTACCCTGTCTACTACGACAAACGACTTAATGATATTTTTGTTGACTGCTACAGTCGAGCTCTTATGTCAACAGCTATTACGATATATGACTTTAGACCTGCACTTTTCACAGCTCTCGGACACATTGAGTAGGTGTACCCTGTCTACTACGACAAACGACTTAATGATATTTTTGTTGACTGCTACAGTCGTGCTCTTATGTCAACAACTATTACGATATATGACTTTGGACCTGCACTTTTCGCAGCTCTCTGACACATTGAGTAGGTGTACCCTGTCTACTACGACAAACGACTTAATGATATTTTTGCTGACTGCTACAGTCGAGCTGTTATGTCAACAACTATTACGCTATATGGCTTTAGGTCTGCACTTTTCACAGCTCTCTGACACATTGAGTAGGTGTACCCTGTCTACTTCGACAAACGACTTAATGATACTTTTGTTGACTGCTACAGTCGAGCTCTTATGTCAACAACCATTACGATATATGACTTTAGACCTGCACTTTTCGCAGCTCTCTGACACATTGAGTAGGTGTACCCTGTCTACTACGACAAACGACTTAATGATATTTTTGTTCACTGCTACAGTCGTGCTCTTATGTCAATAACTATTACGATATATGACTTTAGATCTGCACTTTTCGCAGCTCTCTGACACATTTAGTAGGTGTACCCTGTCTACTACGACAAACGACATAATGATATTTTTGTTGACTGCTACAGTCGTGCTCTTATGTCAACAACTATTACGCTATATGACTTTAGACCTGCACTTTTCGTAGCTCTCTGACACATTGAGTAGGTGTACCCTGTCTACTACGACAAACGACTTAATGATATTTTTGTTGACTGCTACAGTCGAGCTCTTATGTCAACAACTATTACGATATATGACTTTAGACCTGCACTTTTCGCAGCTCTCTGACACATTGAGTAGGTGTACCCTGTCTACTACGACAAACGACTTAATGATATTTTTGTTGACTGCTACAGTCGAGCTCTTATGTCAACAACTATTACGATATATGACTTTAGACCTGAACTTTTCACAGCTCTCTGACACATTGAGTAGGTGTACCCTGTCTACTACGACAAACGACTTAATGATATTTTTGTTGACTGCTACAGTCGAGCTCTTATGTCAACAACTATTACGATATATGACTTTAGACCTGCACTTTTCACAGCTCTCGGACACATTGAGTAGGTGTACCCTGTCTACTACGACAAGCGACTTAATGATATTTTTGTTGACTGCTACAGTCGAGCTCTTATGTCAACAACTATTACGATATATGACTTTAGACCTGCACTTTTCACAGCTCTCTGACACATTGAGTAGGTGTACCCTGTCTACTACGACAAACGACTTAATTATATTTTTGTTGACTGCTACAGTCGTGCTCTTATGTCAACAACTATTACGATATATGACTTAGACCTGCACTTTTCACAGCTCTCTGACACATTGAGTAGGTGTACCCTGTCTACTACGCCAAACGACTTAATGATATTTTTGTTGACTGCTACAGTTGAGCTCTTATGTCAACAACTATTACGATATATGACTTTAGACCTGCACTTTTCACAGCTCTCTGACACATTGAGTAGGTGTACCCTGTCTACTACGCCAAAAGATTTAATGATATTTTTGTTGACTGCTACAGTCGAGCTCTTATGTCAACAACTATTACGATATATGACTTTAGACCTGCACTTTTCGCAGCTCTCTGACACATTGAGTAGGTGTACCCTGTCTACTACGCCAAACGATTTAATGATATTTTTGTTGACTGCTACAGTCGAGCTCTTATGTCAACAACCATTACGCTATATGGCTTTAGGTCTGCACTTTTCGCAGCTCTCTGACACATTGAGTAGGTGTACCCTGTCTACTAGGTGTACCCTGTCTACTTCGACAAACGACTTAATGATATTTTTGTTGACTGCTACAGTCGTGCTCTTATGTCAAAAACAACCATTACGCTATATGGCTTTAGGTCTGGACTTTTCACAGCTCTCTGACACATTGAGTAGGTGTACCCTGTCTACTACGACAAACAACTTAATGATATTTTTGTTGACTGCTACAGTCGAACTCTTATGTCAACAACTATTACGATATATGACTTTAGAACTGCACTTTTCGCAGCTCTCTGACACATTGAGTAGGTGTACCCTGTCTACTACGACAAACGATTTAATGATATTTTTGTTGACTGCTACAGTCGAGCTCTTATGTCAACAACCATTACGCTATATGGCTTTAGGTCTGCACTTTTCACAGCTCTCTGACACATTGAGTAGGTGTACACTGTCTACTACGACAAACGACTTAATGATATTTTTGTTGACTGCTACAGTCGAGCTCTTGTGTCAACAACTATTACGATATATGACTTTAGACCTGCACTTTTCACAGCTCTCTGACACATTGAGTAGGTGTACCCTGTCTACTACGACAAACGACTTAATGATATTTTTGTTGACTGCTACAGTCGAGCTCTTATGTCAACAACTATTACGATATATGACTTTAGACCTGCACTTTTCGCAGCTCTCTGACACATTGAGTAGGTGTACCCTGTCTACTACGACAAACGACTTAATTATATTTTTGTTGACTGCTACAGTCGTGCTCTTATGTCAACAACTATTACGATATATGACTTAGACCTGCACTTTTCACAGCTCTCTGATACATTGAGTAGGTGTACCCTGTCTACTACGACAAACGACTTAATGATATTTTTGTTGACTGCTACAGTCGAGCTCTTATGTCAACAACTATTACGATATATGACTTAGACCTGCACTTTTCACAGCTCTCTGACACATTGAGTAGGTGTACCCTGTCTACTACGACAAACGACTTAATGATATTTTTGTTGACTGCTACAGTTGAGCTCTTATGTCAACAACTATTACGATAATTGACTTTAGACCTGCACTTTTCACAGCTCTCGGACACATTGAGTAGGTGTACCCTGTCTACTACGACAAGCGACTTAATGATATTTTTGTTGACTGCTACAGTCGAGTTCTTATGTCAACAACAACTATTACGATATATGACTTTAGACCTGAAATTTTCGCAGCTCTCTGACACATTGAGTAGGTGTACCCTGTCTACTACGACAAACGACTTAATGATATTTTTGTTGACTGCTACAGTCGTGCTCTTATGTCAACAACTATTACGATATATGACTTTGGACCTGCACTTTTCGCAGCTCTCTGACACATTGAGTAGGTGTACCCTGTCTACTACGACATACGACTTAATGATATTTTTGTTGACTGCTTCAGTCGAGCTCTTATGTCAACAACTATTACGATATATGACTTTAGACCTGCACTTTTCGCAGCTCTCTGACACATTGAGTAGGTGTACCCTGTCTACTACGACAAACGACTTAATGATATTTTTGCTGACTGCTACAGTCGAGCTCTTATGTCAACAACTATTTCGCTATATGGCTTTAGGTCTGCACTTTTCACAGCTCTCTGACACATTGAGTAGGTGTACCCTGTCTACTTCGACAAACGACTTAATGATATTTTTGTTGACTGCTACAGTCGAGCTCTTATGTCAACAACCATTACGATATATGACTTTAGACCTGCACTTTTCGCAGCTCTCTGACACATTGAGTAGGTGTACCCTGTCTACTACGACAAACGACTTAATGATATTTTTGTTCACTGCTACAGTCTTATTCTTATGTCAATAACTATTACGATATATGACTTTAGACCTGCACTTTTCGCAGCTCTCTGGCACATTGAGTAGGTGTACCCTGTCTACTACGACAAATGACTTGATGATATTTTTGTTGACTGCTACAGTCGTGCTCTTATGTCAACAACCATTACGCTATATGACTTTAGACCTGCACTTTTCGCAGCTCTCTGACACATTGAGTAGGTGTACCCTGTCTACTACGACAAACGACTTAATGATATTTTTGTTGACTGCTACAGTCGAGCTCTTATGTCAACAACTGCTACGATATATGACTTTAGACCTGCACTTTTCGCAGCTCTCTGACACATTGAGTAGGTTCACCCTGTCTACTACGACAAACGACTTAATGATATTTTGGTTGATAGCTACAGTCGTGCTCTTATGTCAACAACTATTACGATATATGACTTTAGACCTCCACTTTTCGCAGCTCTCTGACACATTGGGTAGGTGTACCCTGTCTACTACGCCAAACGACTTAATGATATTTTTGTTGACTGCTACAGTTGAGCTCTTATGTCAACAACTATTACGATATATGACTTTAGCCCTGAACTTTTCGCAGCTCTCTGACACATTGAGTAGGTGTACCCTGTCTACTACGCCAAACGATTTAATGATATTTATGTTGACTGCTACAGTCGAGCTCTTATGTCAACAACCATTACGCTATATGGCTTTAGGTCTGCACTTTTCACAGATCTCTGACACATTGAGTAGGTGTACCCTGTCTACTACGACAAACGACTTAATGATATTTTTGTTGACTGCTATAGTCGAGCTCTTATGTCAAACTCTATTACGATATATGGCTTTAGACCTGCACTTTTCACAGCTCTCTGACACATTGAGTAGGTGTGCCCTGTCTACTACGACAAACGACTTAATGATATTTTTGTTGACTGCTACAGTCGAGCTCTTATGTCAACAACTATTACGATATATGACTTTAGACCTGCACTTTTCACAGCTCTCTGACACATTGAGTAGGTGTACCCTGTCTACTACGACAAACGACTTAATTATATTTCTGTTGACTGCTACAGTCGTGCTCTTATGTCAACAACTATTACGATATATGACTTAGACCTGCACTTTTCACAGCTCTCTGACACATTGAGTAGGTGTACCCTGTCTACTACGACAAACGACTTAATGATATTTTTGTTGACTGCTACAGTCGAGCTCTTATGTCAACAACTATTACGATATATGACTTAGACCAGCACTTTTCACAGCTCTCTGACACATTGAGTAGGTGTACCCTGTCTACTACGCCAAAAGATTTAATGATATATTTGTTGACTGCTACAGTCGAGCTCTTATGTCAACAACTATTACGATATATGACTTTAGACCTGCACTTTTCGCAGCTCTCTGACACATTGAGTAGGTGTACCCTGTCTACTACGCCAAACGATTTAATGATATTTTTGTTGACTGCTACAGTCGAGCTCTTATGTCAACAACCATTACGCTATATGGCTTTAGGTCTGCACTTTTCGCAGCTCTCTGACACATTGAGTAGGTGTACCCTGTCTACTAGGTGTACCCTGTCTACTTCGACAAACGACTTAATGATATTTTTGTTGACTGCTACAGTCGTGCTCTTATGTCAAAAACAACCATTACGCTATATGGCTTTAGGTCTGCACTTTTCACAGCTCTCTGACACATTGAGTAGGTGTACCCTGTCTACTACGACAAACGACTTAATTATATTTTTGTTGACTGCTACAGTCGAGCTCTTATGTCAACAACTATTTCGATATATGACTTAGACCTGCACTTTTCGCAGCTCTCTGACACATTGAGTAGGTGTACCCTGTCTACTACGACAAACGACTTAATGATATTTTTGTTGACTGCTACAGTCGAGCTCTTATGTCAACAACTATTACGATATATGACTTTAGACCTGCACTTTTCGCAGCTCTCTGACACATTGAGTAGGTGTACCCTGTCTACTACGACAAACGACTTAATGATATTTTTGTTGACTGCTACAGTCGAGCTCTTATGTCAACAACTATTACGATATATGACTTTAGACCTGCACTTTTCGCAGCTCTCTGACACATTGAGTAGGTGTACCCTGTCTACTACGACAAACGACTTAATGATATTTTATTGACTGCTACAGTCGTGCTCTTATGTCAACAACTATTACGATATATGACTTTAGACCTGCACTTTTCACAGCTCTCTGACACATTGAGTAGATGTACCCTGTCTACTACGCCAAAAGATTTAATGATATTTTTGTTTGCCGCTACAGTCGAGCTCTTATGTCAACAACTATTACGATATATGGCTTGAGACCTGCACTTTTCACAGCTCTCTGACACATTGAGTAGGTGTACCCTTTCTACTACGACAAACGACTTAGTGATATTTTTGTTGACTGCTACAGTCGTGCCCTTATGTCAACAACTATTACGATATATGACTTTAGACCTGCACTTTTCGCAGCTCTCTGACACATTGAGTAGGTGTACCCTGTCTACTACGACAAACGAACTAATGATATTTTTGTTGACTGCTACAGTCGTGCTCTTATGTCAACAACTATTACGATATATGACTTTAGACCTGCACTTTTCACAGCTCTCTGAAACATTGAGTAGGTGTACCCTGTCTACTACGACAAACGACTTAATGATATTTTTGTTGACTGCTACAGTCGTGCTCTTATGTCAACAACTATTACGATATATGACTTTAGACCTGCACTTTTCACAGCTCTCTGACACATTAGGTAGGTGTACCCTGTCTACTACGACAAACGACTTAATGATATTTTTGTTGACTGCTACAGTCGAGCTCTTATGTCAACAACTATTACGATATATGACTTTAGACCTGCACTTTTCACAGCTCTCGGACACATTGAGTAGGTGTACCCTGTCTACTACGACAAACGACTTAATGATATTTTTGTTGACTGCTACAGTCGTGCTCTTATGTCAACAACTATTACGATATATGACTTTGGACCTGCACTTTTCGCAGCTCTCTGACACATTGAGTAGGTGTACCCTGTCTACTACGACAAACGACTTAATGATATTTTTGCTGACTGCTACAGTCGAGCTGTTATGTCAACAACTATTACGCTATATGGCTTTAGGTCTGCACTTTTCACAGCTCTCTGACACATTGAGTAGGTGTACCCTGTCTACTTCGACAAACGACTTAATGATACTTTTGTTGACTGCTACAGTCGAGCTCTTATGTCAACAACCATTACGATATATGACTTTAGACCTGCACTTTTCGCAGCTCTCTGACACATTGAGTAGGTGTACCCTGTCTACTACGACAAACGACTTAATGATATTTTTGTTCACTGCTACAGTCGTGCTCTTATGTCAATAACTATTACGATATATGACTTTAGATCTGCACTTTTCGCAGCTCTCTGACACATTTAGTAGGTGTACCCTGTCTACTACGACAAACGACTTAATGATATTTTTGTTGACTGCTACAGTCGTGCTCTTATGTCAACAACTATTACGCTATATGACTTTAGACCTGCACTTTTCGTAGCTCTCTGACACATTGAGTAGGTGTACCCTGTCTACTACGACAAACGACTTAATGATATTTTTGTTGACTGCTACAGTCGAGCTCTTATGTCAACAACTATTACGATATATGACTTTAGACCTGCACTTTTCGCAGCTCTCTGACACATTGAGTAGGTGTACCCTGTCTACTACGACAAACGACTTAATGATATTTTTGTTGACTGCTACAGTCGAGCCCTTATGTCAACAACTATTACGATATATGACTTTAGACCTGAACTTTTCACAGCTCTCTGACACATTGAGTAGGTGTACCCTGTCTACTACGACAAACGACTTAATGATATTTTTGTTGACTGCTACAGTCGAGCTCTTATGTCAACAACTATTACGATATATGACTTTAGACCTGCACTTTTCACAGCTCTCGGACACATTGAGTAGGTGTACCCTGTCTACTACGACAAGCGACTTAATGATATTTTTGTTGACTGCTACAGTCGAGCTCTTATGTCAACAACTATTACGATATATGACTTTAGACCTGCACTTTTCACAGCTCTCTGACACATTGAGTAGGTGTACCCTGTCTACTACGACAAACGACTTAATTATATTTTTGTTGACTGCTACAGTCGTGCTCTTATGTCAACAACTATTACGATATATGACTTAGACCTGCACTTTTCACAGCTCTCTGACACATTGAGTAGGTGTACCCTGTCTACTACGCCAAACGACTTAATGATATTTTTGTTGACTGCTACAGTTGAGCTCTTATGTCAACAACTATTACGATATATGACTTTAGACCTGCACTTTTCACAGCTCTCTGACACATTGAGTAGGTGTACCCTGTCTACTACGCCAAAAGATTTAATGATATTTTTGTTGACTGCTACAGTCGAGCTCTTATGTCAACAACTATTACGATATATGACTTTAGACCTGCACTTTTCGCAGCTCTCTGACACATTGAGTAGGTGTACCCTGTCTACTACGCCAAACGATTTAATGATATTTTTGTTGACTGCTACAGTCGAGCTCTTATGTCAACAACCATTACGCTATATGGCTTTAGGTCTGCACTTTTCGCAGCTCTCTGACACATTGAGTAGGTGTACCCTGTCTACTAGGTGTACCCTGTCTACTTCGACAAACGACTTAATGATATTTTTGTTGACTGCTACAGTCGTGCTCTTATGTCAAAAACAACCATTACGCTATATGGCTTTAGGTCTGGACTTTTCACAGCTCTCTGACACATTGAGTAGGTGTACCCTGTCTACTACGACAAACAACTTAATGATATTTTTGTTGACTGCTACAGTCGAACTCTTATGTCAACAACTATTACGATATATGACTTTAGAACTGCACTTTTCGCAGCTCTCTGACACATTGAGTAGGTGTACCCTGTCTACTACGACAAACGATTTAATGATATTTTTGTTGACTGCTACAGTCGAGCTCTTATGTCAACAACCATTACGCTATATGGCTTTAGGTCTGCACTTTTCACAGCTCTCTGACACATTGAGTAGGTGTACACTGTCTACTACGACAAACGACTTAATGATATTTTTGTTGACTGCTACAGTCGAGCTCTTGTGTCAACAACTATTACGATATATGACTTTAGACCTGCACTTTTCACAGCTCTCTGACACATTGAGTAGGTGTACCCTGTCTACTACGACAAACGACTTAATGATATTTTTGTTGACTGCTACAGTCGAGCTCTTATGTCAACAACTATTACGATATATGACTTTAGACCTGCACTTTTCGCAGCTCTCTGACACATTGAGTAGGTGTACCCTGTCTACTACGACAAACGACTTAATTATATTTTTGTTGACTGCTACAGTCGTGCTCTTATGTCAACAACTATTACGATATATGACTTAGACCTGCACTTTTCACAGCTCTCTGATACATTGAGTAGGTGTACCCTGTCTACTACGACAAACGACTTAATGATATTTTTGTTGACTGCTACAGTCGAGCTCTTATGTCAACAACTATTACGATATATGACTTAGACCTGCACTTTTCACAGCTCTCTGACACATTGAGTAGGTGTACCCTGTCTACTACGACAAACGACTTAATGATATTTTTGTTGACTGCTACAGTTGAGCTCTTATGTCAACAACTATTACGATATATGACTTTAGACCTGCACTTTTCACAGCTCTCGGACACATTGAGTAGGTGTACCCTGTCTACTACGACAAGCGACTTAATGATATTTTTGTTGACTGCTACAGTCGAGTTCTTATGTCAACAACAACTATTACGATATATGACTTTAGACCTGAAATTTTCGCAGCTCTCTGACACATTGAGTAGGTGTACCCTGTCTACTACGACAAACGACTTAATGATATTTTTGTTGACTGCTACAGTCGTGCTCTTATGTCAACAACTATTACGATATATGACTTTGGACCTGCACTTTTCGCAGCTCTCTGACACATTGAGTAGGTGTACCCTGTCTACTACGACATACGACTTAATGATATTTTTGTTGACTGCTTCAGTCGAGCTCTTATGTCAACAACTATTACGATATATGACTTTAGACCTGCACTTTTCGCAGCTCTCTGACACATTGAGTAGGTGTACCCTGTCTACTACGACAAACGACTTAATGATATTTTTGCTGACTGCTACAGTCGAGCTCTTATGTCAACAACTATTTCGCTATATGGCTTTAGGTCTGCACTTTTCACAGCTCTCTGACACATTGAGTAGGTGTACCCTGTCTACTTCGACAAACGACTTAATGATATTTTTGTTGACTGCTACAGTCGAGCTCTTATGTCAACAACCATTACGATATATGACTTTAGACCTGCACTTTTCGCAGCTCTCTGACACATTGAGTAGGTGTACCCTGTCTACTACGACAAACGACTTAATGATATTTTTGTTCACTGCTACAGTCTTGCTCCTATGTCAAGAACTATTACGATATATGACTTTAGACCTGCACTTTTCGCAGCTCTCTGACACATTGAGTAGGTGTACCCTGTCTACTACGACAAACGACTTAATGATATTTTTGTTGACTGCTACAGTCGTGCTCTTATGTCAACAACCATTACGCTATATGACTTTAGACCTGCACTTTTCGCAGCTCTCTGACACATTGAGTAGGTGTACCCTGTCTACTACGACAAACGACTTAATGATATTTTTGTTGACTGCTACAGTCGAGCTCTTATGTCAACAACTATTACGATATATGACTTTAGATCTGCACTTTTCGCAGCTCTCTGACACATTGAGTAGGTTTACCCTGTCTACTACGACAAACGACTTAATGATATTTTGGTTGATAGCTACAGTCGTGCTCTTATGTCAACAACTATTACGATATATGACTTTAGACCTGCACTTTTCGCAGCTCTCTGACACATTGAGTAGGTGTACCCTGTCTACTACGCCAAACGACTTAATGATATTTTTGTTGACTGCTACAGTCGAGCTCTTATGTCAACAACTATTACGATATATGACTTTAGAACTGCACTTTTCGCAGCTCTCTGACACATTGAGTAGGTGTACCCTGTCTACTACGCCAAACGATTTAATGATATTTTTGTTGACTGCTACAGTCGAGCTCTTATGTCAACAACCATTACGCTATATGGCTTTAGGTCTGCACTTTTCACAGCTCTCTGACACATTGAGTAGGTGTACCCTGTCTACTACGACAAACGACTTAATGATATTTTTGTTGACTGCTACAGTCGAGCTCTTATGTCAACAACTATTACGATATATGACTTAGACCTGCACTTTTCACAGCTCTCTGACACATTGAGTAGGTGTACCCTGTCTACTACGACAAACGACTTAATTATATTTTTGTTGACTGCTACAGTCGTGCTCTTATGTCAACAACTATTACGATATATGACTTAGACCTGCACTTTTCACAGCTCTCTGACACATTGAGTAGGTGTACCCTGTCTACTACGACAAACGACTTAATGATATTTTTGTTGACTGCTACAGTCGAGCTCTTATGTCAACAACTATTACGATATATGACTTAGACCTGCACTTTTCACAGCTCTCTGACACATTGAGTAGGTGTACCCTGTCTACTACGCCAAAAGATTTAATGATATTTTTGTTGACTGCTACAGTCGAGCTCTTATGTCAACAACTATTACGATATATGACTTTAGACCTGCACTTTTCGCAGCTCTCTGACACATTGAGTAGGTGTACCCTGTCTACTACGCCAAACGATTTAATGATATTTTTGTTGACTGCTACAGTCGAGCTCTTATGTCAACAACCATTACGCTATATGGCTTTAGGTCTGCACTTTTCGCAGCTCTCTGACACATTGAGTAGGTGTACCCTGTCTACTAGGTGTACCCTGTCTACTTCGACAAACGACTTAATGATATTTTTGTTGACTGCTACAGTCGTGCTCTTATGTCAAATACAACCATTACGCTATATGGCTTTAGGTCTGCACTTTTCAAAGCTCTCTGACACATTGAGTAGGTGTACCCTGTCTACTACGACAAACGACTTAATGATATTTTTGTTGACTGCTACAGTCGAGCTCTTATGTCAACAACTATTTCGATATATGACTTAGACCTGATCTTTTCGCAGCTCTCTGACACATTGAGTAGGTGTACCCTGTCTACTACGACAAACGACTTAATGATATTTTTGTTGACTGCTACAGTCGAGCTCTTATGTCAACAACTATTACGATATATGACTTTAGACCTGCACTTTTGGCAGCTCTCTGACACATTGAGTAGGTGTACCCTGTCTACTACGCCAAACGACTTAATGATATTTTTGTTGACTGCTACAGTCGAGCTCTTATGTCAACAACTATTACGATATATGACTTTAGACCTGCACTTTTCGCAGCTCTCTGACACATTGAGTAGGTGTACCCTGTCTACTACGACAAACGACTTAATGATATTTTATTGACTGCTACAGTCGTGCTCTTATGTCAACAACTATTACGATATATGACTTTAGACCTGCACTTTTCACAGCTCTCTGACACATTGAGTAGATGTACCCTGTCTACTACGCCAAACGATTTAATGATATTTTTGTTTGCCGCTACAGTCGAGCTCTTATGTCAACAACTATTACGATATATGACTTGATACCTGCACTTTTCACAGCTCTCTGACACATTGAGTAGGTGTACCCTGTCTACTACGACAAACGACTTAATGATATTTTTGTTGACTGCTACAGTCGTGCTCTTATGCAACAACTATTACGATATATGACTTTAGACCTGCACTTTTCGCAGCTCTCTGACACATTGAGTAGGTGTACCCTGCCTACTACGACAAACGACTTAATGATATTTTTGTTGACTGCTACAGTCGTGCTCTTATGTCAACAACTATTACGATATATGACTTTAGACCTGCACTTTTCACAGCTCTCTGACACATTGAGTAGGTGTACCCTGTCTACTACGACAAACGACTTAATGATATTTTTGTTGACTGCTACAGTCGTGCTCTTATGTCAACAACTATTACGATATATGACTTTAGACCTGCACTTTTCACAGCTCTCTGACACATTGAGTAGGTGTACCCTGTCTACTACGACAAACGACTTAATGATATTTTTGTTGACTGCTACAGTCGAGCTCTTATGTCAACAACAACTATTACGATATATGACTTTATACCTGAAATTTTCGCAGCTCTCTGACACATTGAGTAGGTGTACCCTGTCTACTACGACAAACGACTTAATGATATTTTTGTTGACTGCTACAGTCGTGCTCTTATGTCAACAACTATTACGATATATGACTTTGGACCTGCACTTTTCGCAGCTCTCTGACACATTGAGTAGGTGTACCCTGTCTACTACGACAAACGACTTAATGATATTTTTGCTGACTGCTACAGTCGAGCTGTTATGTCAACAACTATTACGCTATATGGCTTTAGGTCTGCACTTTTCACAGCTCTCTGACACATTGAGTAGGTGTACCCTGTCTACTTCGACAAACGACTTAATGATACTTTTGTTGACTGCTACAGTCGAGCTCTTATGTCAACAACCATTACGATATATGACTTTAGACCTGCACTTTTCGCAGCTCTCTGACACATTGAGTAGGTGTACCCTGTCTACTACGACAAACGACTTAATGATATTTTTGTTCACTGCTACAGTCGTGCTCTTATGTCAATAACTATTACGATATATGACTTTAGACCTGCACTTTTCGCAGCTCTCTGACACATTTAGTAGGTGTACCCTGTCTACTACGACAAACGACTTAATGATATTTTTGTTGACTGCTACAGTCGTGCTCTTATGTCAACAACCATTACGCTATATGACTTTAGACCTGCACTTTTCGTAGCTCTCTGACACATTAAGTAGGTGTACCCTGTCTACTACGACAAACGACTTAATGATATTTTTGTTGACTGCTACAGTCGAGCTCTTATGTCAACAACTATTACGATATATGACTTTAGACCTGCACTTTTCGCAGCTCTCTGACACATTGAGTAGGTGTACCCTGTCTACTACGACAAACGACTTAATGATATTTTTGTTGACTGCTACAGTCGAGCTCTTATGTCAACAACTATTACGATATATGACTTTAGACCTGCACTTTTCACAGCTCTCTGACACATTGAGTAGGTGTACCCTGTCTACTACGACAAACGACTTAATTATATTTTTGTTGACTGCTACAGTCGTGCTCTTATGTCAACAACTATTACGATATATGACTTAGACCTGCACTTTTCACAGCTCTCTGACACATTGAGTAGGTGTACCCTGTCTACTACGGCAAACGACTTAATGATATTTTTGTTGACTGCTACAGTCGAGCTCTTATGTCAACAGCTATTACGATATATGACTTAGACCTGCACTTTTCACAGCTCTCTGACACATTGAGTAGGTGTACCCTGTCTACTACGCCAAAAGATTTAATGATATTTTTGTTGACTGCTACAGTCGAGCTCTTATGTCAACAACTATTACAATATATGACTTTAGACCTGCACTTTTCGCAGCTCTCTGACACATTGAGTAGGTGTACCCTGTCTACTACGCCAAACGATTTAATGATATTTTTGTTGACTGCTACAGTCGAGCTCTTATGTCAACAACCATTACGCTATATGGCTTTAGGTCTGCACTTTTCGCAGCTCTCTGACACATTGAGTAGGTGTACCCTGTCTACTAGGTGTACCCTGTCTACTTCGACAAACGACTTAATGATATTTTTGTTGACTGCTACAGTCGTGCTCTTATGTCAAAAACAACCATTACGCTATATGGCTTTAGGTCTGCACTTTTCACAGCTCTCTGACACATTGAGTAGGTGTACCCAGTCTACTACGACAAACGACTTAATGATATTTTTGTTGACTGCTACAGTCGAGCTCTTATGTCAACAACTATTTCGATATATGACTTAGACCTGCACTTTTCGCAGCTCTCTGACACATTGAGTAGGTGTACCCTGTCTACTACGACAAACGACTTAATGATATTTTTGTTGACTGCTACAGTCGAGCTCTTATGTCAAGAACTATTACGATATATGACTTTAGAGCTGCACTTTTCGCAGCTCTCTGACACATTGAGTAGGTGTACCCTGTCTACTACGACAAACGACTTAATGATATTTTTGTTGACTGCTACAGTCGAGCTCTTATGTCAACAACTATTACGATATATGACTTTAGACCTGCACTTTTCGCAGCTCTCTGACACATTGAGTAGGTGTACCCTGTCTACTACGACAAACGACTTAATGATATTTTATTGACTGCTACAGTCGTGCTCTTATGTCAACAACTATTACGATATATGACTTTAGACCTGCACTTTTCACAGCTCTCTGACACATTGAGTAGATGTACCCTGTCTACTACGCCAAACGATTTAATGATATTTTTGTTTGCCGCTACAGTCGAGCTCTTATGTCAACAACTATTACGATATATGACTTGAGACCTGCACTTTTCACAGCTCTCTGACACATTGAGTAGGTGTACCCTTTCTACTACGACAAACGACTTAATGATATTTTTGTTGACTGCTACAGTCGTGCTCTTATGTCAACAACTATTACGATATATGACTTTAGACCTGCACTTTTCGCAGCTCTCTGACACATTGAGTAGGTGTACCCTGTCTACTACGACAAACGACTTAATGATATTTTTGTTGACTGCTACAGTCGTGCTCTTATGTCAACAACTATTACGATATATGACTTTAGACCTGCACTTTTCACAGCTCTCTGACACATTGAGTAGGTGTACCCTGTCTACTACGACAAACGACTTAATGATATTTTTGTTGACTGCTACAGTCGTGCTCTTATGTCAACAACTATTACGATATATGACTTTAGACCTGCACTTTTCACAGCTCTCTGACACATTTAGTAGGTGTACCCTGTCTACTACGACAAACGACTTAATGATATTTTTGTTGACTGCTACAGTCGAGCTCTTATGTCAACAACAACTATTACGATATATGACTTTAGACCTGAAATTTTCGCAGCTCTCTGACACATTGAGTAGGTGTACCCTGTCTACTACGACAAACGACTTAATGATATTTTTGTTGACTGCTACAGTCGTGCTCTTATGTCAACAACTATTACGATATATGACTTTGGACCTGCACTTTTCGCAGCTCTCTGACACATTGAGTAGGTGCACCCTGTCTACTACGACAAACGACTTAATGATATTTTTGCTGACTGCTACAGTCGAGCTGTTATGTCAACAACTATTACGCTATATGGCTTTAGGTCTGCACCTTTCACAGCTCTCTGACACATTGAGTAGGTGTACCCTGTCTACTTCGACAAACGACTTAATGATACTTTTGTTGACTGCCACAGTCGAGCTCTTATGTCAACAACCATTACGATATATGACTTTAGACCTGCACTTTTCGCAGCTCTCCTACACATTGAGTAGGTGTACCCTGTCTACTACGACAAACGACTTAATGATATTTTTGTTCACTGCTACAGTCGTGCTCTTATGTCAATAACTATTACGATATATGACTTTAGACCTGCACTTTTCGCAGCTCTCTGACACATTTAGTAGGTGTACCCTGTCTACTACGACAAACGACTTAATGATATTTTTGTTGACTGCTACAGTCGTGCTCTTATGTCAACAACCATTACGCTATATGACTTTAGACCTGCACTTTTCGTAGCTCTCTGACACATTGAGTAGGTGTACCCTGTCTACTACGCCAAACGACTTAATGATATTTTTGTTGACTGCTACAGTCGAGCTCTTATGTCAACAACTATTACGATATATGACTTTAGACCTGCACTTTTCGCAGCTCTCTGACACATTGAGTAGGTGTACCCTGTCTACTACGACAAACGACTTAATGATATTTTTGTTGACTGCTACAGTCGAGCTCTTATGTCAACAACTATTACGATATATGACTTTAGACCTGAACTTTTCACAGCTCTCTGACACATTGAGGAGGTGTACCCTGTCTACTACGACAAACGACTTAATGATATTTTTGTTGACTGCTACAGTCGAGCTCTTATGTCAACAACTATTACGATATATGACTTTAGACCTGAACTTTTCGCAGCTCTCTGACACATTGAGTAGGTGTACCCTGTCTACTACGACAAACGACTTAATGATATTTTTGTTGACTGCTACAGTCGAGCTCTTATGTCAACAACTATTACGATATATGACTTTAGACCTGCACTTTTCACAGCTCTCGGACACATTGAGTAGGTGTACCCTGTCTACTACGACAAGCGACTTAATGATATTTTTGTTGACTGCTACAGTCGAGCTCTTATATCAACAACAACTATTACGATATATGACTTTAGACCTGCACTTTTCGCAGCTCTCTGACACATTGAGTAGGTGTACCCTGTCTACTACGACAAACGACTTAATGATATTTTTGTTGACTGCTACAGTCGTGCTCTTATGTCAACAACCATTACGCTATATGACTTTAGACCTGCACTTTTCGCAGCTCTCTGACACATTGAGTAGGTGTACCCTGTCTACTACGACAAACGACTTAATGATATTTTTGTTGACTGCTTCAGTCGAGCTCTTATGTCAACAACTATTACGATATATGACTTTGGACCTGCACTTTTCGCAGCTCTCTGACACATTGAGTAGGTGTACCCTGTCTACTACGACAAACGACTTAATGATATTTTTGTTGACTGCTTCAGTCGAGCTCTTATGTCAACAACTATTACGATATATGACTTTAGACCTGCACTTTTCGCAGCTCTCTGACACATTGAGTAGGTGTACCCTGTCTACTACGACAAACGACTTAATGATATTTTTGCTGACTGCTACAGTCGAGCTCTTATGTCAACAACTATTACGCTATATGGCTTTAGGTCTGCACTTTTCACAGCTCTCTGACACATTGAGTAGGTGTATCCTGTCTACTTCGACAAACGACTTAATGATATTTTTGTTGACTGCTACAGTCGAGCTCTTATGTCAACAACCATTACGATATATGACTTTAGACCTGCACTTTTCGCAGCTCTCTGACACATTGAGTAGGTGTACCCTGTCTACTACGCCAAACGACTTAATGATATTTTTGTTGACTGCTACAGTCGTGCTCTTATGTCAATAACTATTACGATATATGACTTTAGACCTGAACTTTTCGCAGCTCTCTGACACATTGAGTAGGTGTACCCTGTCTACTACGACAAACGAGTTAATGATATTTTTGTTGACTGCTACAGTCGTGCTCTTATGTCAACAACCATTACGCTATATGACTTTAGACCTGCACTTTTCGCAGCTCTCTGACACATTGAGTAGGTGTACCCTGTCCACTACGACAAACGACTTAATGATATTTTTGTTGACTGCTACAGTCGAGCTCTTATGTCAACAACTATTACGATATATGACTTTAGACCTGCACTTTTCGCAGCTCTCTGACACATTGAGTAGGTGTACCCTGTCTACTACGACAAACGACTTAATGATATTTCTGTTGACTGCTATAGTCGAGCTCTTATGTCAACAACAACCATTACGCTATATGGCTTTAGGTCTGCACTTTTCGCAGCTCTCTGACACATTGAGTAGGTGTACCCTGTCTACTACGACAAACGACTTAATGATATTTTTGTTGACTGCTACAGTCGTGCTCTTATGTCAACAACTATTACGATATATGACTTTAGACCTGCACTTTTCGCAGCTCTCTGACACATTGAGTGGGTGTACCCTGTCTGCTACGACAAACGACTTAATGATATTTTTGTTGACTGCTACAGTCGAGCTCTTATGTCAACAACTATTACGATATATGACTTTAGACCTGCACTTTTCGCAGCTCTCTGACAGATTGAGTAGGTGTACCTTGTCTACTACGACAAACGCCTTAATGATATTTTGGTTGATAGTTACAGTCGTGCTCTTATGTCAACAACTATTACGATATATGACTTTAGACCTGCACTTTTCACAGCTCTCTGACACATTGAGTAGGTGTACCCTGTCTACTACGACAAACGACTTAATGATATTTTTGTTGACTGCTACAGTCGGGCTCTTATGTCAACAACTATTACGATATATGACTTTAGACCTGCACTTTTCGCAGCTCTCTGACACATTGAGTAGGTGTACCCTGTCTACTACGACAAACGACTTAATGATATTTTTGTTGACTGCTACAGTCGTGCTCTTATGTCAACAACTATTACGATATATGACTTTGGACCTGCACTTTTCGCAGCTCTCTGACACATTGAGTAGGTGTACCCTGTCTACTACGACAAACGACTTAATGATATTTTTGTTGACTGCTTCAGTCGAGCTGTTATATCAACAACTATTACGATATATGACTTTAGACCTGCACTTTTCGCAGCTCTCTGACACATTGAGTAGGTGTACCCTGTCTACTACGACAAACGACTTAATGATATTTTTGCTGACTGCTACAGTCGAGCTGTTATGTCAACAACTATTACGCTATATGGCTTTAGGTCTGCACTTTTCACAGCTCTCTGACACATTGAGTAGGTGTACCCTGTCTACTTCGACAAGCGACTTAATGATACTTTTGTTGACTGCTACAGTCGAGCTCTTATGTCAACAACCATTACGATATATGACTTTAGACCTGCACTTTTCGCAGCTCTCTGACACATTGAGTAGGTGTACCCTGTCTACTACGACAAGCGACTTAATGATATTTTTGTTCACTGCTACAGTCGTGCTCTTATGTCAATAACTATTACGATATATGACTTTAGACCTGCACTTTTCGCAGCTCTCTGACACATTTAGTAGGTGTACCCTGTCTACTACGACAAACGACTTAATGATATTTTTGTTGACTGCTACAGTCATGCTCTTATGTCAACAACCATTACGCTATATGACTTTAGACCTGCACTTTTCGTAGCTCTCTGACACATTGAGTAGGTGTACCCTGTCTGCTACGACAAACGACTTAATGATATTTTTGTTGACTGCTACAGTCGAGCTCTTATGTCAACAACTATTACGATATATGACTTTAGACCTGCACTTTTCGCAGCTCTCTGACACATTGAGTAGGTGTACCCTGTCTACTACGACAAACGACTTAATGATATTTTTGTTGACTGCTACAGTCGAGCTCTTATGTCAACAACTATTACGATATATGACTTTAGACCTGAACTTTTCACAGCTCTCTGACACATTGAGGAGGTGTACCCTGTCTACTACGACAAACGACTTAATGATATTTTTGTTGACTGCTACAGTCGAGCTCTTATGTCAACAACTATTACGATATATGACTTTAGACCTGAACTTTTCGCAGCTCTCTGACACATTGAGTAGGTGTACCCTGTCTACTACGACAAACGACTTAATGATATTTTTGTTGACTGCTACAGTCGAGCTCTTATGTCAACAACTATTACGATATATGACTTTAGACCTGCACTTTTCACAGCTCTCGGACACATTGAGTAGGTGTACCCTGTCTACTACGACAAGCGACTTAATGATATTTTTGTTGACTGCTACAGTCGAGCTCTTATGTCAACAACAACTATTACGATATATGACTTTAGACCTGAAATTTTCGCAGCTCTCTGACACATTGAGTAGGTGTACCCTGTCTACTACGACAAACGACTTATTGAAATTTTTGTTGACTGCTACAGTCGTGCTCTTATGTCAACAACTATTACGATATATGACTTTGGACCTGCACTTTTCGCAGCTCTCTGACACATTGAGTAGGTGTACCCTGTCTACTACGACAAACGACTTAATGATATTTTTGTTGACTGCTTCAGTCGAGCTCTTATGTCAACAACTATTACGATATATGACTTTAGACCTGCACTTTTCGCAGCTCTCTGACACATTGAGTAGGTGTACCCTGTCTACTACGACAACGACTTAATGATATTTTTGCTGACTGCTACAGTCGAGCTCTTATGTCAACAACTATTACGCTATATGGCTTTAGGTCTGCACTTTTCACAGCTCTCTGACACATTGAGTAGGTGTATCCTGTCTACTTCGACAAACGACTTAATGATATTTTTGTTGACTGCTACAGTCGAGCTCTTATGTACACAACCATTACGATATATGACTTTAGACCTGAACTTTTCGCAGCTCTCTGACACATTGAGTAGGTGTACCCTGTCTACTACGACAAACGACTTAATGATATTTTTGTTGACTGCTTCCGTCGAGCTCTTATGTCAACAACTATTACGATATATGACTTTAGACCTGCACTTTTCGCAGCTCTCTGTCACATTGAGTAGGTGTACCCTTTCTACTACGACAAACGACTTAATGATATTTTTGCTGACTGCTACAGTCGAGCTCTTATGTCAACAACTATTACGCTATATGGCTTTAGGTCTGCACTTTTCACAGCTCTCTGACACATTGAGTAGGTGTATCCTGTCTACTTCGACAAACGACTTAATGATATTTTTGTTGACTGCTACAGTCGAGCTCTTATGTCAACAACCATTACGATATATGACTTTAGACCTGCACTTTTCGCAGCTCTCTGACACATTGAGTAGGTGTACCCTGTCTACTACGCCAAACGATTTAATGATATTTTTGTTGACTGCTACAGTCGTGCTCTTATGTCAATAACTATTACGATATATGACTTTAGACCTGCACTTTTCGCAGCTCTCTGACACATTGAGTAGGTGTACCCTGTCTACTACGACAAACGACATAATGATAATTTTGTTGACTGCTACAGTCGTGCTCTTATGTCAACAACCATTACGCTATATGACTTTAGACCTGCACTTTTCGCAGCTCTCTGACACATTGAGTAGGTGTACCCTGTCTACTACGACAAACGACTTAATGATATTTTTGTTGACTGCTACAGTCGAGCTCTTATGTCAACAACTATTACGATATATGACTTTAGACCTGCACTTTTCGCAGCTCTCTGACACATTGAGTAGGTGTACCCTGTCTACTACGACAAACGACTTAATGATATTTTTGTTGACTGCTACAGTCGTGCTCTTATGTCAACAACTATTACGATATATGACTTTAGACCTGCACTTTTCGCAGCTCTCTGACACATTGAGTAGGTGTACCCGTCTACTACCCCAAAGGACTTAATGACATTTTTGTTGACTGCTACAGTCGTGCTCTTATGTCAACAACAACCGCAACCCTATATGACTTTAGGTCTGCACTTTTCACAGCTCTCTGACACATTGAGTAGGTGTACCCTGTCTACTACGACAAACGACTTAATTATATTTTGGTTGATTGCTACAGTCGAGCTCTTAAGTCAACAACCACCGTAACACTATATGACTTTAGGCCTGAACTTTTCTCAGCTCTCTGACACATTGAGCTAGTGTATCCTGTCTACCACGACAAACGATTTAATGATATTTTGGGTGACAGCTACAGTCGTGCTCTTACGTCAACAACCGCAACCCTATATGACTTTAACTCTGCACTTTTCGCAGCTTGCTGACACATTGAGTAGGTGTACCCTGTCTACTACGACAAACGACTTAATGATATTTTTGTTGACTGCTATAGTCGAGCTCTTATGTCAACAACAACCATTACGCTATATGGCTTTAGGTCTGCACTTTTCGCAGCTCTCTGACACATTGAGTAGGTGTACCCTGTCTACTACGACAAACGACTTAATGATATTTTTGTTGACTGCTACAGTCGTGCTCTTATGTCAAAAACTATTACGATATATGACTTTAGACCTGCACTTTTCGCAGCTCTCTGACACATTGAGTGGGTGTACCCTGTCTGCTACGACAAACGACTTAATGATATTTTTGTTGACTGCTACAGTCGAGCTCTTACGTCAACAACTATTACGATATATGACTTTAGACCTGCACTTTTCGCAGCTCTCTGACAGATTGAGTAGGTGTACCTTGTCTACTACGACAAACGACTTAATGATATTTTTTTTTTGATAGTTACAGTCGTGCTCTTATGTCAACAACTATTACGATATATGACTTTAGACCTGCACTTTTCACAGCTCTCTGACACATTGAGTAGGTGTACCCTGTCTACTACGCCAAACGACTTAATGATATTTTTGTTGACTGCTACAGTCGAGCTCTTATGTCAACAACTATTACGATATATGACTTTAGACCTGCACTTTTCGCAGCTCTCTGACACATTGAGTAGGTGTACCCTGTCTACTACGACAAACGACTTAATGATATTTTTGTTGACTGCTACAGTCGTGCTCTTATGTCAACAACTATTACGATATATGACTTTGGACCTGCACTTTTCGCAGCTCTCTGACACATTGAGTAGGTGTACCCTGTCTACTACGACAAACGACTTAATGATATTTTTGTTGACTGCTTCAGTCGAGCTCTTATATCAACAACTATTACGATATATGACTTTAGACCTGCACTTTTCGCAGCTCTCTGACACATTGAGTAGGTGTACCCTGTCTACTACGACAAACGACTTAATGATATTTTTGCTGACTGCTACAGTCGAGCTGTTATGTCAACAACTATTACGCTATATGGCTTTAGGTCTGCACTTTTCACAGCTCTCTGACACATTGAGTAGGTGTACCCTGTCTACTTCGACAAACGACTTAATGATACTTTTGTTGACTGCTACAGTCGAGCTCTTATGTCAACAACCATTACGATATATGACTTTAGACCTGCACTTTTCGCAGCTCTCTGACACATTGAGTAGGTGTACCCTGTCTACTACGACAAGCGACTTAATGATATTTTTGTTCACTGCTACAGTCGTGCTCTTATGTCAATAACTATTACGATATATGACTTTAGACCTGCACTTTTCGCAGCTCTCTGACACATTTAGTAGGTGTACCCTGTCTACTACGACAAACGACTTAATGATATTTTTGTTGACTGCTACAGTCGTGCTCTTATGTCAACAACCATTACGCTATATGACTTAAGACCTGCACTTTTCGTAGCTCTCTGACACATTGAGTAGGTGTACCCTGTCTGCTACGACAAACGACTTAATGATATTTTTGTTGACTGCTACAGTCGAGCTCTTATGTCAACAACTATTACGATATATGACTTTAGACCTGAACTTTTCACAGCTCTCTGACACATTGAGGAGGTGTACCCTGTCTACTACGACAAACGACTTAATGATATTTTTGTTGACTGCTACAGTCGAGCTCTTATGTCAACAACTATTACGATATATGACTTTAGACCTGAACTTTTCGCAGCTCTCTGACACATTGAGTAGGTGTACCCTGTCTACTACGCCAAACGACTTAATGATATTTTTGTTGACTGCTACAGTCGAGCTCTTATGTCAACAACTATTACGATATATGACTTTAGACCTGCACTTTTCACAGCTCTCGGACACATTGAGTAGGTGTACCCTGTCTACTACGACAAGCGACTTAATGATATTTTTGTTGACTGCTACAGTCGAGCTCTTATGTCAACAACAACTATTACGATATATGACTTTAGACCTGAAATTTTCGCAGCTCTCTGACACATTGAGTAGGTGTACCCTGTCTACTACGACAAACGACTTATTGAAATTTTTGTTGACTGCTACAGTCGTGCTCTTATGTCAACAACTATTACGATATATGACTTTGGACCTGCACTTTTCGCAGCTCTCTGACACATTGAGTAGGTGTACCCTGTCTACTACGACAAACGACTTAATGATATTTTTGTTTACTGCTTCAGTCGAGCTCTTATGTCAACAACTATTACGATATATGACTTTAGACCTGCACTTTTCGCAGCTCTCTGACACATTGAGTAGGTGTACCCTGTCTACTACGACAAACGACTTAATGATATTTTTGCTGACTGCTACAGTCGAGCTCTTATGTCAACAACTATTACGCTATATGGCTTTAGGTCTGCACTTTTCACAGCTCTCTGACACATTGAGTAGGTGTATCCTGTCTACTTCGACAAACGACTTAATGATATTTTTGTTGACTGCTACAGTCGAGCTCTTATGTCAACAACCATTACGATATATGACTTTAGACCTGCACTTTTCGCAGCTCTCTGACACATTGAGTAGGTGTACCCTGTCTACTACGCCAAACGACTTAATGATATTTTTGTTGACTGCTACAGTCGTGCTCTTATGTCAATAACTATTACGATATATGACTTTAGACCTGCACTTTTCGCAGCTCTCTGACACATTGAGTAGGTGTACCCTGTCTACTACGACAAACGACTTAATGATATTTTTGTTGACTGCTACAGTCGTGCTCTTATGTCAACAACCATTACGCTATATGACTTTAGACCTGCACTTTTCGCAGCTCTCTGACACATTGAGTAGGTGTACCCTGTCTACTACGACAAACGACTTAATGATATTTTTGTTGACTGCTACAGTCGAGCTCTTATGTCAACAACTATTACGATATATGACTTTAGACCTGCACTTTTCGCAGCTCTCTGACACATTGAGTAGGTGTACCCTGTCTACTACGACAAACGACTTAATGATATTTTTGTTGACTGCTATAGTCGAGCTCTTATGTCAACAACAACCATTACGCTATATGGCTTTAGGTCTGCACTTTTCGCAGCTCTCTGACACATTGAGTAGGTGTACCCTGTCTACTACGACAAACGACTTAATGATATTTTTGTTGACTGCTACAGTCGTGCTCTTATGTCAACAACTATTACGATATATGACTTTAGACCTGCACTTTTCGCAGCTCTCTGACACATTGAGTGGGTGTACCCTGTCTACTACGACAAACGACTTAATGATATTTTTGTTGACTGCTACAGTCGAGCTCTTATGTCAACAACTATTACGATATATGACTTTAGACCTGCACTTTTCGCAGCTCTCTGACAGATTGAGTAGGTGTACCCTGTCTACTACGACAAACGACTTAATGATATTTTGGTTGATAGTTACAGTCGTGCTCTTATGTCAACAACTATTACGATATATGACTTTAGACCTGCACTTTTCACAGCTCTCTTACACATTGAGTAGGTGTACCCTGTCTACTACGCCAAACGACTTAATGATATTTTTGTTGACTGCTACAGTCGAGCTCTTATGTCAACAACTATTACGATATATGACTTTAGACCTGCACTTTTCGCAGCTCTCTGACACATTGAGTAGGTGTACCCTGTCTACTACGACAAACGACTTAATGATATTTTTGTTGACTGCTACAGTCGTGCTCTTATGTCAACAACTATTACGATATATGACTTTAGACCTGCACTTTTCGCAGCTCTCTGACACATTGAGTAGGTGTACCCGTCTACTACCCCAAAGGACTTAATGACATTTTTGTTGACTGCTACAGTCGTGCTCTTATGTCAACAACAACCGCAACCCTATATGACTTTAGGTCTGCACTTTTCACAGCTCTCTGACACATTGAGTAGGTGTACCCTGTCTACTACGACAAACGACTTAATTATATTTTGGTTGATTGCTACAGTCGAGCTCTTAAGTCAACAACCACCGTAACACTATATGACTTTAGGCCTGAACTTTTCTCAGCTCTCTGACACATTGAGCTAGTGTATCCTGTCTACCACGACAAACGATTTAATGATATTTTGGGTGACAGCTACAGTCGTGCTCTTACGTCAACAACCGCAACCCTATATGACTTTAACTCTGCACTTTTCGCAGCTTGCTGACACATTGAGTAGGTGTACCCTGTCTACTACGACAAACGACTTCAAGATTTGTGGATAAGCACATTGTTTTCAACTATGTATAACCAAACATAAGCTTAATGCCTTCATGTAGTTTGTTATTTTACACATAAACAGAGTGTGAGGAATTACTCGTAGTTGAGACAGGCAAAGGGAATTGTGAGCTTTGAGCAGCATTAAGGGACTATATGTCCTTTAAGGGCTTGTCCAATGTATGCCCACATTAATGGAGTTAATTGTGTGTTTTGTGTGCACAGGAAGCAGTAACGCTTATGAGTTCTATGCCCCTCCCACAGTTTATGATCACCACTTGCAGCATGGAAGTGAGCACATGTACCATATAGAGGAGGACAGGTAAGCACTAGAATTATGTAGTTTCAGACGCTTTAAAATGTGAACGCTCACTATACGTAATTTCTCATTAATGATGCAAAAAGTCACCAATTGTTCTGCAGATATTTGCATAAAACGGGTATACATCTTTTACCTTGGGAGGGATTCCTTTGAAATTTTAGTTTGAGGGTGACCTGCCATCACCAGATTTCACATATTTATAAAACGCATGTTACTTTTTCAGCCGTGCTAGCGTAAGGAATATCGTGCTCTATTAATCTGTAAGTGTTTACTCAGTATACGTTCCTCCCCCATCCTCTACCAGGTCCAGCGAAAATATAGCATTCCAGTAATTGGGTTTCAGGGTAATGCAATACGTGGTGATTTTCAGCCAGGCGTATGTTCTGATGAAGCATTGATTTTAACTAAGTTGGCTATCCATTAAGCTTACTGATGTCTTCTCCAGGCAAAACCTGTCCTTCGGAATGCAGGAGAAAGCTCCATTGTTGTCTGGCCTCCAGAACTGTATTCATGTCTTTGTCGTCCGGGACGGATACCGTACGGAGCTTTGGCCTATAAGCCCTGTTTCTGTGTGTCTGCAGTGTCACTCTACGATACACTAGAGTCTATCTTTTGCCTAAAGCACAGCAACGAGAATTAGTATCGCCAAACAATAATTACATTGCCATTGCACTTTAAGCACCTTGAGTATCTCTTAAACTAGAAGTAAGTTGTTTGACGACAAGACTTCATATCATCTGTATGCGCACATTAAACGTAGCATTTATTGAAAATGATACCCAATCATTAGGTACCAAAGTTCAAAAATACATTGATGTGCTACTTTGTTTCCTTACAGTCTTCACCATGAAGATCGTCAGGTTGGAGTTACTGCTCGGGATGTTGCTCTGGGTTTTCTAACATTCTTGATAGTGCTGAGTACATTACAGGTATTGTGCAATTGTGTAATGTTAATATTAGCTACAAAATAAAAGAATTAAGTCAGCAAAACCTAAACATCGTCATGTAATCCAGAAATTACAAGTTTCAACTTCGCAATAGTCTATAAGGCAAATGAGATCTCATTTGAGGCAATTAATACGAGATATTCCTACAGCTATTTAGCCATTTAGTGTGCTAAAAAGAACTCTTTATGTGATCATTTGCCTCCTACTAGTGTTAAAGTGATAACAATTATACAACATCCATGGGGCACATGTGCTTGAAATAAGTAAATTATGTTTGAATTTGCCTGTTCTTGTTCTTAATGTTCCCAATTATTAAGCTGAATCCATCTTAAAATTCTCTTTAACTTTCTTTTTAAACACATTTCGCACCTTTTTCTGTGTTCATACATAAAACAGAATGCTCACAAAATTTTAGTCAGTTCAGTGAACAACAGCTCATGTAATGTGACTGAAATTATTCATTTATCTTTTCTAGTTCTCGCTAATACTTGGTTATTCGACATATAATCTCTAAGGCATATTTCATCGTATTTTATCGTTGAAAGTTTACTTAAAACTTTCATATTTTCTTCAGCAGATTACCATAGGCATATACGACATAGAATGCATCTGCCTTTTGTCTAATACAACTTGAGCATTTGAACTCCTAGTTATTTACTTATTTTCGCAGCAGGATTAGAAGTGTGCTGGGGATTTATCGTAGTGCCTGACACCCCTTGGTACTCTCCTAGAGCCCTGGCAAAGAGGAGATGTGCTGAGTTATCCTTCTCCGAGAACTATGGGGAAATGAATGCTGGTATCCAGAAGTACTGTTTTACCTTATCCCAAACTGATGACACATTGGATTCCTTAGCTAATATTTAGTGGTTCTCCATTTTGCACCCGAAGTTAGCACACTGTGAAGTTACTTTAAAACTCAAAAATGGCCTACATTTTTCAGGACAAATGTTCTGGCAGTTTATGACTTACATGCTTTCGCCCTTTCACATCGCGAAATCAGTCATGAGTGGCCTATTTACGGTTCCTTTTTCTTGTACCAGGATATTAAGTTAAAAGGAAATCCTTCAGTGACAATTTCCAAAACATCACCAAGGTATTTAAGAGGATGCAGTCAGCAAACTTAAAGACGAATACCAAGACACTCTACACTCTCTGCAAGAAGTTTAACTACTTGGCTACATAACGTCATCAGTGGAGTTGGCCACAGACCACGGAAGGTCTCGAAATCTAAGAAAATGGCCTCAGCCAAAATATAATAATTGGAGGTTGCATAGTATTTTGGGACTATACAGACACTATCACCAGTAAATCAGAGCTTCTGCATCATTAGGTCCCTCCTCTGGGACTGGTAGAAGGTCGAAGGGAATTCAGCACTTTGCATTACGTCCATGTTAGTCTTCTCACAACCGCACGCCTACCAATTCCATCAACAGAGGAATGAGATAGGAGCGGGTGATGACGTATTGCATCAAGGTGCTCTCCAAGACAGAGAAGAACTGTTGCAGTACATGCTGGAGCTTCTACAGCTATTGAGCACATGAGTACCTCTATGTCTAACTATTCCGCATAAGGATTGACTATTTCATCCTCATCTTTTTTTTAATTTACGTCCTCCAACGTTAAGTCATATCAGACGATCAATGAAGTGGGAGAAATGATGCTCAAATGAGCCGATAGTCCATAGAGCTTAAATTTACCAGACATTCATCTACCAGGTTAAGGGAACCCCTCAGATAAAGCGTCAAGATAACGAGGCGAGCCATCCTCATGTAGTATTATAGATAGCTAGTCTGGTCTAGTCAGTTTTGTTAAATTTTTTTTTTTTTTTTTTTTATTCGCTGTTCATCTAACTTTGTCGTCATGTCTAGACAACCTTGTATCTGTATTTGCAAACATGCCATGTCTTAAAGTTTTCCTCAACTCACTGCTCAAGCAATAGACAAAGGTGCAGTTTCTAAAGGACCTGAAAAATGCATTGTCACTAGAACACTACAATTAATAACTGAGCTCAGAATATATTGGAAAGTAAGAGGTTTGTTTAACCTTAAGTCATAATGTAAACGTAAACGCGAATGTTAAGATTTAGAAAGTATGTTCTACCAACATATCTGTGTTCCTATTTGAGATATATCTAATGATAACGATTATAGTTATTTGTGCTTTGTTATTCTAACGCTTTTTCATGTACAGCATTTAACCAACAACACACACAACACAGGATGCCCTAGAATGGATGTTGCATAATATGTACTAAAATTCCTGTCATAGTATACATTTAATTCATTGCAAAAGTGGTAAAGGTTTAAATATTTCACTGGGTGAAATTAGATTCAAATTGAATAATGTAGTCATATTTATACACTGTTTTGTGATTTAACTTTTTGAAAAATTACTCCTCTTTTTGGCCGTGCTTTTGGACAAGGCCATGCATGGCTTGGTGTTTCTTTATGATGTCATTCAACATTATGTAAATAAACATTGAATTAGACATTTAACAGTTTCTGTTGAGCACAGTTTGTCTCTGTCTACAGGGAGCTACAATGAACCTAATGAGAAATCCTAACATTGTGAGCATCATGCCAGCAGGTCGACGCCGCCGTCAAGTACAGGAACAGCTTTCAATGAAAGAATTCCCTGAAAAAGCACCCATCCTTAAAGTAAGTTATCAGTATCTAAGGAGTAACCCAATTAATAGCAGGTGTTTAAAGGCAAATAACAAAAGACGGAAGGAGTGGAAAGTCTTCATCGCTCGGTTGTACCAATTTAACCTAAATGGCGCAGCTATGAAGTAATTCGAATTGTAAATAAAGTTAAATAATATCCATTACTTACATAGGAATTTAGAAATGTTTTACGCTTGTCCTGTATAGAGATAGGTGTATTTTAATGTGTTTTCCATTGAATTGAATTTCAAATTAGCTGAAAGTCTGGTGTGAATCTTGCAGTTACTTTTACGAATTTATATACATTTTATGCAGGAATTTGTTTGTGATTTTGGTTTATTGCATTGTGTGTAATCCAATAAGTATGAACGCAGTACACTGTGTCTGTTCCTGTCTTTGGGTCAGTGAAAAGGCTAAGTCAAGAAAATGGTTGGCAAGCAATTAAGCTTTCAGCATAAGTTATAAATAAAAATGTTAGGACCACCTATGTGTTTCGAATGGGATAATGTTTGTCCCTGAACGCTACAGGGTGAGCAACAAATTGGAGTCCTGCAATTTTCTCATATTGCATTCCCCGTAAGTGGTGAGTAACAAGTGCCAGCACTAACTGTGCTAAGACAAAAATTCAAATTTTGCAAAAAGCTATCCATGAGGAAAGTAGAGAATAATGTTTCTAATATAACCATAAAACCGCCATATTTTTTAGCTCAAATAGCTTTCCTTATACAAATAAATAAATTATCAATATATTTTAACAATGCATTGCGACGTAAGCACTGTAATGATCCTCTTTATTGGTTGGCCAAGGTGTTTGTTAAATTCGAGAGAGAGCAAACGCACTTCCTGCTGGCCTGGCAGAACGTTAGTCGTCACATTATATGTTTCTGAATGCTTCGTAATCTCTATTTACTCTAGAGAGTTCAAGACAGCATTATTCAGTTGTTCTTCCATTTGAAAACCAGGAAAAGTGTATCAGCTGGATCAACTTGCAATTGAAATGAGACAAGGTAATCTGCCTTCCCCCCCATCACCGCCAATACAACATAACTGAGTTAATGTGGGATCAAATTATGTTGCAAATAGAAATAATACTTGTGGAAAATTGGAGTGAGACTGAAAAATTGAATGCCATAGCCGCGATTTGAACCACGAATCTTCTGGACCAGAGGCTTGAACTATTTATCTGTTCTGTTAGTAGATCTGTTTACTATGAAATGAGTGTATGAGAGTACTATGAGTCAGCCATACTGTCAGATCTAATGCTCGTTTCAGTAACTGCAGTGATATGTATTATGTACTGTCTACCCACAACAACAACACAAGCGGAGCATAAAGAGGAAGAGGGGCTTGTACTGTTTATCTGTTCTGTTAGTAGATCTGTTTACTATGAAACGAGTATATGAGAGTACATATGAGTCAGCCATACTGTCAGATCTAATGCTCGTTTCAGTAACTGTAGTGATATGTATTATGTACTGTCTACCCACAACAAGAACACAAGCGGAGCATAAAGAGGAAGAGGGGCTTGTACTGTTTATCTGTTCTGTTAGTAGATCTGTTTACTATGAAATGAGTATATGAGAGTACATATGAGTCAGCCATGCTGCCAGATCTAATGCTTGTTTCAGTAACTGTAGTGATACGTATTATGTACTCTCTACTCACTACAAGAACACAAGCGGAGCATAAAGAGAGAGAGGAGCTTGTACTGTTTATCTGTTCTGTTAGTAGATCTGTTTACTACGAAACGAGTGTATGAGAGCACATATGAGTCACCCATGTGAGATCTAATGCTCGTTTCAGTAAGTGTAGTGATATGTATTATGTACTGTCTACCCACTACAAGAAGACAAGCGGGGACTGAAGAGGGAGAGGGGTCTGTACTGTTTAACTGTTCTGTTAGTAGATCTGTTTACTACGAAATGAGTGTATGAGAGTACATATGAGTCACCCATGCTGTGAGATCTAATGCTCGTTTCAGTAAGTGTATGATATGTATTATGTACTGTCTACTCACTACAAGAAGACAAGCGTGGACTGAAGAGGGTGAGAGGTTTGTACCGTTTACCTGTTCTGTTAGTAGATCTGTTTACTACGAAATGAGTGTATGAGAGTACATATGGGTCACCTATACTGTCAGATCTAATGCTCGTTTCAGTAAATGCAGTGATAGGTTTTGTCGCGAAGCCATTGTTGATCGAGGCGGCGAGGCATTCAAAGGGATGCGCAGAACAGTGTATCTCTACGGAAATAAAGAACATTTAGAATTTCGGTATTTTGGACTTTTAATTCTACGAACTCACAAAGTCACAGTACTATGTATGTTAGCACACCACAAGAAGGCAAGTGTGGCCAGAAGAGGGGGAGAGGATTGAATTGCTTATCTGTTCTGGTAGTAGATCTGTTTACCACGAAATGAGTGTATGAGAGTACATATGAGTCCCACTTGCTGCCAACCTGATGCCAGGTCTACCTTCTCGAAAGAGCGTTGAGAGGTATCGACCTTCAGGTGACCAGCACTGTCATCATCCATTATCGGGTCTTATATGGTCGATTAGAAGACTCAAATATTAGTAAGTTTACGTACAGTAAGTTACGAAACACAAATAGAACGATTGGAACTTCCGTGTGTCTATATGCCGATATATGACACCTTACTGTCCAGAAGACCTGATTATATCTGAACAGAGTATACATACACTGTACTTGCCGTGTATGTGCGATAAGCTCAGGTAAACATCTCTGTGTTGCCCCTGCCGATATATGACACATTGCTGTCCAGAAGACATGATTATATCTGAACAGAGTATACATTCACTGTATTCGCTGTGTATGTGCGATAAGCTCAGGTAAACACCTGTGTGTTGCGGCTGCCGATATATGACACACTGCTGTACAGAAGACATGATTATATCTGAACAGAGTATACATACACTGTACTCGCCGTGTATGTGCGATAAGCTCAGGTAAACATCGCTGTGTTGCGCCTGCCGATATATGACACATTGCTGTCCAGAAGACATGATTATATCTGAACAGAGTATACATACACTGTATTCGCTGTGTATGTGCGATAAGCTCAGGTAAACACCTGTGTGTTGCGGCTGCCGATATATGACACACTGCTGTACAGAAGACATGATTATATCTGAACAGAGTATACATACACTGTACTCGCCGTGTATGTGCGATAAGCTCAGGTAAACATCTCAGTGTTGCGCCTTCCGATATATGACACATTGCTGTCCAGAAGACATGATTATATCTGAACAGAGTATACATACACTGTACTCGCCGTGTATGTGCGATAAGCTCAGGTAAACATCTCTGTGTTGCGCCTGCCGATGTATGGCACATTGCTGTCCAGAAGACATGATTATATCTGAACAGAGTATACATACACTGTACTCGCTGTGTATGTGCGATAAGCTGAGGTAAACATCTCTGTGTTGCGCCTGCCGACGTATGACACATTGCTGTCCAGAAAACATGATTATATCTGAACATAGTATACATACACTGTACTCGCCGTGTATGTGCGATAAGCTCAGGTAAACATCTCAGTGTTGCGCCTTCCGATATATGACACATTGCTGTCCAGAAGACATGATTATATCTGAACACAGTATACATACACTGTACTCGCCGTGTATGTGCGATAAGCTCAGGTAAACATCTCTGTGTTGCGCCTGCCGATATATGGCACATTGCTGTCCAGAAGACATGATTATATCTGAACAGAGTATACATACACTGTACTCGCCGTGTATGTGCGATAAGCTCAGGTAAACATCTCTGTGTTGCGCCTGCCGATGTACGGCACATTGCTGTCCAGAAGACATGATTATATCTGAACAGAGTATACATACACTGTACTCACCGTGTATGTGCGATAAGCTCAGGTAAACATCTCTGTGTTGCGCCTGCCGATGTATGGCACATTGCTGTCCAGAAGACATGATTATATCTGAACAGAGTATACATACACTGTACTCGCCGTGTATGTACGATAAGCTCAGGTAAACATCTCTGTGTTGCGCCTGCCGATGTATGGCACATTGCTGTCCAGAAGACATGATTATATCTGAACAGAGTATACATACATTGTACTCACCGTGTATGTGCGATAAGCTCAGGTAAACATCCCTGTGTTGCGCCTGACAATATATGACACATTGCTGTCCAGAAGACATGATTAAATCTGAACAGAGTATACATACACTGTACTCGCCGTGTATGTGCGATAAGCTCAGGTAAACATCTCTGTGTTGCGCCTGCCGATGTATGACACATTACTGTCCAGAAGACACGATTATATCTGAACAGAGTATACATACACTGTACTCGCCGTGTATGTGCGATAAGCTCAGGTAAACATCTCTGTGTTGCGGCTGCCGATATATGACACATTGCTGTCCAGAGGACATGATTATATCTGCACAGAGTATACGTACACTGGACTCGCCATCTATGTGCGATAAGCTCAGGTAAACATCTCTGTGTTGCGCCTGCCGATATATGACACTTTGCTGTCCAGAAGACTTGATTATATCTGAACCGAGTACACATACACTGTACTCGGCGTGTATGTGCGATAAGCTCAGGTAAACATCTCTATGTTACGCCTGCCGATGTATGACACATTGCTGTCCAGAAGACATGATTATATCTGAACAGAGTATACATACACTGTACTCGCCGTGTATGTGCGATAAGCTCAGGTAAACTTCTCTGTGTTTCGCCTGCTGATATGACACATTGCTGTCCAGAAGACATGATTATATCTGAACAGAGTATACATACACTGTACTCGCCGTGTATGTGCGATAAGCTCAGGTAAACATCTCTGTGTTGCGCATGTCGATATATGACACATTGCTGTCCAAAAGACATGATTATATCTGAACAGAGTATACACACACTGTACTCGCCGTGTATGTGCGATAGGCTCAGGTAAACATCTCTGTGTTGCGGCTGCCGATATATGACACATTGTTCCCCAGAAGACATGATTATATCTGAACAGAGTATACATACACTGTACTCGCCGTGTATGAGCGATAAGCTCAGGAAAACGTCTCTGTGTTGCGCCTGCCGATATATGACACATTGCTGCCCAGAAGATATGATTATATCTGAATAGAGTATACATACACTGTACTCGCCATGTACGTGCGATAAGCTTAGGTAAACATCTCTGTGTTGCGCCTGTCGATATATGACACATTGCTGTCCAGAAGACATGATTATATGTCAACTGAGTATACACACACTGTACTCGCCGTGTATGTGCGATAGGCTCAGGAAGACATCACTGTGTTGCGCCTGCCGATGTATGACACATTGCTGCCCAGAAGACATGATTATATCTGAATAGAGTATACATACACTGTACTCGCCATGTACGTGCGATAAGCTTAGGTAAACATCTCTGTGTTGCGCCTGCCGATATATGACACATCGCTCCCAGAAGACATGACTAATCTGAACAGGGTATACATACACTGTACTCGCCGTTTATGTGCCATAAGCTCAGGTAAACATCTCTGTGTTGCGCCTGCCGATATATGACACGTTGCTGTCCCGAAGACATGATTATATCTCAAAAGAGTATACATACACTGTACTCGCAGTGTATGTGAGATAAGCTGAGGTAAACATCTCTGTGTTGCGCCGGCCGATATATGACACATTGCTTTCCAGAAGACATGATTATATCTGAACAGAGTATACATACACTGTACTCGCCGTGTATGTTCGATAAACTCAGGTAAACATCTCTGTGTTGCGCCTGCCGATATATGACACATTGCTGTGCAGAAGACATGATTATATCTCAAAAGAGTATACATACACTGTACTCGCCGTGTATGTTCGGTAAGCTCAGGTAAATATCTGTGTGTTGCGCCTGCCGATTTATGGCACATTACTGTCCAGAAGACATGATTTTATCTGAACAGAGTATACATACACTGTACTCGCCGTGTACGTGCGATAATCTCAGGTAAAAAACCTTGTGTTGCGCCCGCAGATATATGACACATTGCTGTCCAGAAGACATGATTATATCTGAACAGAGTGTACATACACTGTACGCGGCGTGTATGTGGGATAAGCTCAGGTAAACATCTCTGTGTTGCGCCTGACGATGTGACACATTGCTGTCCAGAAGACATGATTATATCTCAACAGAGTATACATACACTGTACGCGCCGTGTACGTGCGATAAGCTCAGGTAAAAAACCTTGCGTTGCGCCCGCAGATATATGACACATTGCTGTCCAGAAGACATGATTATATCTCAACAGAGTATACATACACTGTACGCGGCGTGTATGTGCGATAAGCTCAGGTAAACATCTCTGTGTTGCGCCTGCCGATGTGACACATTGCTCTCCAGAAGACATGATTATATCTGAACAGAGTATACATACACTGTACTCGCTGTGTATGTGCGATAAGCTGAGGTAAATATCTCTGTGTTGCGCCTGCCGATGTGACACATTACTGTCCAGAAGACATGATTATCTCTGAACAGGGTATACATACACTCTCCTCGCCATGTATGTGCAATAAGCTCAGGTAAACATCTCTGTGTTGCGCCTGCCGATGTATGACATATTGCTGTCCAGAAGACATGATTATATCTGAACAGAGTATACATACACTGTACTCGCCGTGTATATGCGATAATCTCAGGTATACTTCTCTGTGTTCCGGCTGCCGATGTATGACACATTGCTGTCCTGAAGACATGATTATGTCTGTACTCGCCGTGTATGTGCCATAAGCTCAGGTAAACATCTCTGTGTTGCGCCTGCCGATATATGACACATTGCTGTCCAGAAGACATGATTATATCTGAACAGAGTACACATACACTGTACTCGCCGTGTATGTGCGATAAGCTCAGGTAAACATCTCTGTGTTGCGCCTGCCGATGTATGGCACATTGCTGTCCAGAAGACATGATTATATCTGAACAGAGTATACATACACTGTACTCGCTGTGTATGTGCGATAAGCTGAGGTAAACATCTCTGTGTTGCGCCTGCCGACGTATGACACATTGCTGTCCAGAAAACATGATTATATCTGAACATAGTATACATACACTGTACTCGCCGTGTATGTGCGATAAGCTCAGGTAAACATCTCAGTGTTGCGCCTTCCGATATATGACACATTGCTGTCCAGAAGACATGATTATATCTGAACACAGTATACATACACTGTACTCGCCGTGTATGTGCGATAAGCTCAGGTAAACATCTCTGTGTTGCGCCTGCCGATATATGGCACATTGCTGTCCAGAAGACATGATTATATCTGAACAGAGTATACATACACTGTACTCGCCGTGTATGTGCGATAAGCTCAGGTAAACATCTCTGTGTTGCGCCTGCCGATGTACGGCACATTGCTGTCCAGAAGACATGATTATATCTGAACAGAGTATACATACACTGTACTCACCGTGTATGTGCTATAAGCTCAGGTAAGCATCTCTGTGTTGCGCCTGCCGATGTATGGCACATTGCTGTCCAGAAGACATGATTATATCTGAACAGAGTATACATACACTGTACTCGCCGTGTATGTGAGATAAGCTGAGGTAAACATCTCTGTGTTGCGCCGGCCGATATATGACACATTGCTTTCCAGAAGACATGATTATATCTGAACAGAGTATACATACACTGTACTCGCCGTGTATGTTCGATAAACTCAGGTAAACATCTCTGTGTTGCGCCTGCCGATATATGACACATTGCTGTGCAGAAGACATGATTATATCTCAAAAGAGTATACATACACTGTACTCGCCGTGTATGTTCGGTAAGCTCAGGTAAATATCTGTGTGTTGCGCCTGCCGATTTATGGCACATTACTGTCCAGAAGACATGATTTTATCTGAACAGAGTATACATACACTGTACTCGCCGTGTACGTGCGATAATCTCAGGTAAAAAACCTTGTGTTGCGCCCGCAGATATATGACACATTGCTGTCCAGAAGACATGATTATATCTGAACAGAGTGTACATACACTGTACGCGGCGTGTATGTGGGATAAGCTCAGGTAAACATCTCTGTGTTGCGCCTGACGATGTGACACATTGCTGTCCAGAAGACATGATTATATCTCAACAGAGTATACATACACTGTACGCGCCGTGTACGTGCGATAAGCTCAGGTAAAAAACCTTGCGTTGCGCCCGCAGATATATGACACATTGCTGTCCAGAAGACATGATTATATCTCAACAGAGTATACATACACTGTACGCGGCGTGTATGTGCGATAAGCTCAGGTAAACATCTCTGTGTTGCGCCTGCCGATGTGACACATTGCTGTCCAGAAGACATGATTATATCTGAACAGAGTATACATACACTGTACTCGCTGTGTATGTGCGATAAGCTGAGGTAAATATCTCTGTGTTGCGCCTGCCGATGTGACACATTACTGTCCAGAAGACATGATTATCTCTGAACAGGGTATACATACACTCTCCTCGCCATGTATGTGCAATAAGCTCAGGTAAACATCTCTGTGTTGCGCCTGCCGATGTATGACATATTGCTGTCCAGAAGACATGATTATATCTGAACAGAGTATACATACACTGTACTCGCCGTGTATATGCGATAATCTCAGGTATACTTCTCTGTGTTCCGGCTGCCGATGTATGACACATTGCTGTCCTGAAGACATGATTATGTCTGTACTCGCCGTGTATGTGCCATAAGCTCAGGTAAACATCTCTGTGTTGCGCCTGCCGATATATGACACATTGCTGTCCAGAAGACATGATTATATCTGAACAGAGTACACATACACTGTACTCGCCGTGTATGTGCGATAAGCTCAGGTAAACATCTCTGTGTTGCGCCTGCCGATGTATGGCACATTGCTGTCCAGAAGACATGATTATATCTGAACAGAGTATACATACACTGTACTCGCTGTGTATGTGCGATAAGCTGAGGTAAACATCTCTGTGTTGCGCCTGCCGACGTATGACACATTGCTGTCCAGAAAACATGATTATATCTGAACATAGTATACATACACTGTACTCGCCGTGTATGTGCGATAAGCTCAGGTAAACATCTCAGTGTTGCGCCTTCCGATATATGACACATTGCTGTCCAGAAGACATGATTATATCTGAACACAGTATACATACACTGTACTCGCCGTGTATGTGCGATAAGCTCAGGTAAACATCTCTGTGTTGCGCCTGCCGATATATGGCACATTGCTGTCCAGAAGACATGATTATATCTGAACAGAGTATACATACACTGTACTCGCCGTGTATGTGCGATAAGCTCAGGTAAACATCTCTGTGTTGCGCCTGCCGATGTACGGCACATTGCTGTCCAGAAGACATGATTATATCTGAACAGAGTATACATACACTGTACTCACCGTGTATGTGCGATAAGCTCAGGTAAACATCTCTGTGTTGCGCCTGCCGATGTATGGCACATTGCTGTCCAGAAGACATGATTATATCTGAACAGAGTATACATACACTGTACTCGCCGTGTATGTACGATAAGCTCAGGTAAACATCTCTGTGTTGCGCCTGCCGATGTATGGCACATTGCTGTCCAGAAGACATGATTATATCTGAACAGAGTATACATACATTGTACTCACCGTGTATGTGCGATAAGCTCAGGTAAACATCCCTGTGTTGCGCCTGACAATATATGACACATTGCTGTCCAGAAGACATGATTAAATCTGAACAGAGTATACATACACTGTACTCGCCGTGTATGTGCGATAAGCTCAGGTAAACATCTCTGTGTTGCGCCTGCCGATGTATGACACATTACTGTCCAGAAGACATGATTATATCTGAACAGAGTATACATACACTGTACTCGCCGTGTATGTGCGATAAGCTCAGGTAAACATCTCTGTGTTGCGGCTGCCGATATATGACACATTGCTGTCCAGAGGACATGATTATATCTGCACAGAGTATACGTACACTGGACTCGCCATCTATGTGCGATAAGCTCAGGTAAACATCTCTGTGTTGCTCCTGCCGATATATGACACTTTGCTGTCCAGAAGACTTGATTATATCTGAACCGAGTACACATACACTGTACTCGGCGTGTATGTGCGATAAGCTCAGGTAAACATCTCTATGTTACGCCTGCCGATGTATGACACATTGCTGTCCAGAAGACATGATTATATCTGAACAGAGTATACATACACTGTACTCGCCGTGTATGTGCGATAAGCTCAGGTAAACTTCTCTGTGTTTCGCCTGCTGATATGACACATTGCTGTCCAGAAGACATGATTATATCTGAACAGAGTATACATACACTGTACTCGCCGTGTATGTGCGATAAGCTCAGGTAAACATCTCTGTGTTGCGCATGTCGATATATGACACATTGCTGTCCAAAAGACATGATTATATCTGAACAGAGTATACATACACTGTACTCGCCGTGTATGTGCGATAAGCTCAGGTAAACATCTCTGTGTTGCGCCTGCCGATGTACGGCACATTGCTGTCCAGAAGACATGATTATATCTGAACAGAGTATACATACACTGTACTCACCGTGTATGTGCGATAAGCTCAGGTAAACATCTCTGTGTTGCGCCTGCCGATGTATGGCACATTGCTGTCCAGAAGACATGATTATATCTGAACAGAGTATACATACACTGTACTCGCCGTGTATGTACGATAAGCTCAGGTAAACATCTCTGTGTTGCGCCTGCCGATGTATGACACATTACTGTCCAGAAGACATGATTATATCTGAACAGAGTATACATACACTGTACTCGCCGTGTATGTGCGATAAGCTCAGGTAAACATCTCTGTGTTGCGGCTGCCGATATATGACACATTGCTGTCCAGAGGACATGATTATATCTGCACAGAGTATACGTACACTGGACTCGCCATCTATGTGCGATAAGCTCAGGTAAACATCTCTGTGTTGCGCCTGCCGATATATGACACTTTGCTGTCCAGAAGACTTGATTATATCTGAACCGAGTACACATACACTGTACTCGGCGTGTATGTGCGATAAGCTCAGGTAAACATCTCTATGTTACGCCTGCCGATGTATGACACATTGCTGTCCAGAAGACATGATTATATCTGAACAGAGTATACATACACTGTACTCGCCGTGTATGTGCGATAAGCTCAGGTAAACTTCTCTGTGTTTCGCCTGCTGATATGACACATTGCTGTCCAGAAGACATGATTATATCTGAACAGAGTATACATACACTGTACTCGCCGTGTATGTGCGATAGGCTCAGGTAAACATCTCTGTGTTGCGGCTGCCGATATATGACACATTGTTCCCCAGAAGACATGATTATATCTGAACAGAGTATACATACACTGTACTCGCCGTGTATGAGCGATAAACTCAGGAAAACGTCTCTGTGTTGCGCCTGCCGATATATGACACATTGCTGCCCAGAAGATATGATTATATCTGAATAGAGTATACATACACTGTACTCGCCATGTACATGCGATAAGCTTAGGTAAACATCTCTGTGTTGCGCCTGTCGATATATGACACATTGCTGTCCAGAAGACATGATTATATGTCAACTGAGTATACACACACTGTACTCGCCGTGTATGTGCGATAGGCTCAGGAAGACATCACTGTGTTCCGGCTGCCGATGTATGACACATTGCTGTCCTGAAGACATGATTATGTCTGTACTCGCCGTGTATGTGCCATAAGCTCAGGTAAACATCTCTGTGTTGCGCCTGCCGATGTATGACACATTGCTGTCCAGAAGACATGATTATATCTGAACAGAGTACACATACACTGTACTCGCCGTGTATGTGCGATAAGCTCAGGTAAACATCTCTGTGTTGCGCCTGCCGATATATGACACAATACCGTCCAGAAGACATGATTATATCTGGACAGAGTATACATACACTGTACTCGCCGTGTGTGTTCGATAAACTCAGGTAAACATCTGTGTGTTGCGCCTGCCTATATATGACACATTGCTGTCCAGTAGACATGATTATATCTGGACAGAGTATACATACACTGTACTTGCCGTGTATGTGCCATAAGCTCAGGTAAACATCTGTGTGTTGCGCCTGCCTATATATGACACATTGCTGTCCAGAAGACATGATTATATCTGGACAGAGTATACATACACTTTACTAGCCGTGTATGTGCCATAAGCTCAGGTAAACATCTCTGTGTTGCGGCTGCCGATATTTGACACATTGGTCCCCAGAAGACATGATTATATCTGAACAGAGTATACATACACTGTACTCGCCGTGTATGTTCGGTAAGCTCAGGTAAATATCTGTGTGTTGCGCCTGCCGATTTATGGCACATTACTGTCCAGAAGACATGATTTTATCTGAACAGAGTATACATACACTGTACTCGCCGTGTACGTGCGATAATCTCAGGTGAAAAACCTTGTGTTGCGCCCGCAGATATATGACACATTGCTGTCCAGAAGACATGATTATATCTGAACAGAGTGTACATACACTGTACGCGGCGTGTATGTGGGATAAGCTCAGGTAAACATCTCTGTGTTGCGCCTGACGATGTGACACATTGCTGTCCAGAACACATGATTATATCTCAACAGAGTATACATACACTGTACGCGCCGTGTACGTGCGATAAGCTCAGGTAAAAAACCTTGCGTTGCGCCCGCAGATATATGACACATTGCTGTCCAGAAGACATGATTATATCTCAACAGAGTATACATACACTGTACGCGGCGTATATGTGCGATAAGCTCAGGTAAACATCTCTGTGTTGCGCCTGCCGATGTGACACATTACTGTCCAGAAGACATGATTAATACTGAACAGGGTATACATACACTCTCCTCGCCATGTATGTGCAATAAGCTCAGGTAAACATCTCTGTGTTGCGCCTGCCGATGTATGACATATTGCTGTCCAGAAGACATGATTATATCTGAACAGAGTATACATACACTGTACTCGCCGTGTATATGCGATAATCTCAGGTATACATCTCTGTGTTCCGGCTGCCGATGTATGACACATTGCTGTCCTGAAGACATGATTATGTCTGTACTCGCCGTGTATGTGCCATAAGCTCAGGTAAACATCTCTGTGTTGCGCCTGCCGATATATGACACATTGCTGTCCAGAAGACATGATTATATCTGAACAGAGTACACATACACTGTACTCGCCGTGTATGTGCGATAAGCTCAGGTAAACATCTCTGTGTTGCGCCTGCCGATATATGACACATTACCGTCCAGAAGACATGATTATATCTGGACAGAGTATACATACACTGTACTCGCCGTGTGTGTTCGATAAACTCAGGTAAACATCTGTGTGTTGCGCCTGCCTATATATGACACATTGCTGTCCAGAAGACATGATTATATCTGGACAGAGTATACATACACTGTACTTGCCGTGTATGTGCCATAAGCTCAGGTAAACATCTGTGTGTTGCGCCTGCCTATATATGACACATTGCTGTCCAGAAGACATGATTATATCTGGACAGAGTATACATACACTTTACTCGCCGTGTATGTGCCATAAGCTCAGGTAAACATCTCTGTGTTGCGGCTGCCGATATTTGACACATTGGTCCCCAGAAGACATGATTATATCTGAACAGAGTATACATACACTGTACTCGCTGTGTATGTGCGATAAGCTCAGGTAAACATCTCTGTGTTGCGCCTGCCGATATATGACACATTGCTGTCCAGAAGACATGATTATATCTGAACAGAGTATACATACACTGTGCTCGCCGTGTATGTGCGATAAGCTCAGGTAAACATCTCTGTGTTGCGCCTACCGATATGACACATTGCTGTCCAGAAGACATGATTATATCTGAACAGAGTATAAATACACTGTACTCGCCGTGTATGTGCGATAAGCTCAGGTAAACATCTCTGTGTTGCGAAGTTTTGTCGATACACCTTCTCGCTTTGGCAATTAGTTATTATGTATGGGTGAATTATGTGACATCACTGTGTATTTTAGATGAAGCTAGCAGCCTTATCATATCCGGGAGGCGAGTATAAACATCATGCGGATAGCAAAGGTGATTACGTTACACATTCCTCTGCCTTGCCTTCTTGGGTTTGGTGGAGAGTAATGTTACTGCCTTGCTTTTTATATTGGCTTTGAATAACGTGTTCTTCATGTTCAACAATAAACTATATATTTCATCAAAGTGTGCACATCTTTGACATGTTCAACTTTTACAGGCCTTTGTGGCTTCTATTGATCTCACTGAACGCAAATCAATCTAATCTAATCTGTTATGTAATACTTTCAATCCACAAGTCTACTGACAGTAGGGAATATAATGTCACGACATTCAGTATGACCTTCGCCATAAAACACCTCAAAGTGACATTGGCTACCCCTGCGACTAACTATAGAAACGCGTTTGACAAAATTTAGACGCTCAGTTCCCTCAAAGGTTACACAAAATCTGTGATGCCCATTTTGTAGTAGTTTATCGTTACTTCTTCGCCGTGATAACGGCGTCACACTTTGTTTATTCGGGAGTGTCACGTAGCACAATGGAAACATGAACCAGTGTATATAAAATTCTGATACAGTTTTTGTCCATACAACTTACAATCTCTGATGTTTGTTTCAGGTGTCAGAAGACAACAGTCGTTTAGTGAGGTCTGCCCAACAGAACATATGCGTCACCGCGAGCAACATAGGGGGATATTTTGGGCTCTCAGGAAGTCGTTTTGCTCATTATATAAGGTTAGTGCACGTTTGTGCTTGAACGTTATTCAAGGTAAAGAGTTGAAATTTCCTTTGTTAAAGTGAACAATACGCTTTGAGACTTAATTGCTTTTTCTTAACTATATTATTTCTTACTTTTAGTGACTTGGTATCCAAATCAGATGCACACGGCTGGGCTCGACTTGTGGCAGATGCTGGATCGGCAGGACTAGCAGGTGTTGATTGTGGAACTGTGTACAGACTTAAGGACATATACAATAGTTAAATGTGTTAATGTTAGTTCGTTTATTTTGTGATTTCTAAAACTAATTAAATACTGTATACCAGAACAAATAGATTCAGAGGTATCCTGGAATGCTATAGTATCTTCTCAGTTATACATATTACATTACTGCTGATAGCAGTTAAAATAATATTTAGCTAAACTTAATTTATGGTTATTGAAATGTGTGTACTTTATAATGATACATTGAAATGTCAAAAATAAAATAACATTTAGAACTGGTAATTTCTGTAGCCAGTTTCAAAGATGGAAAAACGTTCTGCTTATGAGGAAAAAAAAACCTAACTATTGGCACTTGGAACAGGGGCAGCTCCGAGGGTAGTGCCTCCGTGCCATTACACTTAAAATGGGAAAAATACGTATTTAAAATTATATACTTCAAATGCAGTCATATTTAATATTCTTCAAGGTACAACGAAATGTCTTGTCTTATAAGAAAAAACCATAAGATCTGAAGGAAGCGACCGTATGTTGTCAGTTTGCAACACTTATTTTACCATTCTATATATTCGTGCCATCTGAAGTTTGGCACAGATTGATGTCATTGTGGAAGTAGACAGTAACAGTAAGAGCAGGGGCAAGGGAGATATTCCAAATCTGTGACAGTATTGTCCAAGCTTATGGTTGGCAGTACGTAATAACAAATGCATGTACTGGAAACAAGTTATCCAGGTTGAAAAGGCATTTATCATTACATTGAGCTAAAAATTAGCAGAAAATTATGTTCAGTCATAGGCATTCGTCATTCATCTCCCATTGCTCAAACATGAAATTAATAATTGTTTTCTAATAATGCTACGTGCATCATCACGGATCAAACAGAAGTGTACTATGGAATTAAAAACTGTTGACCATTATACTAATATTTTCCTTTTTTAAGTAACATAATAAAATAAGCTTTTACTAAATGGTCCCATTTATTACATTATCGTTTGAAGACAGTGAAACTCAAATAAATGGTAAGATCTGCACATAAATATTAAAACAAGATTTAAATGATATAGCCTGGGACTTAAGTCGCCACAAACAGTGTATCTCATATATGAGAGCCCCTAGTGGTTTACCGGGGAAAAATGGGTCAAATGGAGAATTTAATGTCAGGACGGCACGTTGGCCATGGTAGCTCAATGGGTTAGAGCGACTGGTCGGAAACCAGGAAATCCGTGGTTCAAATCCCGGCCATGGCATTGAATTTTTCATGTTGACTCTATCTACATAAAACAAATAAATGATAGTTAATCGTCTAGGCATTGAATGAGACAAGTAGGGTATAAGGGAGTGTTCCAGCGCAGACCCAAAAGAGCAAGATGGCAGCCATGCGCAATCTGTATGTTTAGCAGGTTTAGACAGTGTTTAGGCAGGTACTCAATCCTCTTAATTTGCTGTAACCTATAATGCTGTGTCTTGAGGTGTGATCAAGGTTTGTCTTGAGCTATGATCTAAGGCACTAGGGTTAAGAGTTGCAGGGTTTCTTAGGTAAAGACTGTTGGTCTGGGAGGATAATAGCTATACGACTTAGAGGTTAGGTGTTGAGGTATGATCTGCCTAACAGGTGCACGGTTTTCACAGGTGAAGTCTGTTGGTCTGGATGGTTGAGAGCTGTAGGAGTTAAGAGGCTAGGTCCTGAGGTATCATCTGGGACTCTAGGGTTAAGATTTGCAGTTTTTTAACGAGTAGGGCTGCAGGTATGGGAGGTTAATAGCTGTGGGATTTAATGGTTAGCTCTTGTGGTATGACCTGAGGCTCTAGGGTTAAGAGTTTTCACAGGTGAAGTCTGTTGGTCTGGATGGTTGAGAGCTGTAGGAGTTAAGAGGCTAGGTCCTGAGGTATCATCTGGGACTCTAGGGTTAAGAGTTGCAGGTTTTAACGGGAAGGGCTGCAGGTATGGGAGGTTAATAGCTGTGGGATTTAATGGTTAGCTCTTGTGGTATGATCTGAGGCTCTAGGATTAAGAGTTTTCACTGGTGAAGTCTGTTGGTCTGGGTGGTTGAGAGCTATAGGATTTAGATGCTAAGTCCTGAGGTATGATCTGGGACTCTAGGGTTAAGAGTTGCAGGTTATTAACAGGTAGGGCTGCAGGTATGGGAGGTTAATAGCTGTAGCATTGAATGGATAGCCCTTGTGGAATGATATGAGGCTCTAGGTTTAAGAGCTTTCACAGGTGAAGTCTGTTGGTCTGGATGGTTGAGAGCTGTAGGATTTAGAGGGTAGGTCTCTATGTATCATCTGGGGGGTTCTAGCGTTAAGAGTTGCAGGTTTTCAGAGATAAAGGTTGCTGGTCTGAGAGGTTAATAACTATAGGATTTGGAGGGTAGGTCCTTAGGTATGATCTGGGGCTCTAGGGTTAAGAGTTGCAGGTTATTAACAGGTAGGGCTGCAGGTATAGGAGCTTAATAGCTGTGGGATTTAATGGTTAGCTCTTGCGGTATGATCTGAGGCTCTAGGGTTAAGAGTTTTCACAGGTGAAGTCTGTTGGTCTGGATGGTTGAGAGCTGTAGGATTTAGATGCTCGGTCCTGAGCTATGATCTGGGACTCTAGGGTTAAGAGTTGCAGGTTTTAACGGGAAGGGCTGCAGGTATGGGAGGTTAATAGCTGTGGGATTTAATGGTTAGCTCTTGTGGTATGATCTGAGGCTCTAGGATTCAGAGTTTTCACTGGTGAAGTCTGTTGGTCTGGATGGTTGAGAGCTATAGGATTTAGATGCTAGGTCCTGAGCTATGATCTGGGACTCTAGGGTTAAGAGTTGCAGGTTATTAACAAGTAGGGCTGCAGGTATGGGAGGTTAATAGCTGTGGGATTTAATGGTTAGCTCTTGTGGTATGATCTGAGGCTCCAGGGTTAAGAGTTTTCACTGGTGAAGTCTGTTGGTCTGGATGATTGAGAGCTATAGGATTTAGACGCCAGGTCCTGAGGTATGATCTGGGACTCTAGGGTTAAGAGTTGCAGGTTATTAACAGGTAGGGCTGCAGGTATGGGAGGTTAATAGCTGTAGCATTGAATGGATAGCCCTTGTGGAATGATATGAGGCTCTAGGTTTAAGAGCTTTCACAGGTGAAGTCTGTTGGTCTGGATGGTTGAGAGCTGTAGGATTTAGAGGGTAGGTCTCTATGTATCATCTGGGGGGTTCTAGCGTTAAGAGCTGCAGGTTTTCAGAGATAAAGGTTGCTGGTCTGAGAGGTTAATAACTATAGGATTTGGAGGATAGGTCCTTAGGTATGATCTGGGGCTCTAGGGTTAAGAGTTGCAGGTTATTAACAGGTAGGGCTGCAGGTATAGGAGCTTAATAGCTGTGGGATTTAATGGTTAGGTCTTGTGGTATGATCTGAGGCTCTAGGGTTAAGAGTTTTCACAGGTGAAATCTGTTGGTCTGGATGGTTGAGAGCTGTAAGATTTAGACGCTCGGCCCTGAGATACGATCTGGGACTCTAGGGTTAAGAGCTGCAGGTTTTAACGGGAAGGACTGCAGGTATGGGAGGTTAATAGCTGTGGGATTTAATGGTTAGCTCTTGTGGTATGATCTGAGGCTCTAGGATTCAGAGTTTTCACTGGTGAAGTCTGTTGTTCTGGATGGTTGAGAGCTATAGGATTTAGATGCTAGGTCCTGAGCTATGATCTGGGACTCTAGGGTTAAGAGTTGCAGGTTATTAACAGGTAGGGCTGCAGGTATGGGAGGTTAATAGCTGTGGGATTTAATGGTTAGCTCTTGTGGTATGATCTGAGGCTCCAGGGTTAAGAGTTTTCACTGGTGAAGTCTTGTGGTCTGGATGATTGAGAGCTATAGGATTTAGATGCCAGGTCCTGAGGTATGATCTGGGACTCTAGGGTTAAGAGTTGCAGGTTACTAACAGGTAGGGCTGCAGGTATGGGAGGTTAATAGCTGTAGCATTGAATGGATAGCCCTTGTGGAATGATATGAGGCTCTAGGTTTAAGAGCTTTCACAGGTGAAGTCTGTTGGTCTGGATGGTTGAGAGCTGTAGGATTTAGAGGGTAGGTCTCTATGTATCATCTGGGGGGTTCTAGCGTTAAGAGCTGCAGGTTTTCAGAGATAAAGGTTGCTGGTCTGAGAGGTTAATAACTATAGGATTTGGAGGGTAGGACCTTAGGTATGATCTGGGGCTCTAGGGTTAAGAGTTGCAGGTTATTAACAGGTAGGGCTGCAGGTATAGGAGCTTAATAGCTGTGGGATTTAATGGTTAGCTCTTGTGGTATGATCTGAGGCTCTAGGGTTAAGAGTTTTCACAGGTGAAGTCTGTTGGTCTGGATGGTTGAGAGCTGTAAGATTTAGATGCTCGGTCCTGAGATGCGATCTGGGACTCTAGGGTTAAGAGTTGCAGGTTTTAACGGGAAGGGCTGCAGGTATGGGAGGTTAATAGCTGTGGGATTTAATGGTTAGCTCTTGTGGTATGATCTGAGGCTCTAGGATTCAGAGTTTTCACTGGTGAAGTCTGTTGGTCTGGATGGTTGAGAGCTATAGGATTTAGATGCTAGGTCCTGAGCTATGATCTGGGACTCTAGGGTTAAAAGTTGCAGGTTATTAACAGGTAGGGCTGCAGGTATGGGAGGTTAATAGCTGTGGGATTTAATGGTTAGCTCTTGTGGTATGCTCTGAGGCTCTAGGATTAAGAGTTTTCACTGGCGAAGTCTGTTGGTCTGGATGGTTGAGAGCTATAGGATTTAGATGCTAGGTCCTGAGGTATGATCTGGGACTCTAGGGGTAAGATTTGTAGGGTTCATAGCTAAATGTTGTCGGTCTAGAGGATAAAGGCCGTAGGGTCCTTTAACTATGCTTTATGAGCTAAGGTATGGTCTTATGTTTTTGAAGTTCAGTTTGTAGTCCAGCGATTAAAGGCGGTTAATCTTGAGGCGAGTCCTACATTTCTGCTTTACTATGTCATCCTATTATAAATTAACTTGACCTAATATACCCCTTCACTTCTACCTTCTTTCATCATTCTTTATTGTAACCTAGCTGTGTTTTGCTAGTGGCTTCCTTTGTTGCATCGGTTAACCTAATTGTTCTCTTTCCTTAAGTTACTCTATTCTACCACTTTAACCTAACCTAATATATTCCTTGTTTTTACCTTCTTGATCATTGTTCAACCTAGTTGATTCTGGTATTAACATCCGTTCTCTTTTCTTAAGCTGTCCTGTTCCTACCTCCTTAACCTGTCCTAAGCATGTTTCTTTTCTCCTCTATCTAACCCATATCTTTTAAGCTCAACTATTTTGTCTCCTGCTAACTACCTGTATGCATGATGCAAATTTTTGAAGCATGTCGATGTTAGAGCTATCTTTGCCACTGCAAGAGGTATATATGCTGATTACAGATCTTTATACAGTAAATTTAACCCTTTGTGTATCTGCTTTTCTTTTCCTAAAAATTGAGGTTCTTTTGTTGCTAGGGTTTCCTGTTTTTCATACCTTCTCTATACTTTCAGGACCTCTATTCCACCTTGTTATGTTTTGAGGTCTTATGCTTATTTCTTAGGCTTTTTGATTAAGTGTTTTTGATCTGAAAGGCTATGTATATTGGTTATGTTCCTCATCTCTTTTGCTGATATGGTTAGGCCTTGAGGCATGATCTTAGGGCCTGGGGTTTAAAGGATGTAGGTCTCATAGCTTAAGCTTGCAGATCTGAAAGCTAAAGGCTGTAGGTTTAGTGGTTAGGTCGTATGGATTCAAGGTTAGATCTCTCGGTCTAGAGCTTAAGGCTGTAGGATCTGGAGGTTACGTGTTGAGGTATGATCTGAGGGCTCTAGGTTTATGAGTTGTTAACTTCATAGCTATAGGTTGCTGGTCAGGAGGTTAAAAGCTATAGGATCCGGAGGTTAGGTATTGAGGTATGATCTCGGAGCTCTAGGATTAAGAGCTATAGGTTTCATAGCTAAAGATTTGCCAGCTAGAGACATCTTCGTTACTCTTAGAGGTATATTTACAATGGTCTAGGCGTAGAGTTTTCTACATTTTTTTCATGCAGATTGATGTATTCATATTCTTGTGTATTTTTTTCAAGCTTTTGCCCATCTGCAACGTCTTGTAATAAGTCGTAACGCTAAACCAATTTTCTAATGCTATTTTCAAGCTTTCTCAGATGTTCTGGGTTTATGCGCGTTTCAGGGATTTTTTAGAGCAAGTTCAGTTACCTGAATCATTTTCTAGCTAATTAAAAGGTTTTACAAGGATATTTCAGATTACGAGATAGTAGTTTACTTTTTCAATTTACCTATTTTAACATTAACTAAAGTGTGTTCAGTTAGCTTATGTGGGGAGGTAGACGCCCCGCGTCTTTTCTCTGGACTTGGGACCAGCGTCAGAATTTATTTTCCGAACGGTAGACTTAACGCCCTCCTCTGCTCTTTTTGTTCAGCTGCTTTCATGCTCAGATGTCAGCTACGTTCCAGTATTTGTTGTTTCTCGGAATGAAAATTGTTTTTTCCTGCTCTAGGGTTCCTTCTTTCACTCTCCGTTCACAATATGGTAATGTCCATGGCTATATGTGGATACTCCATCGTCTGCAATTACTCTCTTGTCATAATGTGGAGATAGGGATATTTTGTTCACTTCCACTGACGCAACATTATGTTGACGTGACATAATTAGATTCATTGGCGTTCTTATGATTTCTCTGCTTTTAAGACAGTCCACATAGCTCTCAATGGTGATGCACTGTTTAACAGCACTATGTTTTATGCCTTTTATCTTCTTGATTATGCCTCCATCGATGTCGAGTGCATACATCTTCGGTCTCAGTCCAACAAAACGATGAATGATTTTTCCATTGGCTTCATCCTTAAATTTTCCCAACACTTTCTTGTTTTTTGTAGAATGGCATATGTGGTCCCTAGGATAATCAGCAGTATCCAGATGTTCCAGAAAACGTAACTTATCCTGGCATATATCTCTGGTAGTCACACGATGGATGAAAGAGTCAGTATCCATGTACATGAGCTACAGATTTTCAAGTCCGTAATACGGCATTAGCACATCATAATGATACTGAGACATCAAGGTCTTCGAGATATCTAGCACACATATCCCAATGTATATAGGCTTGTTGAAGACTATCTCCCACGACGCCATGAATACTGCAGCCACATTAGGCCCATATATAGTTCTATCAATAAATGTAGGCTTAGCAACCAGTTTTTCCAATGTCTTCCAATCGGTGACAAGTCGTATACTCAGTCGGTTTCTGATGTTTTCCATAGTTTTGCCGAACACGGCACTGTTAAAAAGATTGTAAAGATCCTGCTTGAAATCATTTCTCGATCCTTGTCGTAGCCGGTTATTGAATTCCACATAAGGCTTTAACCAACACGACTGATGAAATTGTAGCACCCGATGGATTTCAGTCAGTTGGCATCCATGACTAAGGGCCTGCTTCAAGGTCATGTAATGCACCACATACCTAGTTCCTGATCCAAGGTGAGGAATTAGTTTCTTTGTAGAGGAACCCGGGGCATGATACACTCAGGTAGGAACGGTAAATCATTGAGCAGGTCATGGAGTTCTGTAGGATATTGAAGGTCCACTTCTAAAATGTATCCGAGAGGGTCATCTTCTCGTAGCATATCTAGTTTGATATCTTCAGGAGAAACCCACTTAAAACCCCGTAAGCAAGGGCCTGGCGCAATGCCCACCCATATTGGTTATTCGAATCCTCGTACGTTATATATTGTGAGGGCTTACTTGAGTCATACTGCTTCATGTAGTGATTGTTCGCTTCTGCATACCGATGAGAAACTTGGCATAATCCACCTCTTATACCTGCTTCAACCATGAGTAGCTGGCCATAACCCTGTGGTAATTCCAGTTCAATTCCTGTGTACAACAGCATTGCATCCCACGTAAGTCCGGGTAATGTATAATAATGTGCAGGATCAACTTTATGGGTTTTCAGGGTCTGCTCTCTGAATGTCTCAAACACATCTGCTAGTAGAAGGATATCCGAAGTTAGGTAGAGGTCACTGTAGTCGCCTAGTTTTCTGATGTTGAAGTGACTCCATACGGTTTTTGCATGCTGATAATATGCATCACTAATTTCTTCTTTGTTTAACCTACTGTAGAATGCTTCTCTCGGAGAAAGTTCTGTTTCACTCAAAACTTCCCATGATGTAACGTAATCATAGGGAAACACACCCTTACGTGTCATCAAATCGAACTTCTCTGCTCCAAAGTACTTCAGGGTTTCAGTATATGATGTTATATTTTTTGCTAGTTTATCCAAGCTGATACTAAGAAAGCGATAGGTATCCACAAGGCGAAGTTTAATGTCACCAACATACTTGGAAAATGGTATATAACTTTCCTCTCAGCTAGGAATAACTTCTACTCTCTCGCTAGTACATCCTAAATCCTTAACAATGAAATGGGAGTCATATCCACTCAGGTTATGCATGAACACAGGAATATAATTAGGTGTTTTCCAGGCTAGATTACACTTATGATGTAGACTTCCTCGGTATTCACCGGTAATATGGTCATGATCCCGTACTTTCCAGTTCTCTCCGGTAAATTCTTTACCACATAAGTAAGATTCTGTAGAGCATTCGAAATATTTTTGCTGCACATTTGTTAGTGTTAATGGAGCATCAGTTTTGTATATACTATTAATCTTCTTTGCAAGAGAAGTTAAATACTTCACAAACTTCGCCGCTGCATCATAACCGCGATATACGTAGGGTTCAGTAGGAAGATCGGTCTGTAGGCCTTCCATTGAGGCCGACGGTTTGACATATACACAGAAACTCGTAGGGATATGATTCTGATATGGAACTGTATAAGACGTTACGGGATTAGAGGAACAGCTGTGATAAGGGGTAAGAATGCTTTCAAAGTCAGCGTAGAGGACATAAGGCAAATTCAGCATCCTTTCAATGTTCTTGAAACAAACGATGGATTTCTCCGCAGTTGGCATAACAATCCTAGCAACTCCATGCTGATTACATATTTTTCTATGCGCACTCAACTCCTCAACTCCCCCATATCGATCATCAAAGTGCGTAAAACAGCGCTTACAGATGTAGATCTTTCCCTGACGTTTAGTTTTTTGTTGATGAATAAGTTTCTCAAAATGCTTTATATAGACGTAATGCTGGCGGCCGGCAGCATTACTTAATAGAAGCAGGTCACGATGTTCAGCCTGTTCTTCATTGACAACTTTCATAGGAAACACTTGATTCTTTTCATCCAAACCGAAAACATTTATAGAGATGTTATTTTTTGTTCAAAATTCGGGATGCCACTCAAGCTCATAGGAAATGAGACGCAGCTAAAGTCATATCTTTCTTGAAGATCCTTATACTTGCTAACACGTTGAGAATCCTTATGAATGAACTTGACAAGTACGGCATACATAAAACATTTCTCATCATCATAGTTCTGCGGATTTATACAGGCTCCTTTAGCTCCAACAATAGCCGGTAGAGGGATGTAACTGCTTCCTCTTAGTCCATTATTCTTGCTGATTCTAACACGCACACTATCAACAGCTAATAAAGCCCAGCTGCTGCCTTTAAGTTGACTTTCCTCCAATTCAGTACAAAGTTTCTTGAATTTCCTTTCCAAGATGGCGTCCAAGTCACTTTCTAAAAATATTGCTTGATTTGTTGTTTTAAAGGCTTCATCAGTAGTATCACCAACGGCATTTAAAAACTGACATTCAGCCATGAGGTTAATTTTCACACTTTTATGGATTCTCAGTTGCTTCTGAACGGCAAGTATCCGCTGTTTTGATTCCTGGAGATATGTGTTCAGGTCTTGGCAGGTAGAGCACTGGATGAAATATGATTTCAGTCGATCCTGGAAAGCTGTTTCATATTCTACGACATCGTCTTCATCAGGATCCATTAACAGCAATTTATGTTTGGTAGGCTCGATCTTGAGTTTCTTAGCACCAGTTATCCTCTCGCATCGTTCTTGATGAGTATCTCTGCGATTTTCAGTATCATAAACATTACCACAATGTTTACATTCGTAAAACTGGCCAGATAGCAGCTCATCTCTCTTTTTATTGTAGTTTTTCAGGAAACTCTTTGCACATCTCCTACACTTATTTTCAGGTGTAGTGTCTAACAGAGCTTCCATCACTTTAGCATTCCACATCCTAGAACTATGCTGGCTAATTCTCGGGGAATATGTTGCTCAGTAAGTGTTTTGATATACTTTTCACTTCTCTTCCATGCCTTGATAACTTATCAACGCTACTGCAGATGAATTTCACTGCAGGAGCTGATCCGCTAAGCTATATACACACTAGCGTACTTAAAACCTAAGCACAATCAAGCTCTATAGGGAGGATATGTATGTTCTGGATACAAACGTCGCGACGCCTGGCGTCGGTGGGAGGGGGAGGGGAGGAGGGGGGACCACTGAAGACGTGACATGTGGTATGGAATGTACAGACGTATCTCGACAGGTGTCTGTGACATGTTGGGGAGGATTCAGATTGAACATCTATTATGGCGTCGGTGGAAGGGCGGAAGGGAAGGAGGGAAAGGACCAAATGCTACCTACTGCTTGATTAATCACCTGTCAAACCCTTGTAACTAGACGGCTGCACAAGAGGATGCCTGAACCGTGGGAACTTGACTAGGGTAGATGATGAATGGATACTACCTTTTACCCCCTGGTAAAGGGTGCCCATGCATTTACTGATTGTGACTTAGTTTTATCAACGGTCCTGAATCGAACCCCGAACAAAAGATTACTGCTTATATTGGAATAACTCCGAAAGTAATTATGATAGCGAGTTCGGATAAACTTCATTACTTACATATGGCTTGCGGCATCCGCAGGGTATACCTGTAGTCCTTAGTTCGAGCCCTGAATCGTTTAATTTAAATATCTCTGTAACCAGTGGCTCTAGACCAGTGAAATAACCTTTATATGGTCATGCTTCTCATAGTTAATCATGCCTAAGGGTGGTGATGGGAGCTCCTAATGTAACTTTAAAACTAAAACGCGTAGCTTAGCCATGTTTATACTCGTTTGAATTGTCTAAATTTTATCTTCAATCTATTATAGTTATTTATTGCTTTTTTAATTTTAATTTTTTCTAATTTTTTCTCTCGTGTGATTTGTATACTAGATAAAGAATTATCGTAAACTGCAAAAATGAAAAGAGTTTTCTAAAAGGTTTTCTCCGATAGTGGAACCATCTTCGAGCCTCTGTGGTAGCAAGATAATAGTTTTCTTTTAGGTTTTCTTCGATAGGAGCGCCACATTCGAACCCCAGGTATTGGTGGAAATGATGCAGTTTTCTGTTAGGTCTGCGCTAAGTGTATAAAGAGAGCTTGATTGTGCTTAGGTTTTAAGTACGCTAGTGTGTATATAGCTTAGCGGATCAGCTCCTGCAGTGAAATTCATCTGCAGTAGCGTTGATAAGTTATTAAGGCGTGGAAGAGAAGTGTAAAGTGTATCAAAACACTTACTGAGAAACATATTCCCCGAGAATTAGCCAGCATAGTGCTAGGAAGTGGAATGCTAAAGCGATGAAAGTTCTGTTAGACACTATACCTGAAAATAAGTGTAGCAGATGTTCAAAGAGTTTCCTGAAAAACTACAATAAAAAGAGACATGAGCTGCTATGTGGCCAGTTTTACGAATGTAAACATTGTGGTAATGTTTATGATACTGAAAATCGCAAAGATACTCATCAAGAACGATGCGAGAGAATAACTGGTGCTAAGAAACTCAAGATCGAGCCTACCAAACATAAATTGCTGTTAATGGATCCTGATGAAGACGATGTCGTAGAATATGAAACAGCTTTCCAGGATCGACTGAAATCATATTTCATCCAGTGCTCTACATGCCAAGACCTGAACACATATCTCCAGGAATCAAAACAGCGGATAATTCAAGCCGTTCAGAAGCAACTGAGAATCCATAAAAGTGTGAAAATTAACCTCATGGCTGAATGTAAGTTTGTGAATGCCGTTGGTGATACTATTGATGAAGCCTTTAAAACAACAAATCAAGCAATATTTTTAGAAAGTGACTTGGACGCCATCTTGGAAAGGAAATTCAAGAAACTTTGTACTGAATTGGAGGAAAGTCAACTTAAAGGCAGCAGCTGGGCTTTATTAGCTGTTGATAGTGTGCGTGTTAGAATCAGCAAGAATAATGGACTAAGAGGAAGCAGTTACATCCCTCTACCGGCTATTGTCGGAGCTAAAGGAGCCTGTATAAATCCGCAGAGCTATGATGATGAGAAATGTTTTATGTACGCCGTACTTGCCAAGTTCATTCATAAGGATCCTCAACATGTTAGCAAGTATAAGGATCTTCAAAAAAGATATGACTTTAGCTGCGTCTCATTTCCTATGAGCTTGAGTGGCATCCCGAAATTTGAACAAAAAATAACATCTCTATAAATGTTTTCGTTTTGGATGAAAAGAATCAAGTGTTTCCTATGAAAGTTGTCAATGAAGAACAGGCTGAACATCGTGACCTGCTTCTATTAAGTAATGATGCCGGCCGCCAGCATTACGTCTATATAAAGCATTTTGAGAAACTTATTCATCAACAAAAAACTAAACGTCAGGGAAAGATCTACATCTGTAAGCGCTGTTTTACGCACTTTGATGATCGATATGGGAGAGTTGAGAAGTTGAGTGCGCATAGAAAAATATGTAATCAGCATGGAGTTGCTAAGATTGTTATGCCAACAGCGGAGAAATCCATCATTTGTTTCAAGAACATTGAAAGGATGCTGAAATTGCCTTATGTCTTCTACGCTTACTTTGAAAGCATTCCTACCCCTTATCACATGTGCTCTTCTAATCCCGAAACGTCTTATACAGTTCCATATCAGAATCATATCCCTACGAGTTTCTGTGTATATGTCAAACCGTCGGCCTCAATGGAAGGCCTACAGACCGATCTTCCTACTGAACCCTACGTATATCGCGGTTATGATGCAGCGGCGAAGTTTGTGAAGTATTTAACTTCTCTTGCAAAGAAGATTAATAGTATATACAAAACTGATGCTCCATTAACACTAACAAATGTGCAGCAAAAATCCTTCGAATGCTCTACAGAATGTTACTTATTTGGTAAAGAATTTACCGGAGAGAACTGGAAAGTACGGGATCAAGACCATATAACCGGTGAATACCGAGGAAGTCTACATCATAAGTGTAATCTAGCCTGGAAAACACCTAATTATATTCCTGTGTTCATGCATAACCTGAGTGGATATGACTCCCATTTCATTGTTAAGGATTTAGGATGTACTAGCGAGAGAGTAGAAGTTATTCCTAGCTCAGGGGAAAGATATATATCATTTTCCAGGTATGTTGGTGACATTAAACTTCGCTTTGTGGATACCTATCGCTTTCTTAGTACCAGCTTGGATAAACTAGCAAAAACTATAACATCATATCCTGAAACCCAGAAGTACTATGGAGCAGAGAAGTTCGAAATGATGACACGTAAGGGTGTGTTTCCCTATGATTACGTTACATCATGGGATGTTTTGAGTGAAACAGAACTTCCTCCGAGAGAAGCATTCTACAGTAAGTTAAACAAAGGAGAAATTAGTGATGCATATTATCAGCATGCAAAAACCGTATGGAGTCACTTCAACATCAGAAAACTAGGCGACTACAGTGACCTCTACTTAACTTCGGATGTCCTTCTACTAGCAGATGTGTTTGAGACATTCAGAGAGCAGACCCTGAAAACCCATAAAGTTGATCCTACACATTATTATACATCACCCGGACTTACGTGGGATGCAATGCTGTTGTACACAGGAATTGAACTGGAATTACTACAGGATTATCACCAGCTACACATGGTTGAAGCAGGTATAAGAGGAGGATTATGCCAAGCTTCTCATGGGTCTGCAGAAACGAACAATCACTTCATGAAGGAGTATGACTCAAGTAAGCCCTCACAATATATAACGTACGAGTATTCGAATAACCAATATGGGTGGGCAATGCGCCAGGCTCTTGCTTACGGGGTTTTAAGTGGGTTTCTCCTGAAGATATCAAACTAGATATACTACGAGAAGATGACCCTCTCGGATACATTTTAGAAGTGTACCTTCAATATCCCACAGAACTCCATTACCTGCACAATGATTTACGGTTCCTACCTAAGTGTATCAAGCCCCCGGGTTCTTCTACAAAGAAACTAATTCCTCACCTTGGATCACGAACTAGGTATGTGGTGCATTACATGACCTCGAAGCAGGCCCTTAGTCATGGGTGACAACTGACGAAAATCCATCGGGTGCTACAATTTCAACAACCGTGTTGTTTAAAGCCTTATGTGGAATTCAATAACCGGCTACGACAAGGATCGAGAAGTGATTTCGAGAAGGATCTTTACAAACGTTTTAACAATGCCATGTTTGGCAAAACTATGGAAAACATCAGAAACCGACTGAGTATACGACTTGTCCCATATTGGAAGACGTTGGAAAAACTGGTTGCTAAGCCTACATTTATTGATAGAACTATATATGGGCCTAATGTGGCTGCAGTACACATGGCGTCGTGGGAGATAGTCTTCAACAAGCCTATATACATTGGGATATGTGTGCTAGATATCTCGAAGACCTTGATGTTACAGTATCATTATGATGTGCTAATGCCGTATTACGGGCTTGAAAATCTGTAGCTCATGTACATGGATACTGACTCTTTCATCCATCGTGTGACTACCAGAGATATATGCCAGGATAAGTTACGTTTTCTGGAACATCTGGATACTGCTGATTATCCTAGGGAAAATTTAAAGATGAAGCCAATGGAAAAATCATTCATCGTTTTGTTGGACTGAGACCGAAAATGTATGCACTCGACATCGATGGAGACATAACCAAGAAGATAAACGGCATAAAACATAGTGCTGTTAAACAGTGCATCACCTTTGAGGGCTATGTGGACTGTCTTAAAAGCAGAGAAATCATAAGAATGCCAATGAACCTAATTATGTCCCGTCAACATAATGTTGCGTCAGTGGAAGTGAACAAAATATCCCTATCTCCACATTATGGCAAAAGTGTAATTGCAGATGATGGAGTATCCACATATGCCCATGGACATTACCATCTTTTGAACGGAGAATGAAAGAAAGAACAAACATTGGAACGTAGCTGACATCTAAGCATGAACACAGCTGAATAATAAGAGCAGAGGAAGGCGTTAGGTCTACCGTTCGGAAAACAAATTCTGACGCTGGTCCCAAGTCCAGAGAAAAGACGCGGGGCGTCTACCTCACCACATAAGCTAACTGAACGCACTTTAGTTAATGTTAAAATAGGTATATTGAAAAAGTAACTACTATCTCGTAATCTGAAATATCCTTGAAAAACCTTTTAATTAGTTATAAAATGTTTCAGGTAACTGAACTTGCTCTAAAAAATCCCTGAAACGCGCATAAACCTCAGAACATCTGCGAAAGCTTGAAAATATCATTAGAACATTGGTTTAGCGTTACGACTTATTACAAGACGATGCAGAGGGGGCAAAAGCTTGAAAAAAATACACAAGAATATGAATACGTCAATCTGCATGAAAAAAATGTAGAAAACTCTACGCCTAGACCATTGTAAATATACCTCTAAGAGTAACGAAGATGTCTCTAGCTGGCAAACCTTTAGCTATGAAACCTATAGCTCTTAATCCTAGAATTCCGAGATCATACCTCAATACCTAACCTCCGGATCCTATAGCTTTTAACCTCCTGACCCGCAACCTATAGCTACGAAGCTTACAACTCTTAACCCTAGAGCCCTCAGATAATACCTCAATACGTAACCTCCAGATCCTACAGCCTTAATCTCTAGACCGAGAGATTTAACCTTGAATCCATACGACCTAACCGCTAAACCTACAGCCTTTAACTTTCAGACCAGCAACCTTTAGCTATGAAGCTTACAACTCTTAAGCCTAGAGCCCTCAGATCATACCTCAACACGTAGCCTCCAGATCCTACAGCCTTAAACTCTAGACCGAGAGATCTAACCCTGAATCCATACGACCTAACCACTAAACCTACAGCCTTTAACCTTCAGACCTGCAAGCTTAAGCTATGAGACCTACATCCTTTAAACCCCAGGCCCTAAGATCATGCCTCAAGGCCTAACCATATCAGCAAAAGAGATGAGGAACATAACCAATATACATAGCCTTTCAGATCAAAAACACTTAATCAAAAAGCCTAAGAAATAAGCATAAGACCTCAAAACATAACAAGGTGGAATAGAGGTCCTGAAAGTATAGAGAAGGTATGAAAAACAGGAAACCCTAGCAACAAAAGAACCTCAATTTTTAGGAAAAGAAAAGCAGATACACAAAGGGTTAAATTTACTGTATAAAGATCTGTAATCAGCATATATACCTCTTGCAGTGGCAAAGATAGCTCTAACATCGACATGCTTCAAAAATTTGCATCATGCATACAGGTAGTTAGCAGGAGACAAAATAGTTGAGCTTAAAAGATATGGGTTAGATAGAGGAGAAAAGAAACATGCTTAGGACAGGTTAAGGAGGTAGGAACAGGACAGCTTAAGAAAAGAGAACGGATGTTAATACCAGAATCAACTAGGTTGAACAATGATCAAGAAGGTAAAAACAAGGAATATATTAGGTTAGGTTAAAGTGGTAGAATAGAGTAACTTAAGGAAAGAGAACAATTAGGTTAACCGATGCAACAAAGGAAGCCACTAGCAAAACACAGCTAGGTTACAATAAAGAATGATGAAAGAAGGTAGAAGTGAAGGGGTATATTAGGTCAAGTTAATTTATAATAGGATGACATAGTAAAGCAGAAATGTAGGACTCGCCTCAAGATTAACCGCCTTTAATCGCTGGACTACAAACTGAACTTCAAAAACATAAGACCATACCTTAGCTCATAAAGCATAGTTAAAGGACCCTACGGCCTTTATCCTCTAGACCGACAACATTTAGCTATGAACCCTACAACTCTTAACCCTAGAGTCCCAGATCATACCTCAGGACCTAGCATCTAAATCCTATAGCTCTCAACCATCCAGACCAACAGACTTCACCTGTGAAAACTCTTAACTCTAGAGCCTCAGATCATACCACAAGAGCTAACCATTAAATCCCACAGCTATTAACCTCCCATACCTGCAGCCCTACCCGTTAAAAACCTGCAACTCTTAACCCTAGAATCCCAGATCATACCTCAGGACTTAGCCCCTTAACTCCTACAGCTCTCAAGCATCCAGACCAACAGACTTCACCTGTGAAAACCGTGCAACTGTTAGGCAGATCATACCTCAACACCTAACCTCTAAGTCGTATAGCTATTTTCCTCCCAGACCAACAGTCTTTACCTAAGAAACCCTGGAACTCTTAACCCTAGTGCCTTAGATCATAGCTCAAGGCAAGCCCTGATCACACCTCAAGACACAGCATTATAAGTTACAGCAAATTAATAGGATTGACTACCTGCCTAAACACTGTCTAAATCTGCTAAACATACAGATTGCGCATGACCGCCATCTTGCTCTTCTGGGTCTGCGCTGGAACACTCCCTTATACCCTACTGAGACAGTGAGTGGGTGTAGGTAGTGTGTGCGGTTTAAGGGCTCGAAAAATAAATGGATGTGTCGAAGTGAAATCAAAACGACTTTATTTTGTTTTCCATGCGTTTTATTTGTTGGCAGTAATCATCTGTCCGAAGAAGGTTAGTGGATTTGATTTAGGATTATTTTCTAAATTGTCGTCTTCCAAACGCTAAGTCATGTCGGGTGATGATAAGGTAGAACCCCGGGAAAAAGCTTATGCAGGATATTCACCCTGTTCGAGAATCGAACTCAGGACTTCTTGGTTCAGGTATGTGGATATTCTGCTCGGTGATGTAGCTCGAAATTTGCTTGAGAAAAACTCGATTCAACTTGCGAGTCCAACGGACGTGATTATAAGTGATACTTAGTGCCAGTCGATGCGCAGTGCATCATTTGTTTCATTAACCGTCGGATATCCCCAATGCAATTACATCGGTGATGTTAATGCTTGGAGTTGTGTTGCCATTTATTGAAGTGACAGCAGAGTGTACAGTAAAGTGATGGTGTTGCGTAGATACTGTTGACCACAATGCAAATATGTGTGACATCACAATGTCAAATGCTGAGAGCGAGTCCGGAACAGTCATATTTTAGCAGTACAGCTCTCCGTAACCGCAACTTTTACTCTAAGTAAAAGAAAAATATGTGTCTGTACTTCATTGCACTCTCTTTCCATATTTTTGTTGATTTCTATTAATTTTCATTTCTATATCGTATAACTATGGAAACTGTGTCAGTTTCTTATGGGGCCTGAAGTAGCGAACCGTGCAACGAAGGACTGGTAGCGCCGCTTTCCCAAGAATTTCAGGTGAAAGAGAAGAAAAACAGAATTCGTGCAAAAATATTTTGTTTAATCTGGATACATTTCCAAAATTTATTCGCCACCATCCGCGGTGCTGCGGGCAATTTGACAGTTGCTTATATTCCGTGAGCTCATTCAATACTGAACATTTCTCTATTCACGCATTCGTAACTTTGAATATCAGGCTTCGTAGATTTCCGGAAGCAATCGCAACTCCTCGGTAGTATGGAAGCACCTGTAGCGTCTATAGCGTGTGAAGACATGCTTAATTTACTTTTGTTTTATGTGGCACCTTTAAATATTTCAATATCGTTAGTAATATTATTTTACGTAAATTGGTATTTAGTAGTGACAAACAGGACATTCTTGTGAAGTTTTAAGTTATTAGTAAAAGTGTGTAAATCGCATACTTTCTCCATTCACCAGGTATGAGTCAGCTTTAGGAAAAATTGAAACATCTGAGTGGAGAGGGGTGCAGGAATATGCCTGCTTGTAGTGTGAGTAGTCTTGTAATGCAAAAAGGACCTACGTGTGACTGTACAATAGAAAGAGTACTAAAGAGTAGCCTTAGTTCTTTGAGTCATTACTCTCTCTTATTTTAATGAAAATTATTATTTAGAGCTTTCCTCACTTTGAAAGTCACGTCTCACCATTGGGTGCATGTGAACTTTGATCCTTTGCAAAGCTTTTAGTAGATCAAGCTTTCCTTTATTTAAAACAATAGAATCAGCACATACCTAATGCTGCCATAGCTCAATAAACTATTCTTAATAAAAGGTATCTCACACATCTGTATCAATATCTATCTTACTTTCCCAAAATATAACGCTTAAAAACACTCACGAAATATTTTCACTTGCAGAACTACATTTATATATTTTAAGTGGAAATCTTTTACCCTCAGGAGTGTTTTAGAAATGAAAAGCTTTCGTGAGTAAACCTGTATGCAGAGATAAGAGAGATAAATATCATTAGGCTAATAAGAAAATTATATAAGCGTAAAGACCATCACACTATGACAAGGTTTGGGGGCATGGACTAATGAAATGTTTTGTGCCTATGTATCTCACAGGTAACTATCGCTGTACGCTCACCGCTACGTACCTCAAAATTTGAAGGTATAATGTCAACTGTGTCCATAAATGAATATCGGGGTTTTAACGCTTTATAACATTAATTTTATTAAACTTACAGTAATGAAATATATGTCACATGAAAGAGCAACTCAAACAGTTTTATTCGTTGGCACCAGTGCGCATGTGCGTGAAATGTTTACGCCGCGATCCGCTAGAAAGCGGTAGTAGCAAAGATGGCGACTAGTGAGCAGAAAGCGTTTTGTGTTTTGCAGTTTGCAAAGACCGAATCTGTAGTTACTGTGCAACGTGCGTTCCGCATTAAGTTCGGGTGTGATCCTCCAAGTGACAATAACATCCGTAGATGGTTTCATCAGTTTGAAGATACAGGCTGCCTTTGTAAACGGAAGAGCACGGGACGACCAAGAGTTAGCGAAGAGGATGTTGAGCGAGTGAGAGAGTCGTTCACTCGTAGCCCAAAGAAATCAGTTCGGAAGGCTGGTCGTGAATTAGAAATTGCTAAGTCGACTGTTTGGAAAGTTTTAAGGAAACGATTGCAACTACGTCCTTATCGTTTACAGTTGTTACAGGCTCTAAAGCCTGCAGACCATGGTTTACGTGCCAACTTCGCTAACGTAATGCTGTTTAATGACGATGAAGATTTTCTAGATCATGTTGTTTTCAGTGATGAATCGACCTTTCACCTCAGTGGACATGTTAACACTCATAATGCGCGGATATGGGGCTCAAAAAATCCTCATGAGGTCGTACAAGTGCAACGAGACTCCCCTAAAATCAATGTTTTTTGTGCTGTATCCCGGCGGAAAGTTTACGGACCTTTCTTTTTTGGTGAAGCTACTGTAACTGGTACTTCCTACCTTGATACACTAGAGCAATGGCTCTTCCCTCAGTTGGAACAATATGAACCAGAGAATTTCATTTTCCAGCAAGATGGCGCGCCACCTCACTGGCACAACGCAGTACGCGAATGGTTGAACGTAACTTTACCCGACCGCTGGATTGGCCGCAAGGGACCCAATGACAGAGCTTGCTATGCGTGGCCTCCACGTTCACCCGACCTAACGCCATGCGATTTCTACCTTTGGGGTTTCATCAAGGATCGTGTGTATGTACCTCCATTACCAGCTGACCTCCATGAATTACAAAACAGGATTGAAGCAGCTGTTGCAACAATTACTGAAGACACACTGCTCAACGTCTGGGAAGAACTCAGCTATAGACTTGATGTGTGCCGTGTGACAAATGGTGCTCACATAGAACACTTGTAAGCTCGTATATAAAACTGTTTGAGTTGCTCTTTCATGTGACATATATTTCATTACTGTAAGTTTAATAAAATTAATGTTATAAAGCGTTAAAACCCCGATATTCATTTATGGACACCCTGTATACTGTCGCGAGCCCATTGTTGTTGGAGGCGGCGAGGCATTCAAAGGGACACGCAGTGTAGTGTGTAGAAGGAGAGGCATTTCTCGAGAGTTCGCCTTTCTTCTAGCTGGGTCTCGATTGTTTGAGAAAATTCCGGAATGTGAGTAATCTATATAAAGGCAGCCCGCCCGCCAAAAGTCAGTCAGTCGTTAATTGTACTCGCGTGCGTGAACAGCCGGTGAGCTGTGTCGATGACCTTGCAAGTTGTATTGTGTATGTGACGTAATTCTGGGCTGCCGTGTACGAAGAGTGTTTCTACGGTGTCTGTAACCTGGACTTTTGATTTCACGAACCCACAAAGTCACAATACTCCTGTAGAGTAGAACCGCAACGCCCAAAACTGAAGTCTGGAAAATGTCGCATGTGACCACTTGCAACTAGCTTCTGGACATCTCTCGTCAGTTCTGTGCCATGTGTAGACTGCTGACCGTGAGGGGTACACAATGTCTCCTGCACAATGCCTACGTATTCTGGACTCATATTCGGATACGTTCAGCTATTCTGCGCACACAGTCCCCCACATAGAGCAGAGATGATGTCATCAAACTCTCAAGCGTGTTTGATATGAACATGTGATATGGTGCTCTCGGAAGTAAGGGTTAGATAGGGAGGCCGGGCAAGGCTCCTGATAACTACACATTGAAACTCAAGTTGGCAGCTAGCACACTTCCCATAGGGAGCCAGGGACTCGAACACCTTCCCCAAGAACGAAGATTTGCATAGATGAAACGCACGCCGAAACTCCCGCCGACATTTGGAATCCTCAAATAACCAACTAGGATGCAGGAAGAAGTTAAATGAGAATTAAGGTAAATTTGAGGTACAGGACATTCGTGGGACGTAATTTTCCTTCACAGCTTTCACCTAGCGATCCAGAGAAATCCCGATGAAAGCCCAAGGGTCACAAGAATCGAAAGCACTACATCTCGAATTAGCCCACAGACACCTTAGCCACTCACACGGTTTAGCAAGCAGCACGTTATTATCGTGCGTTTCTCCGTTGTTTTATCGAGACATTTTGCGTTACAGTCCAGTAAAAGTGGTATGCAAATATTGAGAAATGGCGGCGCCACTCTGAACCTCATACAATGTACCGGTAACAAATAATTAGATACTATAACACAATTTAAATCTTGTCATAACAGCAAGCAAAAGGACCCGAATATTAAAATACTGTCCATCCAACACAAGAAGGCAAGGCTGAGAAATGTGTAATCATTTTTGCTGTCCGTATGATGTTTATGCTCACCTTCCAGATGTGATATGGATGCTAGGTTCATGAAAAATGCAAAGTGTTGTCACATAACTCACCCATACATAATACCTATGACTGCAGTTACTGAAACAAGCATTAGATCTGACAGCATGGGAGACTCATATGTACTCTGATAAACTCATTTCGTTGTTAACAGATCTACTAACAGAACAGATAAACAGTTCCAAGTCCCTCTCCCTCTTCATGCCCCACTTGTCTTCTTGTGGTGGGCAGACAGTAGCTTTCTGGAGGTCTAAAAATATGCACCTCCGGTAAAATCTCGATCTCAATTTTTAGCTGGAATGCAGTACTTCAAATAGCAAAGAAAGTAACGTTAAGTATTCTTTCTTGTTTTCTTTTCTTTTTTTAAAATATAAGGAGTTTTAAAAGATATAGTTTGAGCTTGCTCTACTTTCTAGGCACGCAGTAGACGAATAAGAGCTCAAAACGTGTATTTCCAGCGAAATCTCGGTATCAGATATTCGGATGGAATGCATTACCATATCCAACTATTATGTATCTGTGTGGCAGAGAAAGCAAATAAAAGTACAGTTTAAAGCAGTTTAAAGTACTTGATTAAGGAAAATACTTAATGTTGTGATTCTAGGTTTTATCAATAATGTCATCTTATAGAAATTAACTTCTGCGGAGTTTGGTGCGATTTAACTTCCAGGTGCCCACTCAGTATTGTGAGGAATTTGAGGAACTACGATAGGTAGCGAATCTTGGTCACAAAATCCAACTTTCCAGCCCGGGGTGAGCTGCGTTGACCACATTCACCCGTATCGTTTGGATGATCATCCACCTATGGCAGTCGGGTTGACCGGCTCTCACACGGCTCTTACGACATTCATTACTTACTTTCTACGCAGTTTAGAGCAACATCAGATATGCATTTTCCTATTTGTCAGTAGACAGATATTTTGTCTACTTCTTTATTACGTGAGGGACTTCTATTCTGCTCAAGTTATGGACCTTTATTATTATTATTATTATTATTATTATTATTATTATTATTATTATTATTATTATTATTATTATTATTATTATTATTATTATTATTATTATTATTATTATTATTATTATTATTATTATTATTATTATTATTATTATTATTATTATTATTATTATTATTATTATTATTATTATTATTATTATTATTATTATTATTATTATTATTATTATTATTATTATTATTATTA